>WHYT01014919.1:134655-274715 GCA_009806455.1 Tetrax tetrax | reverse complement strand
ATTCTATGATTCTATGTCTTTCCTTACAGAAAATGTGCCTCTGTCTTTATGAAAGACTTTCCTCTGGATGATCCTAAGGAGAAGGCTTTGCAGGTCATTCTGTTATTTTTATCCCTGAATTTAAATAACTAACACACTTCAAGCTGATATCATAGCAAAATGAGTAAATGTAATATTCTAGAAAAATAACAATACAGTATAATTAGTGGTTGATGCAGCAACAAGGAATAATTCACTGTCTTCTACTGGTGACTACACTATATATTATTAAGAATAAGTACATAGCATTTTCTTTTGACTTTGATGCTAAATCATTGGAAAACATTAACATGGGATGTTGTTTTGGTACAAACGGTAAGAAGTAATTTTTTTGTTCAGAGATCTTACAAAATCAAGACGAAATTTTTACAAATAGCAATAAAAATTCAAGTTATTCCAACCACAGCTAGGAAGAAAGGTAAAGAGAGTTTAGGTAGCTGTTGGACCTCACCCAGAATATGCCATACACGACCACAGTGACTTGAACCTGTATCTTCCAAGTTCCTCTCTAGTACTGTAAGCACATTATTATTTTTCCCTTACAATGTTACACTTCAATTTTGTCTCCTGGATAGTGATAAAACAAATTACCCACTGATTCAGTAGCTTATATGAAGAATAGCTGCAAAATGACATAGTATCCCCAAGAGTATCCCAAGAGAAAATACCCAATTTTCATCTGTATCTTTTTTTAACTCACAATGCTCCTCTGCTATTTTCTATCTGAATATAGACACAATGCTGCTATCAGCAAATATATTTACATAATATAATCATTTCCTAGTGAGACATGGTGACAGAGATATGAAAAAAAACCGATGTACATCTTGCAAGCACAACAATTCATACTGTCAGGAAAAAAATCTAAACCCTTAAATACACCCAGCCCTACCCCCTGGCAGTATAATTATCAGGAGCTTTGTAGCTCCAACTGATCTATCTTGTTCATGACATTTGCTTCTAAGTGCAATAATGTAAATAGTTACATGAAAGAGACTGAGTACATCTGAACCTGATAACGCTATGTAATCGTTTCTGTCAAGATACAAGTCTTGCTATCAAGATAGAGAACTAGTGCTAGATTTGTACAGTGTGACCTAGGATCTTTCACTGCATTTTGCAAGAGAAAACAGGGAAAGCATGGCGGGGTGTCTTTATAAATATTAAGGAAGTGGCACAATGAAACTTCCTTTATAGCACAATGAAAGCAGCTGTAAAATCTGCTCCCTAGCATTGAATCAGATCAGCTCATCACCACCAAGGAAAGAGCACAAAACAATACAAAATATTTGAGAATAATTTCAGATATTTGAAAGAAGATAATTTGTTTGATATTTTTGACATAAATTTACTTTGATAAACAACCCTAACTGAAAAATAAAAACCCACAAAAAGTACAGTAAATGAATGAGTTGATTCTCTTCATTATCTTTCCAGAATAGCACTTGAATATTTTAGTTCTGTTGTTAAAGTGATCTTGCTTTATTGTAATGGCCTGATTTTTTTTTCTTCACCCCCCATTGTGGGTCTTCCCAAAATTATAAGGTTTGTATCAAAAAAAAAAATAAAGGGTTGTGTAAACAACATGAAAGTTGTTACCTATTTCCTTTCTAAAATACTTACAAAATTTTCTCAACAAAGATGCCTAGAAGGCCACGTAGAGAAATGTTTTACAAAAAAAAAAAAGCGTGGAAAATAACATGTTCTCTGGGGCAATTTTATTGAGCCCTTGACAAGTTGTTTTCACCTAGTTCCATCTAATTCAGGAACTCCTGCTTACTGCCCTAGTCTTAGAATGGTTCCAGGGCTTCCTTACATTTAAGTTTACAATTTTCTTCTCCACAGCACTGTATGTATTTTTCTAACAACATAGGTGAGAATAACAAGAAAGTGCACACAGAATATTTTTCATTAGCCGTTGAAAAGAAGTTGTACATTGAAAGCAATGTATCTTAAATATTTCCTCACATTTATCTGTAATGCCCTTTCAGTTCACCCAAACTGCTTGTGTGAATCTCTGATTTTATTATTCCTTTAGATATGGATATCAAAATCTGACAGACAAGTAATTGGCTGAAAGTTGTTCATACATTCTTAGCAAACAGTGAAGCTTCTTAGATTTACAGTCTTATAACTGTATTTCCTTAAGTATTATAAATTATCAACTACTTCTTTAGTCAATTCCATTGTCTGCTTGAATCAACTAACGAGTATCCTTAGCAGTATAAAAATTTCACAACCTCAGCCAACTATTCCCACAGTTCTTTCTCTATGCAAGAATGTTTTTTAAAATTGGTATAAAAGAGTATGTTTTATAAAACAACAAATATGCTAATTAAGATTAGCTCTAATTTCAAAGGAGAGATATATGCACTTTTTCATTGTTCATACTAATGTAGAGTCTTGTAGTAGGTCAAAGGAGAGACTATTCTTGAAATATTATGACACCTAATTCTTTACATGCTGACCTTGATGGGTTTGAACTCAAAGGCATACAGGCTTTACTTTTAGTACTTTCAAATTTACAAAACAGGGCAGTATTTCTAACTAATCAATACAAAAGATAGATTAGTATTGATCTATTCAAATGAGTGACTGAAAAAGGCACTCCATGGTAAACTTCAGTCCAGGACAAATACACTTTTTTCACAAGGACTGATACTACTTGTAAACAGCAAACAGCTTTCAACCACAACTAATTCCTAGACTCAATTAAAAATACTACATTCAGGCAGACCTTTTAGAGAATAAATATCTTTGGTAACAGGCTATATTAATATTTGGTCTAAATCCTGCGAGGAGGATCAAGTAATCAGTTTACTATGTAGCCTCCAGAAGAACCTCACAGTAAATGAGAATTTTAATTTCCTCCCCCTCCCTTTGAAAGTTCTCCTTCATTTGAAGGAATTCACTGTGCATATCCTAATCTCACACTTTAAAACAGTCCAAGGCTGTCGAGGTGGCCAAAAATAAATAGCAAACCAGTTGATGTATTCCATCAGTGCAGGTAAGCACCCAATCAATGTAAATCTGTGTGGCTTTAGTACGTCTCTCATTCAGCCTGGACTAGAAAGGAAAGCAGTGGGAGAAGCAGGCGCTGTATATGTGTGGGTGTGAGCAACAGCTGCCATAAGAGCCCACAGAACACTCCTGCTCTCAAAATAGCTTAGAGGAGAATTGAGACTGCTCTAGATAATTTTTCAGACTGAAATGAGGTGTACTGTTCTTCCAATAGAGCAAATACAAAACTAATTCGTTTGTGGACTTGTGTTACACTCAAGGACCACATTCCACTTTTTATTAATTTACACAACAATACTAACTCATATTGGCTTGCAGGGTTGTATACAGGGACAAAATTTGACCATCTCCGTCTTTTATTCCATTTACTTACTTTTTGCAATGTTTTTCATATGGGTAGACTTCTGGTATACATTTGCTAACCCAAACAATTGCAGTACAGTATAATATTTCCATCTTTTTTTTTGAGACTATACAAGTTGTAAAGACTCCCAATTCCTTTATTAATACTACGATAACAATCTGTGCTATAAAAAGACGGGACTATTGAAATACAGTTTACAGGTGTAAAGTTTTTTTCCTTAACATATCATGTGTTGTGCAATCTATCTTTGTTCCCTGAAGTGTTTACAGAACTCTAAACTTTTTGAGCTGACTATCTTTTTGTCTAGTTTCGTGCCAAAAAGAACATGAAAGATTCCATATGAGATTACATTGCAAAAACAAAAAGGAAAATATTAGGGAAAAAAAAGATAATATTTTGAGGTTTCTTAGTTTGTTTTACCTCTAATACTAGGCAGACTGTTTACACAAATCATTTTGCTGTAAAGTAACATATAATGAGTTAAATGTGTGCAACATCACCATCAATCATGTTCATTTGTGTTTGACTGACCAAACATTTATAGCACTTTAAATCACTTTCTAATCACATTATGAAGGAGGAGGAACAAACACACATTTCAAGCTTTCTTTAAAAAAATACAGAAGTTTTAGTACCTTTTCCTGGGATCTCCTAACTTGTGGGAGACTCCACTAATAAAATTTGTGCAAGGAATGTATGAAGGTCTGACAGTACTTAAATTCAGTGCTCTGAATGAAAAGTGGTGGAAGTTCTTTTAGGGAATGGATAGTTCTCTTAAAGAATTCCAACTAATGTAGTAGCTCTCCTACAACACACTGTTGATTCACAGCCACCACTCAGTAAAAGTTTTCTCTTTCAATTACAGTTTTTAGAGTGAGACAATGTTCTTGGAGATGTTCTTGCATGTTCTTGGAGAAAGAACATCCATTCAGCTAAATAAAGAAACAAACCTTTTGTTGTCGCCAATCGAGTTGGATTCTCATGAAGAAATATGTCTCAGTTATTGTAGATTTATTTTGCTTTATGTTTTAATATACTCAGAGATCTTTGAAATGACAACATGCATTTCACTTGCCTGGACAATTCGTTCTTAGTTAAGCAGTAGAGATCTTTTTAACCAGTACTAACAGAGTCTTGCATTCTCCCAATACAGTATTTTAGGGCATCTCAGTGCCATCTGATGATGACATCTGAAGTAACATAAGTTAAGGTATATCTGCACACTATTCTGTTTATAACTGTATATAATCACAGATACAAGAGCAAAACTGACATTGATAGCTTCCTCCAAATAAAATTCACTACTGGTTTTTTGCCTATTCTGTAATCTGAGTAGTGTCTTGCGAAGTTGAGCCTTCAGCTTAGAACTGTTCATCAGTGAGATAGCCCAATCTGTCACAGTACTGAATTATAAGAATATTTTATAAAAAAGCATAGGATTGAGGGTGGGTAAGATAATGGCATAAGTGGTTAGATATATTTTCTGGAAGGTTGCTACGTTTACATTTGCAGTTTTTGACTTGGCTAAACATTTTAACTACAAAACCAGGCCATAAATGTGTGTGTATCTAGTACAGTTCCCCCATACTCAGATATTTGTACATTTTATCACTTTCCGAATATCTCAATTTTCTCACTGCAAGTTTAAATTCAGTATTAAAATAACTTGAATTATGACTGGGGCTTCTGAAGATACCCATATATTTGGATCTCCTTGAGAGAAAACTGATCCCTTCTGATTTTGGAAAGACAGAAGTTGAGCAAAAGTTTCATATCTACTTCTGATGTCAAGAGCAAGTTCATAGAACACGTTGCCTCAGTAATCTGGATACACTAGTATGATTATTATGAACATTTGAGACTCTTCAGAGTTTTGGGTTACCACACCAGGCAAGAGTGAAGGAGACCAGAATGACTGGCAAGAAGAATGACCTTCATAAGAGATAGTTTTCTTTTGGGATATAAATAGAACGTTTACTATCAAAGCAACCATATGCTGATGAATCACAGACACTTCTCAAGTTTGGCTTTATTTTTTTTTTCCAGAACATGAATAAAGATGCAAACATCATAACTGCACACAGTAAAGTGCAGAGTCTAGGCTTCTTTCCATATTGAAAACTAGCACTTTTTTTACTATATATAATAGTGTGGAATATTTTTGACACACAGGAGTCAGGTCTCTCCAAAAAATACCTTAATAAGAATTGCAGGATTTCATAAGAAGTAAATAAAGATTCACTGTCCTGCACTGATCTGTGCACCTCTGGGAACAGTCCTGGCTTTCTCATCTGAGGATATTAGGATGCTTTTTATTTTTTATTGCTTACTTGTACAATGAACTTAAAGTGGACCATGGCCTACCTTGTATTCCAGTATGTCCCATCCCATTAATAACACTCATGGGATTGGAAACCAAGCATCTTTTATTATTGGAATCAGTATCTTAGAAAGGCATGAGGAAGAAAGCACTGATTGCTGCAATCAAGGCCTTGGTCCAGTGAACTAATATGGTTTCCAAAGAAGTCTAGGAAGAACTGGGTTAAAATTTTGCCATGTAAGTCCAAAATAGATCTTCAACTGAGGAGAAATAAATACACAAATGATGCTGTAGGAAGTTCAGGCTTCAGTTCCAAAACATGTTCCTTATTTACTCTCATAGTCAGAGGTCCAATAGCCACTTGATGCAAAATATCAACATGATCAGTACTTTCTTCTGGGTCCTTTGTTACTATACGGAATATACATAAATCATAATCTTGTTTTAGCATCAGGGGCTTTTCTCACAGATAAACATGTGGCTTGTCTCAAAGAAAGCAAAACACAAAACATCAGAAATATCTCTCTAGAAATAATGATGCTTTGAAAAATCATTTACAGGCTAAACACTTGCTGAATAAAAATAAAAACATAACTTGACAGAACCTGGCTCATTGCCCAATTTGCAGCAGAGAATTTTTGTATGGAAGTGTGCGCTGATTTTTTTTGTCTTAAAAAATCTGTTAATGTGTTCTCCTCTATTTCATATTTGAGTCCTGTTCTCTACTAGACTCTCTGACAAACTGAATTGCAGACATATAATACATATTAATGAAAAAAGACATTACCTTTATGAATGACCTCATAGAGAAGAGGTTGGCTAACATTGTTGAAAGGCCCGGTGCCAGGCAGCTCTGGGCTATGAAACCCAGCTTGAGCTCAGCAAGACAGATTGCATCATCCCCTTCTTTCCAGTTCCAGCTTGGGATATTTAGCAGATGGGCCTGCAAAACAAACAAATACCCCATAGGTGAAGAACCATAAATACTTCCTCAAATTCAGTACAGCGTTGAAGGAGATGACTGAATTGCAGTGAATTATTTTCTTTTTTACTGGCTTTACTTTTTCTGAGTAGACAGAAGCACTCCAAGTAGTTTAGAGTTTATATTTTTTTTTTTTGCTAAGAAATGTTCCAATCTTACCTAATATAGACAAAATCTTACATTTCTCAAGATATATTCTGGCTGTGACACTCTGCCAGGTCCATCCTCACACCTAAACAAACCACAGAATGTTGTAAAGTTTTCCTTCCCTTCTGCATATTCCTTTTAGAGTACTTTGAGCTACTATCTGATTGATAAGGCACATACATAATACATGGAAATCTAATAAAACTTAGACTACAACTCATGCAAAGTTGCAATCTTTACAGGACATTGTCATAGGTATACAACACCTTCTGTCTTTTCTACTTTATTCATTCCACCCTGAAGGATAGCACTTGAGTTAGTGAAAATCCAAACTTTTTTAAGATTTCTATTTATAAGTATAGAATAAAGAAAATAGCTGATCAAGACACACCTCTAGTATCAACACTGGTCAGTTAGATATGTATTAACATTGTTCAGTTATTGGCATAAACTATCAGATTCTCTCTTCCATCCACCTTGTATATTTGCATAGACATAAGGAAACACAGAGACCTTCATGCTTATTTTCCTTCATAAGTTCATATCACAGTTCAGAAAAGATCTTCCCCTCTGAACCTCTTTAAAGCAAAGATACATCTTGCTTTTATTCTATAAAAAGAGAGGCTCCTTCCACTCAGGTACAATAAGAGGACATCCAAAGCAAAAGTAATTGCCCTTGTTCTAGCCAAAGGTTACAGGCATAAGGAGGTGACAGCAGTTAAACTTTCTAAGTACCAGGATTATTGTGTATTTAATCGAATAATGGTCTACCTTGAAAAAAATCCAAGCTTTTTCCCCAACACTGGGCAATGGTTGATGCTTTTAGACATAACAAAAGAAGCAGGCCACATGTGAGTAGTCTGTCCTCTGATATATTCTTCCTAGCCCTGTTAATCAGCAGTTTATATCCTTCCACATCTCAGGATTGCATGAACTGACTTCATTGCTTTTAAAGGCCACAGATTTACTATCAAAAATTTGCCAAATTCTTTTCCAAAGGGGATTTATAATTTTGATGTCTCTAATATTTTTAACAAATTCCACAACTGAGTTATGTTTTATATGAAAAAAAACCCACTTAATTTTATTTATTTTGTACCTGCTACTTGGCAATTTCAGGTCTACATTGTCATGCAAGAAAAAAAAAATCAATAAATCACCAATAATACAATAATTCTATGCAATTTTTTTTAAGTATCCACAAAGAACTAACTTCAGATGGCTTGCCTAGAGGCCATCAATTCATCTGTAGCTCTAGTGTAATCAGCTCAGCAAAATTTACAGAAACTGAGGGGTTAAAAGATCATCTGAAATTAATAGCAACTATGGACAATGTAGCTTTGTGAATTAGACCCAAGGCAATTAACAAATGTCAGGATTTTCATATGGTTCCTTGTATATATAAATAAAACCGAATTACCTCGTAACTGGATTACAATACAAGGCTTATTACGATGTTTTTGTTTGGAAATAAAAATACTTACTATTACTGGAGCTAGCAAAATTATGTGCGAGTGAATGCAATGTAGAAAAATAATCTGGGGAGAGATGCTATTGGTCATTACATTACCTTATTGTGATACTGCAACATCTGAGTGATAATTCTTATCTTCGGATGATAATTCTTTATTGAAATAACTCTAAAGATAAAATAAAAAAAAAATTAAAATAACTTTTAGCTGGTGGCATATTTGAATATTGTATCCCAATACCCCTACTTTACTATGTTGTCAAGTGCTACAGTTAAAATTGTACCCTCTTATTTATCTGAACTGTAAAGTATACTGATAGAAGTTAGATCTATGCAATATTTGCACTTTGTCAAATTCAGTTAATAACCACCAGCTAATACCAGAGAACATCAAACTTCAGGAATTATGCAGTTGAATGGTTTGCTTCTGGAATTCACAGAAAAACAGACTTGTTTTACTGTTCTCATTACATTAAGCAAATAATACACTTGCAATTATTATGTTATCTTCAGTGATTATCCTCATGTATTTGAACCAACATAATTGATCAAGTTTTCCATATATAATGACTGAAAATAATCCCTTTCTCCCCCACCACATAGTATTTATTTATAGTTGCTAGACATTCTTCACATTTAAACACCTTGAATAATTATTTTTTTTACATAAATCCACATGCAAACTCATCTTAATTTTTACGAATTGTTCTAAAGCTCAATATTGAAACTGAGACCTGAATGCCGAATTTATAAAATACAGGTCTACTTCCATAATATACACCTTGCCTGCATTCTTAATTATTTAATGAGCCTAGGATATACTCAACTGTGTACAGATTAAAAGTAGCTGGAAATAGAAATGTTTGAGAAATGAGTGGATTGATAACATGTGATGAAGAGAGGAGTACACAATTTAAAAATGAAAAAAAAAAAGCACTGAGAAAAATTAAAGAGAGAAACAGATAAAAAACAGTTCTGTATACACAAGCTAAAGGTAGAAAAAGAAGATAAAACAATCAGAATGAAAAATAATCTGTATTATTATGAAATTATCAGTCTCACAAAACTATGAATCCCATAACTGTTTACATTCATGTTTTGTAGGAATTATCTTGCAAATTGCTGGTGTGGCTTGTGGTTCAAAGTGTTTCAAAGCTAGAGCATGAAACAGATAAAAAGAGTTCCATGCATGATTTTAATTTATGGTATCTTTTGGAAGGGGAAAACAACAAGTCTTACTTCTACTTTTCCATTTCTTACTGAATTATTTAATTAAACATTCAATTTTGTAGAATTAAATTCCTTTAAATGTGAGAAAACACAAGAAAATTCTATTTTCAAAATAACACCTTTGCATTTTATTACATTAAATGTATTAAATCTATTAAGATTGCACTAATTTGCAACTGGAATGTTTTTAATGTATTTATGCAATTAATGTCAAAATAAAGCTTCTCGCACTGCAACTGAAATGCATGTTTGGAAAATGAAATTAGGCATATTTAAGCCGTGCACCTTCCACAGACAGCTAGATCTCTTGCACACAGTGAACTTTTTCCAGCGGAGCAATTTTATTATTTTTTTAATTTCTCCCCTTCTTTGAATTCACAGCATGCATAACACTGGCCAATTCTATGTTAGAGAATTTTTAACAAATCTCGGCATTTTAATTTTAAAAAGGAGAGACTGATCTCATTAAAACTAGGATTGTATGAACAAAAACCAAAAAATTGAATGACTTAGGTTTGCTCTAACTCTCGCTGCAATCTACTGACTGGCTCATCTCCTTCCTTCAGAGAACACAAGGAAGAAAGTAGACAAGATCTGGTGGTCCCTAATGTGATAAGTACCTTGTCAATCAAAATAAGCAATGTTCGTTCTTCAGTGTAAAAAAAAGGAGGATGTAGCTAGGAGACCACTATTATTGTTACTATGATGAAGTAAGATGCTCCCCCCAAGGGGCACGACTACTTGTAGGAGCAGATATACAAAGGAGCAAGGAGGTATGAAGAGAATAAGGGTCCTTCTGTCTCATCATTAACAGCAGCTCATGCAGTACATGCACTCGAGTAACAAAGCATTGCAAAAATGTAACTGCATTCTCTTTCATCTCATTTTTATTGGGACTGTGTTCACCTGTGAATAATTAAACCCTCAGTCCTGCAAAATTACTAAGAGTACCAAAGTTTGTGCTCCAAGTGTCTCTTCTGACACACTCTTTCTAAGGCAGTTAAATTAAATCAGTTTAGGTAGGAATTTAGGGTATCCTCATCTCCGAACTTTTGAGAAAATGTAGTAATTTGTCCCCTAAAAATTCTCTGCAATATTCTTCAAGTGCAACAGATCAGCAATAAAGCTGTGTATGGCTATAGCCTATTTGGACACCAGAAGTTAGCTAAATCAGAGTTAAGAACCAAAAAGCTATTAAAAACAAATGAGTTTACCTCATAATATTGGAGGCATCTTCAGCATCTGGGTCAGCGCAGTATTTATTAGCAAGGATCAGGCAAGCATCTGCTGACTCTATCTGAGACACCAAAGAACAAGCAAGCATAAATAGCAACACTTCTTTCCAGCTCTTCCTTCACCATAAAGTATTAGGGCACCCAACACTGCCATTATGAGTGTAAATGTCAGTTCTTAATACCGCTAATCAAAAGTGTTACAAGGCTAACATGAGTTAGTGTGAGTGATTATAACAGCTCTCATATACACACAGCAATTCCTTAAAACTTGCTTATGATGCTCAGACCGGGTCAGTAGTTCAATTATTGACTCTGACTTCGTATCAGCTGAGGCATGAAGGTGTTAACGGGCCTATCTTTTGTAACCAGATACTGAAATTTAGATCCCTAAATCCATAGGAAGTTCCTCTTATATCAGTCCAGTGCTTCCACAAGCTCTGCAGCTTTATTTGGGAATTTAAGCACCTTCCTGTTAGAGACAGGAAGCAGCAAATGAACTGATGATTTAGAATCTGAGCACCAGTTTTAGAGAGCATGGCGAGGAGAACTGATCTGTGCACAGGACCTCTCCGTTCACGCAAACCTCAGCTCTATTTAACTCAAAGCAGATGACAAAAGTATTTTTCGGTGTATACAACCAAATACCAACACAAAGGGTGGAATACAGAACACAAAATACCAACACACAATTTTATGGTCACGATTAGAATGTTTTGTTCTTATGAACTGAAATAGCATATGTTGGGCTACAAAAGGTTACGCAATTCCTGCAGCCAAAATGGACAAAAGACATGATTAGTACTCCAGAAAACATTAACATTGCACTAAAATACTCTTGGCTTAAGTAGTCAGTTTACATTCCATTTAAAAAAAAAAAAAAAAAAAAAAAAAAAAAAAAAAAAAAAAAAAAAAAAAAAGTATTACTCTCTTCTTGATGTTTCTCTAGATCCTATTCCATGAAGTCAGAGAAGGAAAACATCAGTTCCAACTGATGCTTTGCAATTGCAAATACATACTCTCACCTGCAAAGACTACTGTTAACAAACCATTTGGCCAAGTTGCAATACACATTTAAAAATAAGTGGCATCATTTATATATATGTTTATGCACCATTTAACTAGTATATTTCAAAGTCATACTTTATTTTACACATCTTTCTCCACATCTTTACCTCCTCTACTCATATTTACTTCTAAAATTTTTAGTTTATGACATAATAAAACAGCAAATATCCCTAAAATGATTCTTTTTTTTTTTCCTGTGGTTGAAAGCAGACACTTATACCTATGAAGGCAGTTCAAAGCTTGCCAATTATAGGCCATAAGTGGTAAAAAAGAAATCTTTTTGCTACCATGACTCTTACAAGGAGAGTACTCTACAATAAGAAATCATTATTTATTGCACCATTGCAACAGATTGCTTAGAAAATTAAAATTTGCACAGACTGTGATGTCAGAAAGGTTTGTATTGCTCCATGTTTCCATTACTAGATATATCTTACCATGTAAGATGAAAGCACAATATACAGCTACATACACATTCTTGAATTATACATCTTAAATTCTGAGAGGCTGAAGAAAAGGCCTAGCAAATTGCACTCTTCCTCACTTACGGGATCTTTGCTCCTTTATTATTGTAAAGCAAAGTCCAAAAAATTTATGATTAGAATGTCCTACATTGTCTCACAACTTTCTTCATGCACTAAACTCAACCCCAGCTTTCATTACGGTCATAAGTTTAAGACAGATGGTGATTTTGACATGTCTATTGCTAACACTTCCAATAACGACATTGCTCACAGAAGTCAGAAAGAGGGACAAGGTGGCATAGATACAATTCCTGAACTAACAGAAAGTCAACTTCATTACAGTAATACTGTATGCAAAATGCTACTAATACACAATTTCACAAACTTATTTGGCACTTGAACTGCCAAACGTGAAACAAAGTAATTCCAAGGGTAAGAAGCAGACTATCCAAGTCTCACCTACTTCAAAATTGTTCTGTGGAAAACTCAGTAACACAGAAACTTCACTGGCTTGAAACAGCAACAATTACTTATGTAATAGGCTATAACAGAGTCTGTTCTTGTTTCATAATTTGATGCTTGATGAAATGTATGTGGAAAGTACATAGAACTCATTGGAAAAGGGATAATTTTACAGAACAAAGAATAAATCAGTAATATGCATCATGCAGTAAATAATATCACTATCATGTACTGTTACTTTTGCAGTGGTTCAGATGTTGACTAGAAAAGCAAAACACAATAAACTATTACAGTAGTCTAGCACACTTTATTACTATCACTTTTACAAATAGCATAGCACAGAGTTTTAAAGCTTTATTTAGAAATATGATAAACTCAAACTCTCCTCCTGCATGAGTTCTTAGTGACATCACCAGGACCCAGACATAATTTAAAAAATAGTAGCAGTCAAAAATTTCAACCGTTTCGCTCTTTTTAACAGGGAAGGAATATACGTTTAGATGAGACACTGATTATACCATTTTGTATTTAACATAGGACTCAATACTATGAACTTCTATTGCTAAATTAACTATCCAGAGTGTCTCCTCTGGCTTCAGTAGGATTTTACTCATTTTGAACATAAGTTTTTGGTGCATTGTGTAGAGCACAGAGATCTCAGAGTGTAAAAACTTAAAAACACAAAAACTCTGAGTTAAAGCTTTCCTGTTTTATAAGGTAGTAAGCACAATGTCAGAAAGCAAGGTGTAAAATATATTAGCTCATCCTTTTTTGGTGCAAGGGGTCCTTAAAAGATTTCCTCTGGGACGGATCTTTGCAGCCTGGCAGAGTTTGCAGCAGCCTCTGTACTGGATAAAACCATGCCTACAGTCCCCGCCTCAGCAGTGCTCTGCTTCCCTAGTGGTGAGTTGCCTGAGCTGCCAGCATTTTGTGTGCATGTGTTACTGCTCTCCCAGTTAGGTCAGGATAATAACCTTCAATATAGAACAGTAAAATACGATTTCAAGCACTAAGATTCACTCACCATCAAATGGATGAATCTCCATCTAATATATCAATGTAAATTGAAAACCTCAAGAAAGTTCAGATTCTGAAGAGATATTTAGAACCTTAGTAGTTTACTAGATCTAAATTCTGAACAGATTGTGTTTGTAACACTACATTACACTAACATATTGGGAACTTTTAGCTGTCTAGTGGTATTCAGCACTTTTCCTGAGTGTAATCCATCAGAATCAAAATTCACAAAGGCTCAAGAAAATTATAAATAGCAGCTAAGAATATTCATTTGTATTCTTTATACTGTCTGTAAACATTTTCTAAGATGACTAATTTTAAATGATGAGTATTATTTTCTTCAAATGTTTTTATCTATTACGAATTAAGAAATTGAACTCTCCATTTGCATAGCTGATGTATTAATTTTTAATAACAGAAATAATTTCTTGTTATAGGCAATTACTTCGAAGAGATCCTGTGCCGTTAGCTTTAGCAGGGTCTCTTCCTGAATGTTCTTGTGATACACTGCATCCCTACACAGAAACTTTACATCCTTGCTGGGAGATTTCACATCATATGGGTTCTCTTCTGTCATTAATTAGAGTCCACATTTTAAAAATATGGATAAATTGAAAAGAAATACTACAAGCCAGATAGAGCGTGCAATCCAAATTATTCTATTGTTCAAGAAATTTTCATAGAAGCATAAGATTACAAGATAATTCAGGTTAGTAGATAACCTCCAAAGGTTATCTACTCCAAAAGCCTCCTGCTAAAAGCAGATGCATTTGGTACAAAAGTTCAATCCTGTTATGATTCTTATACAGTAGCGTTCCATAGCAACCTGCTCCCGTCAAAATAAAACAATTGGCTGTCAAATACTCCTGCATTTGAGCATCAGAACTGATTCTTTTGGAAGTGTTAGAAGGCATCTGCATCATGGTTTCATTTTAGCACTCTGATTTGGGGCAGGACATCATCTATCCTGTTCTTCCTTGCTATCCTTATATAGCGCAAAACAGTGTCCTAAGCAGTGATTGCAACAGAACCTGTTTTTCAAACAATATTCTCTGATGAGATATGTGCATTAATTTTTGGTTGAAAACTCCCACAAAAAAAAAATCTTCCTTTAACATAAATTATATTTTTGCTTAGAAGTAGAAGAAATTGAGAACAGATTTCCTACTTGCCCAGAAAGAGTTATTAGGTACATCATTTAAGAAAACTTAGAGAGCTTATATTGTTCCAATCTGTCCTGTATATAATTTGAAGATTTATACCTTCCTCTGTTTGTTTCAAGAACCATTCCCTTCCCACGTACCACCTACTTTTTTCCACGCACAGAGAGATTAAATAAAGTCAACATTCTGGATATCTTTTGCTTTCAGCTAGAGTCGGTTGGTAGAAAAACACTGTATTAATAATTAGGTCAACAGAAATGTCTAACCTCTTTATTAAGCTTTTGTTTACGAAAAATCTCAAAAGTAATACAGTATTCAGTTAAATTATTATGATTTCTAACTTTTAAAAACAAAATATAGAAATTCCTTTACAATACTGAAAATCACCATTCAGGAATTTAGACATTTTTATTGCTGGTAAGTATTCAGAAGGACTAAGGTTTCTGTTAAGTAACAGTTGCCATTGGTATTATGTATCAGAGGAGAAACTGGCTTAATATACCAATGGGAATCCATATGACATGATTGTGATACTGCAAAAATAACCTTTTACAGACAATCAAAAGCTTATTAGGAGACATATTCTATCAACCAATAGAATCAAACTAATCCATTATCTCCCATATGTACTTATTATCAAAATTAATTATAGCTACCAAATATGTAAAATTACTACAGTTCTATATAGTTGATTTCCATTGTGATTCTACACAGTTGAATTCTCTATAGTACCTAATATTTTTCCCCTCAAGTATTGACATCATGATACATTTGCTGAAAATACATTATCTTCTTATAAAGTAAACAAAAATGGTGATAAAAGGTCAAAGCTATCACAGATAAAAACAGTTTCAGGAAGAAAAAAAAATGAAATAAGCAAAAGCTAAAGCATGTAGAATTCTGACATGAGATAATTGAGAACATACACTTAATCCATGTAAATAGCACTGTAAATGAAAACAGATCCACTATGAAAAGGATTCTTCAAAAAGTGTCTTTGCATGGTTCTTCCTTCAAAGGATGCAATACGAAAGGCAAATATTTTGCCTGTTTATTTTTAAAGAAATTATATCCATTTCCTTGGAACGAGTATAAAGACCTTGAAGAAACTCACTCTAACTAGTCTGTCATAATAAATCAAACATATTAAATACAAAATTCTGTTCAGCATTCAGTTGAATGCATGCTGTTCACTTGTCAAGTAACTAAATGAAGTGTGGCACATATTGATCTAGATGTCTCTATAAAACTGTAATATTTATATCAAATTCATATGCTCAAATCTCTTTATGGTCTTTCTGCTTAGTATTCTGAACATATCTTCATCTATCGACCATCTAAACTCTTTCTTTGCATACCAGTAGCAGGCCGTTGTGGTTGAAGTAAACAGGTTCTTGTAGTCTAACTTATTTTCCTCAACAAAGGATGGGTCTTATTCACTTTTTCTCATTAAGAAAAGTCAATATTGTCAAGAGAGACTGTACATATGGCCCTCTTGTTTATCTATTAGTGGTATGATTCTTTAAATAAACCAGTCTACAATATACCTCTAACTTGTGCATTTCATGTTTTACCTAACATGACTCAAGATTGTATTAATTCAGTTAAGTTAAAACTTTATGCGTGTGCTTAGGTGTCTCTCTCTTATTTGGTTAAACATATGCCTTATTTTCATATAAACTCCCTTCTTAGATGAATACAGATAGAGTAATAGGTGCTGTACAATCACGATTTCATGGATTTCTTCTTTTTTCAGAGAAGACTTGGAGCCAAAGATGTTCCTCCAAGGACCACTTATATTTAGCCAATGTGTATAGTGAGCCAGAACAATATGTTTTAATATTTTAACTACTTAAAAGCCTTGCCTTTATATTGCACACACAACAAATGCAAAGACTGAGAACCACTCATCTAGAACAGACACTTCTGGACCAAAAGAAAAAAACAAACCACATAAAGTCGGATTTTAAAAAATAACTCTAGCAGGTATGAAACTAAAAAGCGTTATGCCCAAACTGTCTTTTTGCATTAGTCATTCATGTCTGTGAAGACAGAGCACAAAATACTCTGAAAACAAAGCAAGAATTTTTTAAAGAATTCAACTGCAAGCTATTTTCTCACTCTGATTCTCAAATCAAACTCTTCTAGTACAAAGGAGACAAGTAAAAAATATTCAAGGATTTAACAAATTGTCAAGTGTGTAACATCCCAGCAACTTTATCTTAACATTTGTTCTCCTTCAGTTGTTAATAAGAAAGTAGATTTTCATTATTCTCTTTACTCCTGAAGGATTAAAATTTTCAAAAGTGTTGAAGTTACCAAGAAGCCAAAAGCACTGATTTTCAAATATGTATCAACATTAAATGTATATAAGAATAAGACTACATTGTGACTGGAGATGTGATCGCAGTATGTGAGAACATGTCTGAGGTACCTTTAATTTCTGTAAACTGGACCTGCTAGCTTCACTTGCCAACTATTCAGGAACTAGAGTGAACACATCAGGTCTTACAGAAGCTGCTGTGATTAATTCTGACAGAAACTATCTGCTCTTTCCAATAGGTTCCACGCTCTTTGGAATCTCTCTTATATCATGAGTAAAGAAAAAGGAATTAGTACCAGAAAACACTCAAAGATCTAAATTCAGTGTATGGTATACAGTACAGATCAGTGGAACAGCACTGGATTATACATCAGATTAACATAAATGGGAAATCATTGTCAGGCATTTGAAAATTACCTCTGTTGCAGATATTAATTTACTTTGTAACCAATATAAGTATGTAAAATTAAGAATCAAGAGGGAATAATTTTGAGTTCTCTTAAACATAAAATTTATAACGTGTGACAAACATACAGTCACACACAAGACCCTAATTAGTTGTGAGTTATAACAGCTACAAAAATGCAACAAGCACACTCACACAAATCTAGGTTTCAGTCTTACTCAGTGAACACTGGTGGTGTGTCACTGGCAACCTTTAAATACTAGAAACTGCTTCTGAAGCATACAGAAATACTACAGAAGAATTCACTTACACCAGTCCTCAAATATTTTATGCCCACCTAAGTGAGATTTCTACTGCAAAATAGCCTGCTAGAGTGCATTTTAGATACCTTAATCCTGGATAAATGGCACACACTTTTGTTGAAACTGAATATTAGAGCTTGTATCTAAGCCTGTTTGCTATAGCATGCTATCATAAGTACTTCACTGTGACCTGCTTTTTTAATTTCAACTTCCTTGCTCAATTACAGCTAAATTAGTCTATCTTATATTTTTATGATCTAAGGAACTGTGCAACACTTGTCAATAAAGCAAGTTAAGAAATAAAAGTTAGAATTCTTCACTTGATGCATAACTCTGAAACTGCAATAAAAAGAAGAAAGCACAATGATTTGTGTCTTCCAGGGTCTGGATTAGCTAAGAGGCTTCCACTGTAGCTCAAAGGATGAATATTCATCCGTTCATTCAGTCTTGATGCTAATATTATCTAAAGTATTTCTACTTTCATAAAATAATACCAAAAATATTTGGACAACAGAGCTGTATCACCATAAGAAATAAGTGAAAAATTTAGCATAAATAGAAGTAAAAACTGTTAAATGATATGGTATGCACAAGGAGTCCAGACTAGAAAGCTTACAGTAAAAGGCAGGAGTAAACTACACCTCCAGTATTAGCATCTCAGTAGCAAACAGACCTTAATCTATTGTTGTAATCCCTCCAGACCCTGGGCTTCATTCTTGTAATATTTTGTGCAGCAGATATTACACACACAAGACATCCTGTTATTACTTTTGAAATAAATTAAAAATATTTCCCCTTAAATAAATTGCTGTGTTACAATCATTACTCATTTTCAAATTGCCTTATGCATTTTTTTTTTTAAATGCTCAATGGGTCCAAAAATAACTAAATCCTTTGCAAGCAACACAGGAGTTAGAAAAGGCTTTAAGATTTTTGAGTATTTCATTCATGACCAGAGCCAGTGCATTTCTTTCCATAGAAATCATCCCAACACGTCATGACTAATTTTCTGCAACAGGATCTGAGTGAAAGCAAAAAGTGAATATCCACTAAATCTTGCTGATCAATTCACCACTTCTGCCATCTCACATTGCACTCCCTGGAACGTCCACACTTAAAGTCATGGCCCATTTATTTTGTAGAATATGGTACATCAGCAGATGTATAAACCAGATTCTGTCTTTCTTGAGTCAAAATTTGGACAGCAACAACTGCTATTTTGATGTCAAATCCAAAAGGTTTTTTTAAGTTTAGGCAGAAAGAAGGAAAAGTTGAAATTTTTACAATGTTAACTAGAAATATAAAATTAATGCTGTTATTGTAGGAGTGGAACGTGATTTGAGACCCACAACAAATATTTTTAAAAAATCATAATACTGTTATATGTTACTTTCCACACTTCATATTGCTATATGTTGATTCCTACACTTCCTTTCTTGCTTTCATAAGAATGGATACAGCTTAAATAAGCATGCAAAAATGAAAAAAAAAAAAAAAAAAAAAAGGTTGTCCTATTAGTTTTATCTGTCAGTCTATTTAAGACTCATTACATTTTCCTTATCACTAAGTGAGACTTCATTT
Organism: Tetrax tetrax; assembly: GCA_009806455.1. Taxonomy (NCBI): domain Eukaryota; kingdom Metazoa; phylum Chordata; class Aves; order Otidiformes; family Otididae; genus Tetrax; species Tetrax tetrax. The sequence continues at coordinate 255,123 of WHYT01014919.1, read as the reverse complement.
AAAACAGTGGGATTAGAAGAATTGCTAGCAGATGGGAAATAGAGACACCTCTGGGGATCATAATGCAATCCATGTCACATTCTCTTATTACATTCTCATCCCACTGGAAAATAATATCTTACATATTCTATCAAATTATTTAATATAATAATCTAATGTCACTTTCTTTGGAGCTATGCCTCTCATTACTGCAGCAAATGGACCTTTGCCAAAGTATTTGGATAAGCCTTATTTTTTTTCCCTAATTTTTAATCAAATCCAAATGTCTAATGAGTCCAAGATGGCCTGTCAACTTAAATTATCTGTTTGTCTTTCTGTTTACAATATCTATCTGTCTACAGTTTTTATTTTTCTCTGTGAAGTTTAGTTACTGAATCCCATGTTTCCTTCTGGAAGGAATCTCTAACAGATGATTCTTCCTGTTGATATGTTGATGATTTGCTAATTTATGGCTTGTAAATTTAAGAAATCTGAAGAAATCTCTGGGAAGCAGAGAAGATCATGAGAGAAGAGAAGAGAAACAAGAGATTTTAATAGCTTATACAGTAAAGAACTGTGATTTCATTAAAATACAATTTTTAATCTTTTATATTAACAATAGTAATGCCTCTGGACCAATTTTAAAAAATATTTTCAAAATTTAACAAAGTTTAGCATAACTACTTACTAGTGAGACAAGATAAACAGTTTATATATACACATAAAAGTATATAAAATAATAATCCCTCTCTCTGCCAATATGCATTCACATGAAACTGTGTTCTGCTTGCTGACCTCATAAATTCTTTCCACTGGATTTGATAGCAGTTTTACATCGAAAAGGCAAAAACAATTTGATCTGTGGAATTGAAAGTTAATAATTCAATGTAAAGACTCAAAAAAGTCGTAAGCTATCAAATCTCTCTTTCAGTTCATCAATTTACAAATGTTCCTTCCATGTGCTTTCTGGAGCTCTCTACAGGCTGACTTAGAATAAACTAATGTCTTTAACTGGAAAATATTTCACAGAATTAAAATCCAGTCTGATCATGTGAACACTTGAATGAAGAAATGAAGCAACTGAGTAAAAACATTCTTGATTCTCAAGTAAATTAGTTAACTGAAGAATTTTTTTTTTCTTTTTTTTTTTTTTTTGGCTTAAGAAAAGTAACGCAGATGATCTAGTAAGTCCTGTTTTGGCTAAAGCTGAATGTGTAATTTCCAAATATCACAAAAAGCGTGCAACAAAAGAATTCTACTTATCCAAACCCAAGGATTTCTTGAAGAAAACTCTTGCCTCATAAGACTTAAAACATGAACTTTATAGCTAAGAGGTTAGTTGGAGCACTTCAAAAAATTATCCAAAGCCAAAGTGGTTGCTACTTACTCCAGCCTTCCAGATGTATGCAGGCAAGAACTAACCTGCAGGCTTATTCCTAAATTCTCAAAACAACAGACTGTCAGCTATGGTGATACAGTAGCAGATACCTTTTCATCCTTCTGTAGTACTTCACTTTAAAATGATCCCTTGAATATTAACTCTTGAACTCTACAGAAAGTCAAATCAAAAGCCTTAAAAACAAAAGAGCTAAACATAGATAGAATGTAAGGAACCAGGTTGCTATTCTAAAAATTATTAAGAGAAGTGTCTAAGAGGAAATATCACTAATACTCAAGCTATATACCATTTCAGTTGTAACTGATGAAAAAAAAGTCGAACAAAAAAGCATAAAACTTCCCCTGCTCATATATATATATATATATAAAATTATGTATTATTTTTTAAACTCTATATCTACAGAGTTTAAACTCTATATCTATAGAGAGACTCTATATCTAATCTATAGACTTTTTATAATAGTGCAATAAGGTCAGATTTTTTTCCTTCTCCACCCAACTACATGCTACATCTAGCTTTTATCTTCAGTATATGCATCCAATATTTTGTCATTACAAACTACTTTATCTTTTCATAATGATACTAGTTTATCACCAGTTTACTTTATGAAATTACCTGAGTATATGCTTTCATTAGTTATTTCTTAGAGATCTAGAAAGTTTTGCAATGTTTTAACGAGATATGTCCTATATAATATTGTAGATGTTTTTCAGTGTGACAACATAATGCTTGTCGAGGAGGCAATTAATGAGTTAACCTTCATTATAAATTTGTCTACTTTGCATTTTAAAAGTATTCCTCTTATTCAGAAAGCATAAACTTGACTCCATTAAATCTCACTCAGGCAGGTCTAATCTATTATTAATAAAAATATGCCAATTGTTCTACAGAAAAAGTAAGTTAGTTTGTTACCTGCTTCTCCAGAAATGAGCAGAACCTGGGCTGACATGTAAAGAATATTACATGCAATACCTGCTTTGCAAAAAGTATTTCCCGAAACATATGATTAAGCACTACAGAATTTAACCAGAGAAATTCACAGTAGTGACTGACTTGATCATGTAAAAGAAAAGAAAAGCTATGTTATCCTAAGATACTTCCTAGCATTATTAGAAAATAATTTTTTTTACAATTCTGATTGCTTCTCATGCCTGAATTTCATTTCCCAGTTACATTTTTGTTATATACATATGTATATATTTAATATCAACTATTTTCTGTCTTTGTAATTAGTCTGGTTTTCTCTGTATCACTTGTATTCTGTGGTAACTACAGTAAGAAGCAGCTGTTTGTTCTCAGTATAACTAAACTAAAATGGCTAGTTTTTCTTCTATACTGACCATCTGATTCTGGTGTATCAGGGCACATCGTAAAAACATTACAGTGTTTTCTCATGAGCTGGTCTGTAAACAGTAGCAAAACAGCTGTTTAGCAGTAATCTCCTTACCTATAGAGCAGATCTCATTGCTTACAAATGTGAAATTCAAGACAAGGATCGATAGCTTTTTTGTTAACTACTTAATTTTTTTGGCAGTAGGTTGCAATTGTGCCAAAGTCACTACCCTACTTATCATTAAATGTGTACGTTTGGTCACAGTCACATTTTGTATTGATATATTGGTATGTATTTTGGTATATATGCACCAGTGAGCACTGTTTATTTAACAGATGAAACTTCAAAGACTAAAATAAAATTCCTGCTTTGTGTTCTATGAGACCTTAGAAGTCTTATCACAGGAACATATTATAAAGCAGAGATCATAAATTAAATTGAAAACTCTCCATGGACTTTTGTAACAAAACTACCTGGCATCTAGCAAATTTAACCAGTGATAATTGCATATTACCTACAAACTACTTCTGTTTCCAAACTCTGTATGTATGCACCTCATCTAAGAGAGAAGTAAGCTTCCTTATTGTGCAAAGTGATTCCTATACAGTTTATGAGTCCTTTGGGGACTTTATTGGCTGAAAAGCAAAATGAAACACAAGATCCAACTTGCTGATGCATTGGTTGTTTCTCTTCTTTAGCAAGTGGAGTTTGTAGAAATAATTTTTATGTACACATTCTAACTTAGTACTAAACTGATGTAGTGCAATCTTCACAACATACATAATCATAACTTAATTTTAACTTCCCACCTAGATGTTTAATAATCACATAGAGGTATGTTATTCTACAGACTTAGTTCATGAGTCAACATGTATAAACATATACATAAACGCTACAAAGCACATTCCATGTATTTATCTATTTTGGAGAAAGTTTAAAAGTACACACATCTGCTATTTAAAGAGCTGAAACGACATCTTTCAACAAAATTTAGCTGCTTTCATTTTGAACATGTATTTAATTTTATCTGGAAACTTTCTGACGTTATGAACAGAAGAACCGTAGTTTCTCAATATGTTTGCTGCCAGAATCCATGCTTGGTTGCTCAACTAAAGACCTTATATTGCTAATTACTACCACATGCCCACATCCTAAGCAAAAGAAAACTTATTGGTTCTGACAATCCATTCTCTCAACACTGAATTCAAAATGAAAACTTAAATTTTGGCCAAACATAACATTTCATCAATCTTGTTCTACTGACTGCAAAAACAATATCAAACAAGGGGTGCTAATGGCTTTTTACTGTGCAGTTCCCAAGCTTAGATCCTGTAATGAAAGGCCCACATGAGCTAAGGACATCTTTAAACTACTTAGTCATTAATAATTGAACCAGAAAACAATGCATAAAGTAAATCGAACAGTTTGTAGGCTGATAATAGAGCTGAGTTTCAAACGACAAGTTATATGGGCAGTAGAGATCAGCAGGGAAAGCACTGACAACAGAGTGAGCTAAAACCAGACAGATAGTGCATATAAATAAAGAGAAAAAGAAAAAGTGAAAAAAATAAAATTAAGCAGGCCCCAAAGCTAGCGTAAGCTTGTAATCTGGAGTTGAGCTTTTCAGGATGTGGGGTTCTGACTGAAAATCAGGTCCAAACTTAGAGACATCTGAGCAATGCTGGGTACTAGTGACAATGTAGAAGGGGAGAGACTAAAACTGTAAAACAGTGTTTAACCATATTCCCCTCTGCTATAACTCCTTTGGAGCCTCACAGAGGCATAAAATCTGCATTTGAAAAACTTCACTCTGAGAAACCAAGTATTAATACAAATGTGAAACTGAGTAGGCCTCTGTCACAAAAAAAAAACATTTTGGGAAATTAATGATATTACCCTATCTCAGAAATAAATTAAGGTATTTATTTAATCACAATACGTGAGTTATGATGCAAATTTCCACCATTAGTGTTTACAGTAAAAAAGCCCCAAACTTTAGACATTTGAGGGTATGTCAAAAAATGAAAGTACTGTAATTTTCAATTCTGTCATCCAATTGCTTGAGTATTATTGAACATACAATAGTAAAAGCTATAACTACAGAAAAAACTTGGATTTATCTACTCATTGTTGTAAAACACTACTCTACAATTAGCTCTGTGGGACATTTACAGTCTTTCCGCTCCACAGAGAGGAGAAACAACTTGATAAAACCACATTTATTAAATGATGCATGAATGATGATTTGAAAGGAATAAACATATGTTCTTAAAGTAAGGAGAAGCACAATTAATTAGATGCATTGCTTGCAGTACCTTCTTTATGGTTTACAGAAAGCACTTTATATAACTAGTCTTTTAGGGCAAATATTTCTCTACCAATGAATGCCACAATAATATGTAATGAAACAAAAGATGGCAACACTAAAGGTGATATAGAGGAGAAGCTACTATATCGCCAAGTACACCTAGTTCATTAAAGGCTACATCCCAGCAGGTCTAGATGCTGAGAACACCAGAAAGAGCTGGTTTTAACTTGGTCAAGAAAACAAGCAGGCTTTCAATAGAAATGTAATGAGCTAATGTGGTCCACTAAAACTTAACTTTTGCTACCAGGTAAAGATAGTATTTTTTAAGGGTTTGGGTTTTTTCCCATACTATATGGATACTAAGGCTACTACTTGCTCTTCTTAGGAGAGGTTTTATAGGGTGTGTAGAAGATAATCACTTTAAATCCCTGGTCATAGATCCTAAAATCATTACTGTTGGCAATATTCATATGAAGTCAAAAGGAGCTGCAGGAGATATTAACCTGCTGTTTGAACAATGACAAACAGCACTATCAGACTTCTGACATAGTCAGTCTAATGGAATAATCCAATCAACACAAATCTCACATTTTGCTCTCCAGTAAATGAACTTTTCTAAAGAACTCAGTTGTTTGAAAATCATGTGAGTTATCATTGTCACTTAGTTAAGAGGTGACCACATGATAATCTGATGCCCAAAACTGCAAAGGGACAAGTCAACCTTGTACCAGAAGCTGACTGCATATGCAATAGCAGCATTTTTTACAAGATATATCAGTGTAGTCTCAGTGGTATCCAAGTTCTCTTGAAGTAGGGACAAAATGTTGTGACTTGTACCATAGCATAGCCCAGGTCTCTAATTATAGTGTGACAACTCTCCAGTGGTAACATCTGATGTCAAGGAATACAGCCTTATAAGCTGTGAGTCAGCTATTACCACCTTCAGGGGCTCTTTAAAGTCACACAACCACACCTGGTCTTTTTTGACTTACTTTCTGCCTCGGGTTGAGTTAAAAGTCCCGCCGTATTTCTTCCGATTAAGGATGAGAGCAGCAATTTCTGGCACGTAGCGAGCAAACATTGCCTACATGCATGAAACAAAAACACAAAAAAAAAAGAAAATGGCATGCAGAGAGTGTTCTACTGCAGCAGAGGCAGCAGAGCCTCCTGGGATACTTACTTTCTTCCACTAACCGCACTATAGGAACCACCATATTTCTTGCGGTTTCCTATTAACTCTATGATTTCAGGGACGTAGCTGGCAAACATGGCCTAAGAAGAAGATAGGAGACAGAAGAAAAGACTAAAAAGAGAGGCCAAAGAAAGGGGGATGATGAATATTTTCAGAAGATATATATCTTTAAGATCTGAAAATCCAAAAGAATTGGATCTATGAAGTTGTTTAAAAAGAAAATTAAAAAAATGTAAAAGTTCTTATCAAACAAAACAAGAGATCTCAATGTAAAAGTTGGTCTTGAAGAAGGTGCACATCTTATAAATTAAGAAAACCATCAAAAGAGGAAAAATAGGCACACAAAACAAAACAAGAACAAAATTAATTCAAACTGATATCTAATAATAAAATAAAGTTATGTTTAATTCTTCCTGAAGAGGGACAGGGAAAAAACCTATCCAAGCTCCACTTCAAAAACCAAAACCAAGTGTTATTATTACTGTTACATTTCTATTTTAAAAGACAGAGTTTTTTCCCCCCATTATTATGATTCAAAAGACTACAAAAATAAGATGTAATCAGGGGTTATTCCCCCTGCCAAGAAACAAAAAGGTCACCTCCCCGCCCCCCCCAAAAACTTTTCCAAAAGTTTCTGGTTTTAAAAGGATTGGAATAACATATCATAGAAAAAAAAAGGGGTTGAGGAGAAAATAAAAATTATTCTGCCATGTTTTGTCCAACAAACATTTTCCTTGTGGCTGGATACTTCGAAGAGCTGCTGCCATTTGACATAGTCTTTGTCTTCATATGTCAATAAACATAGATGGGAATGCATATTTATGCTCATATATATGTATCTGTGTGTGTCTCATATATAGCATTCATAACATTAATCATATACATATCACCTCTTTATGAAGTATGTATATTTGAAATCAATATATGAGAGTAAGGTAACAATACACACATGTATGTATGTGCACAATATATGTTGTGAGTCATCCATAAAGCACTTACCTTGCACAGTGTAAATATTAAAATAAACCTTGCTGGTTTCATAGAATCATGGAATTATAGAATGGTTTGGGTTGGAAGGGACCTTTAAAGGTCATCCAGTCCAACCCCCTTGCAAGGAGCAGGGACATCTCCAACCAGATCAGGTTGCTCAGAGCCCCATCCAACCCAGCCTTGAATGTTTCCAGGGATGGGGCATCCACCACATCTCTGGGCAACCTGAGTGCCTCACCACCCTCATTGTAAAAAATTTTTTCCTTATGTCTAATCTGAACCTACTTCCTTCTACTTTAAAACCATTACCCCTCATGCTATCACAACAGGCCCTACTGAAGAGTTTCTCCCTGTAGGTCCCCTTTAGGGACTGGAAGGCCACTGTAAGGTCTTATCTTCTCCAGGCTGAACAGCCCCAACTCTCTCAGCCTGTCCTCATAGGAGAGGTGCTCCTGCCCTCTGGTCATCTTCGTGGCCCTCTTCTGGACTCGATGCAACAATCTCCACGTTCTTCTTATGCTGGGGGCTCCAGAGCTGGACACAGTACTCCAGGTGGGTCTTACGAGAGCAGAGTAGAGGATGATAATCACCTCCCCCAACCTCTCTTGATGCAGCCCAGGATGCGGTTGGCTTTCTGGACTACAAGCGCACATTGCCAGCTCAGAGAATAACATTGCCAGTTTAGAAAATAACATTGCAACAGGTCCTATAATATTACTAACACTGATAAATAAGAGAAAAGTTTACATAAGACAATTAGTAACTTTGGTACTATATACATATAGGACAAAGAATACAAGAATTTGTTGATATAAAAGGATACTGGTTATGGTCATGTGATAAACTGTGAGTTAAAATTGTGCTACATGAAATGAAAGGATGTTTGATATTAAAGAGAATGTGGTTTGCTATCATGTGGATCAGGCAAGCTACTCTTTAAGGCAGTCCAAAGCCACAGTGTTTGTTGGAATTCTGGGAAGGAACACAGAAGGGTGGGTAGGATTTCTGAAACCGCAAAGTGCCTTGAAGTATCAATAGCAGTCTCAAAAAAATGCACTACAGTCAGTTACTAAAAAGTAAAGGACTACAAATAACATTACAAGCTCAAGTGATAAGGCACTTCATGTATTCACAAGCATTACTCATTTTAATGGATTAGAAAAATTCCGACTCTAATAAACTGGACTAATATTACAAGCTCTGACAAAATAGTAATCTATAGGAAAAAACTGGATGTATTACATGTATTTAAAAGTTTTGTAAATAATTTTAATTCACTAAATAAGATATTATTATTTCCTAATTTACAGCATTGAGATATACAGGATCAAATATTAAGGTAGCTGTAATAATAATAAAAAAAGTTTTTACCAATCCCCCAAGGATGAAGAATACCATGAAAAGGCGACCAAGGGTTGTTTTTGCATAAACATCACCATAGCCAACAGTGGACATTGTCACCATGAGTAAATAAACACATTCCCAATATGTTAGTGGTTGATTATTTTGGAAATTTTCCCATGGATCCCCTGAGTTCTCCACCTAAAATGCAGAAGAAAACATACAATGAATTGTGTTCACAATTGTGAACCATAAATTAACTCTACTGATGTATGTGCATGCACGTGCCTACTTATATATATATATATAAAATACACACACACAAAAAAAATCTGGCATATAATACAAACTCTGGGTCCTTTGCTGTGATTTATTTTGAAGATATACAGAACCTAACCCTGTCCCAGTTACAGCAGTTCTTTTGGCAATATACATAGCCTTGCCACTCTTACTATTTATGCAAAATACCTTTTCCATTCATCACGAAATAATATAACTTATTAATGCAACTAGGTAAGTTCATTTTACAGTAATTCGTTCAGAAATTTTTCAGAGAGAATCTTACTTGTAATGCAATTATACTTCTTAATGTCTTTATTTTAAAGCATTACGTAGCTATTAAAGACATTAGTGACATGCTAAGTTTAGTGATACACTATTACTTTTCCAATAAACTAGTGTAAGTGATGAAGTTATACATTTATCTGTAGGAAAGGAATACGCCCTCTAAAATTTGTTCCACAGTAAAAATTTTGAAGTTTGAGGATTCCTACAGTAGAACAGAGAAACTTACGCTGAAAATAAAAGAAAAAAAAAACACCCCACACCAAAATCCAAGCCCTAGAAATCATCTACCTAGCTCCCCCTCCCTCCTGATGGAATTTTTAAAAGGTTTTTTTTTTTTTCTTGGTTCAAAACCAGAAAAAGAATATGTTTCTACAATAAAAATGCAATATTTGCTCAGAGGAGTGTAAAAATGTGGTCATCTGAGAATGACAAGTCTATCATAAACAAAAATACCCAAAATTTTGGTGCACCTTTATAAGTGAAAATTAAATTACTATCTGGTATAAGAAGAAGATAAACATTCTGAATTTAATCTTACATAGCTGGATGCAGGTCAAGGTAATTCAAGTTAAGTAAATTAAATTGCTCTGGACTAACATCAATACAATTAAATTATAACATTAATCCAAAGCCATTCCTGAATAACTTATTACTACTAGCAGTTTAAATTTTTTCTGATTCTAAGCTGATCATAAAATGTACTTAAAGGACAAACACTTAACCATGAATGCAAACGTACTTCTATGCTATCTTAGATTTTTCAAGTATTGCTGTGCAGAATAAAAATCTATTGCAAAAACCTATGTTATCTGTGACTGAAAGCTACACACACACACACAAAAAAAAAAAAAAAAAAAAAAAAATTTAAAACCAAAAGAGAAGGAAATACTTTTTAAAAAATTGCTACCCGGAATGCTAGCTATCCCATTACTTCTCGTGAAAATACAGAACTGCTTTCTTCTGGCACGACTATTGATTTCCCAGGACCTCGGTGTCATTTCAGCTCTCCCAACCCCTTCCAGGAAGCACTCCGGGCAGTTATTTAGGAAACATTGCCACCTACTGGTACATTCCAATCATTCAAGAAATTGCATCAGTCCAAGTCTCGTGTTTTATTGCTGAGGTTAATGATGTATTACTTACTATCCATAATTAATTTTGAGTAGAAGTCTAAAATTTGGGAAGCTATGATGTCTTTTTTATTGTACTCTATAGATGTGTTAAAGGATTATCTACAGCAAGGCAATTTCAGGTAATAAAGTAGCTCAGAGAACAGATGATCCATGAGAAAAAGTCAATGAACTATTTTCAAATATACTTACCAAATGTATGAACCCAGCTGCTGTCAGCCACGTGCTGATAAATATAGAGCACAGATTCACCAGCTTGATGGAATTACTGAAAATAACAAAACCCAACAACAAATAGGAACTTAGATTGGAATTTATCACACATTTTTAATATGTACCTGTACACAATTGCATACTTTAAATTGAAAGAGTCTGATGAGGATTTCTGAAGAGAAGCAGGCTTAATCAAAAGCCTATGCAAAATACGTACGATTTTGTTTTTGCAGAGTTCACATTTGCATAATTTAGCTTGAAAGAAAAATGTCAATGCATTTGAGAGCAGAAAGACAAATGGAAATCTTAGCTGCATATGTACTCATAATAAACCAAACAGAAATAAATAATGTTTTTTCACAAATAATGTGGTTGCCTCTCAGTACACTCACCTTCTTGTTTTTCATCGCTATACACCTCAGCAATTATTTACATGTAAATATTCTGTTATCCTGGAATACATCCATGCAGGTCCAATGAATTAAACTGAGCCATGCCAACTATCCCGCTTCTGAACACTGCATTTACACAAACAATTGACTGATTTTTTTTTAATTATTTCTTTTTTCATATGCTTCTTGTATATTCATTGTGCTTTTGACCCCAGACTTGTGGAGGCTTTAAAAAGAGGATGTTTTTGTTGCATACTCACCACATGTTAATACTTGCATACATAACCACAGAGCAAGACTATTTTCCTACAGTTATAACAAACAATTAATGAACTACTGCATCCAATCTGTAAATGCCATGTTGTTTTTGCAAAAAAAAAAAAAAATTATTCCCAAATTGAATAACTTAGGTATTCTACAGTTTCTGTGTAAAGTCGTAAGTAATTTTCACACTATTCTGCTTGCATGAACTCCTGTGGAAATTCATACAGAGCTAGAATATTTCACACTTCACATTTACATCTTTCTTATAAATAAATAAATAAATATTGAAACCTACCAAACAAACCCTGCAAACTGCAAACTCTCTTTAATCCACTGAGTAGTATGTTCCCTGTTCTATGCAGAAATTATTTGGAAGCAAGGACCTCACTCAGTTCAGCAGGAAAACACAACATTTAAAAGCTTGTGGAAGAAACATAGCTGAAGCTTGCTCCCTCTCTTCTTACAAAAATCACTGTGATTTAAAAAACTAAGAAGGTTATTCAGCAAATACACAAGGAACTGAAGTCCATCTACTACTACATCTAAATAAACTTATTCATTCATGAAGCTATCTTAGAAACGGCTCTCGTTTGTTTTTGATAACATTTCTAAGAAAGAATAATGCCTCAGAAAAAGCATTATTAGTCCTAAAGCAATACATTCTAAAAGAATTTTAAAATGGGGGAAAAATCACTATCGGTGTTAGCAGTAGTAGTTTTACAGTAGAATGAATTAATAATTCTGTTTATAACTACTTTAAGGACAATAAAAATGCATTATATCCTAAACAAAGTTGAGAAATGAAGCTGGAAAATTAATCAGACCAGCTCCATTAAAATATTTTTAAGAGTTAGTGCAGTAGGCATCTGTGGGTACTAGGAAAGAAATACAATTGCATAGTATGATAGATGTAACGAACACTCTACTCGAAAATAAGATAATATACCAGCAATTCTGCAATTAGGTAGTGTTCACCTATATCAATATAGATTCCCTATTTCTTAAGGTATGGTTGATTAAGGTTCATAATTCGTTGTGATAACATTCAGTCATACCGCAGGACCCTAACTAATAGGTTTGTAGATTAAATAAAATCATATAAACCTTGCTGATGTAAAGTTATGTTATGAAAGGCTAAATATCATTCTCCACCTGAACTTAGAATGGGAAAGGCTCCGGATACAATAGAACAGCAGTTGGTCTCCACATATTACTGTAGCACAAGTAAATGACAGCAACCATTAAGAATAACTGTTTACATTACTTGTTTGGTACATTTTATTTTTGAAGATTTATTAAACATTGTACCTTATCTCTCATCTATTAAATACTCAGTATGTTTCTACCAGTCTAAATATAGATGGAGGATTAGTCACAAACATTTTTTCCCTCCTCTTTAAGCTCTTTCCAACATCTGTGCAAAATCTCTTACTGTGAGCCCTATCTAAGCCTCTGTCGTTTTGTTGAAAAATATGAGAAAACAGTGAAGTGAAGGAGAGAAATTTTCAACTGAACACCATACAATTAATTCAATTTCATAAAACAAAGGAACAAAAAATATTGAGTAAAATACATTTAATTTCATATTAGGGAAACAAATAGATCGTTGGCAGAGGATCTATCTTTTAATGTGCTGCTGTAAAATTTTGCTTTGCCTTACTGGTTCTTTTCAAATATAATTAATAATTTTTCAGATATTCTAATAATTATCTAACACTCCCACACTACTTTGCTAGTCTTCTCACTACCACTATTTTTGCACCGTTTAGCTTCTTCCTTTGGATTCCAGTGTTTGGAATGGCCCTTCTGCCCATTGTGTAAATTATATATGCTCCTTTAATCCTCATATCTCAGTCACTAATTCCAGGAGTAATTTTACTTAATAGGTTAGAGTAAATTTTTTTTCTTTACTAGGGGAAAGAGGAAAAGAAGTACAGAATTTTTCTCTAATTGCACCAAATATTAAAAACATAGCAGCACCCTTTATGCCCTATCAGCTTCTCATCTTGTCAGTAGTTTTTATCAATGCCAAGCACTCTGAAATGCCTCTATTCGAATTAGTTCCATATTTTTTTCATATAAACACATATCACCTTGAACAGACAACACTTTTATCTTCTGCAGAACTTTTAAATAACAAAAAAATAAAAAGTGTTAGGGTTGTTTTTTTTCCTATATTATCAATTCAGAGCAGTAACAATATACTGAATTAGCTATTTCAGTTCAACAATTCAAGTTGGTCTTTACATTCACAAACTATTATGTTGAAAATTTCATTGAAACCTTTAAAATGGATTGCAATAAATTAGAAAATATCTTAATTATAGAAGATTTTTAACCATTCCTGAGCAAAACAACACTGCAGTAGCTGTTCAAAAGGATACAATACAGTATAAGTGTTTAAGGTAATAATAGCAGTTTAAGGACACTGTATGTAATTGAAATCACTGCTTGAATTTAGGGATTAAAAATAATTTTACTGAGACTACTAGCTTAACTGCTCTGACTCTTGCAAAATTACTAAAGATTGTCCATTAACAAGTGCTCAGCATGCTGGTTGTTTTTTTTTTTTTTTTGAGAAAGATTAATAATGCAGAAATAGAAACTCTCCATTTAAAAGTGTTTTGGTATTGTATCAGAAAAAGCATATGGTTCACCACACAGACCATAGTTCTTGTTTATGATGGTACTTAAGAACACACTGAAAATATTGAAGTTAGAAGTAATAAAAGAATTTCCTATATTTTTCCTTTCTAAAAGGAAAGACATGTCTCATGCAAGACAATATATAAAAACCAAGGCACTCACATGGTCAAATTCATGTAAAGTGTAACTAAAAGTGACATACCATTTGTTTGTTTTAATTTGACTCATTCATTCTACAAAATTATCTTTTGTGAACACTAGTAGTATTCCAAATTATTTAGTTCATTTCAGGTTATTAAGTAAGATACAAAAGAGGGCAAACGTCTTTCTCTTGAAGAACGAGGAACAGGGAGACATAAAAAATTGTTTTGAGGCACTGACAGTTTTTAAGTTAAATAAATGGTGTTAGTAAAGAAGGGCTGGGGATTAATCAGCTGGGTAAACTGAAACAGTCATATAAGGTAGCTTTGCTTTACAGGCTTTCTACTAATCAACATTTGAGGTTTACAGATATTTGGACATTCATATAAATAATCACAGAAATTATTATATCTAATCCAAGAGTAAATTTTGCATCAGAGAAATTATATTTAAATGAACAGGTCAATCTTGAATAAAACAGCTCTGAATACACCAAATGTGATTAATGCAGTATCCTTTCATTTATGGATCTGGAACTTTACAAATTCACCACTCCTGAAGCTGCTTTTAGACTTTATCAAAAATCCTTTGACTTCATAGGGCTTCTCCATTGACTGCCATTTCTTTTGGTGAGGTTGTTCTGTGTGTTAAATGCAAACTTGCTCAATATTCTGAGCTCCTGCGCAAATTGCTCTCCTTCACCATACTGGTAGTATTCTAAGCTACTGAACTTCATCGTCATTGCATGTTCTTTGATTTCTTTATTTGACGGGAACTGGATTCCTCACAGTCACACAACTAAAGGCAGTGTGAGAGTTTTCAGTAAAGATAATAGTTTCAAGGCTAAGGGTTGAAAAAACAGCTATTTACCATGAATTTGTACAAATCTCAAGGATCTATTTCCCCATCACTACTAATTAACATAGCCAGTAATCCTATGCAGAGAGCATAGGATTTTCAAATGGAACCAAGTTTACAGTAATTATTGGAAGCTGGGTTCAATACTTCGCCCAGGGCCTTTCAGCAAATAATGAAAGGTAACGTGATGAAAGGCAACTGCAAGGCATGGGAAGGTTAATTTTTATTTCCTTCAAAGTGATCTTTTGTTCAAAGTCATGCTGCTTCTGCACAACTTTCATGTATTAATAGCCCAAAGAATCAGTGAAAGCCAGAAGGTTACTTGGAGTATTTTAATTATTCTTTGAAGAAAATGCTAGCAACAATGAACACGATATAAAGATAGCTCAATGTAAAATTAATTTTCATGTTTTTAATGTGAAGAAGGATGCTAGGTTAAAAAAAACTGAAATAAAGCCGCAACAATTACTTCTAAAAATACTTTTAAACTGTATTCTGTTGAATGAATTTTGATTTCTGTTTTTCCAAGGAAGCAGAATACGGATTGATTATGGGGAAAGAAGTAATGTTTAATCAGTGCAGAGCTCCGTAATTCATTCTGCTTTTAATTTATCAGCACCCAGTCCTGCTCAGATATTTCAAATGTAACAACACATCAAGTAAAATCTACTGATCACATTGCAAAAGACGCTGACACTGCTAAATCATTCAGCAGAAAAAGGTTTAAAGAACAGATAACAAGTGGGTTTTTTTCCAGAAAATAAAATCATATATTACCAGGGCCACAAACCTAAACCGTTTATGTTCTGTCACCAATGCAACTAACTCAGTATGTAAGAAAAGGTCTTACCTTGTTTTAAGGATATTCAGAAACTGCAAAATTTCTGAAAACTGTATCAATCTAAGGGCTCTTAAAAATCTTAAACCTGCAGTAAAGAAAAAAAATATCTCTAGTAAAGAATAATTCAAATTATAAAAACATTTCACTTAAAATGACAGTGATCAATTAAATCAACATAGATAGCATACAAAATATCAAATACCTTTGAAATGTTCTTCCATATTTAATGGTTCCAAGAACCTTAATAGGTCTTTTGCAAATTGTTCTAAAATTATTTCCTGAATAGCTGTATCCTACCAGAAAGCTTTAGTTTATGTAGGAATCCATGGGAGGAGACATACAGGTTGAAAGCTAATGAGAGAAAACCTCACTGAGGTTCTGTTGGTAGTTCTAGTGCATATGTCCTTCTCTTCCAGGCTGTCGGACACATACAGATCTGAACCTCCTCAGTCCTCAAGCTCCCGTATCGCTTAGTGAAAAATAAGAGATTATGGGCAAGAGATCTGACAACCTGGTAAAGCAGACTGTGTATATGCCTGATTAAATTGGTAAATCTTAATGACGTAAAATATTTTATTGTAGTAATTCTCCCTATCTCCACCCTAATTTCAAAAAATTCAAGCAGGAGAACAGAGAAATTACACATTCTCTCTCAAAAATGATAAATCTACTATAATTCTTCCTATCAGACTGTAACTATAGGAACAGATTACACTTTGGTTATTAAAGAAGTAACTATTTTTACAAAGAAATAGCATTTTTGTGTTGAAATCAGGGTGTGTGAATAGCAATTCCCAGACAACTACAAAGCCAGTGAGACATATAAAAGAGAGTGTGCGCAAGAGAAAATACTAAGATTAAGGGCTTAAATTATTAAAAGAGACTTATGCTCATAGTAAATAATTTGGCTGCAGATCTTGCATATGAATAAAAGTACATTATGTATTATACACATGCACAGCTTATAAAATTAAAATAAGGCTTTGAGGATAATTTTTATTCGACAGTACACCCAAGAGTTACATAAAAGTTGTGTAACATGGTATTGTGACTGTTACAGTAGGTCCAGGGTAGCTTCTTTGATTTGTTTTACCCGATTCCCAGACTTTTTATTTCTAGAAAACTAAGGAAAGAGTGATCTTGGCAAGCATACAACCTGGTCACAACTTTCATCATCTCAGTGGAGTTAAGAGGTTCCCCCCCAAGAGCAAAGATGCATGTGTTGAGATGTGTTTAAATCCAGGCTTTATTTCTGTAGTATTCTTGGAAAGTTGTTTGGAAAGCTGTTAAATAAAATTTTTACTGTTGCTAAGGGCCATAAGTAGCCTTGTTAAGACACACAAGTAGCCTTAACAAAGCAGAAAATCACTCCTATTTATCACATTGATACAAAGTTTCTTTTTAATTAGTGACTAGAGGGAACCCTGAAGATTAATCACAAATTCAAAACTGGATTTGGGGATCCAGATGAAAAGCAATAAAATGATACTTAATAGTTATAAACCTTACATTCCTCTGCAATTAGAGGATGATCATTTTGGATCATAGTGCTGAAACTGTGAGAAACAAGTCCCTCTGCTCCACTTGCACTAGCTCCCACAGTTGCTACTCCTATCGAAAGAGATGTGGCTGGACAGTGACGGAGAATACCTTTAGCAGCAACTAAACTTTCTCAGCTCTGTTTCATCCAGTTACCTCCCTCACTCCACTCCCTAAGAACTTTTTAAAAAATGGCTAGTGGGAGAAAAATCCTTCCTTTCAAATGCTTTGCATTGCATCTCAAGTTAATGAGACGGTCAAGGTACCCATTGTGATGTTTCACAAAGAAGCCTGAGAAACATCAAAGTAAGCAAAAAAACCTTTATCTCCAAACTATTACAATGCTTATTTTAGTTGCTCAGACATCAAATGATAGAACAAAAAGACTATGGCTTCAATGTATTTTTTTGTGAAATAAGAAAATCATTATGGATTAAGTTCAGCATTTGCTACAATCTACACTATTTTAAAGAATTCCCTTCAGAGAACAGAATTAAAAAAAAAAAAAAAGTGGACGGTTTGATTGAGTAGTTTATTTTAACTATGAATAGAACTAGCTTGTAATTGTAAAAGGTTACAATCACCTTATAACTCTGTATCTTGTCTAGGACATTACTTTTGGGGCTGTGTTTTATATAGCTAAAGGAATTATTACACAGAAAGCATCAAATTCAGAAACCGCAGTGTATTACCTGCTTTGTGTGGTTCAAATATGATGAACAAAAATGAAATTAAAATCACATTTTCCCTTATGATAATGGAAAATTATTTCTTTCCAGTATTCTAAACTTTTCAAGACCCCAACAGATCTGTTATTAGATTCCTATAAGCATGTAACTTGATATGATTTTCATAAAATCACAGAATAGTTTGGTTGGAAGGGACCTTTAAAGGTCATCCAGTCCAACCCCCTTGCAAGGAGCAGGTACTTTTCCAACCAGATCAGGTTGCTCAGAGCCCCATCCAACCTGGCCTTGAATGTTTCTACGAATGGGGCATCAACCACCTCTCTGGGCAACCCGTTCCAGTATTTCACCACTCTCATCATAAAACATTTCTTCCTTATATCTGGTATAAATCTACTCTCTTTTACTTTAGAGTCATTAACCATTGTTCTATTGCAACAGGCCCTGCTAAAAAGTTTGTCCCCATCTTTCTTGTAAGATCCCTTTAAGTACTGAAAAGTTGCAATAAGGTCTCCCTGGAGTGTTCTCTTTTCCAGGCTCAAACACCAAAATTCTCCCAGCTTTTCTTCATATGAAAGGTGTTCCATCTCTCTGATCATTTTTGTGGCCCTCCTCTGGACCCACTCCATGTCTTTCCTGCGCTCAGGGCTCCAGAGCTGGATGCAGTACTCCTGGTGGGGTCTCACAAGAGCAGAGTAGAGCTCCCTCAACCTGCTGGGCACGTTTTTTTGATGCAGCTCAGGTTCAGGTTGCACACGCCAGAACACATCCAGCTTTTCATCCACCAGCACTCCCAAGTCTTTCTTGGCAAAACTGCTTTCCACCAGCCTGTATTGATACTGGGGATTGCCCCCAACCCAGGTGTAGGACCTTGCACTTGGCCTTGTTGAGCCTCATGAGGTTCATGTGGGCCCACTTCTTGAGCTTATCCAGTTCCCTCTGGATTGCATCACATCCTTCAGGCGTGTCAACCACACCACTCAAGGTTGGTGTCATCTTCAAACTTGCTGAAGATGCACTCAATCCCACTGTCTATACTATTAAGATATTAAACAGTACTGGTCCCAGTATGGACCCCTCAGGGACACCACTTGTCATCGATCTCCATCTGGACATTGAGCTGTTGACCACTACCCTCTGGATGCAACCATCCAACCAATTCCTCATCCATCAAATAGTCCAGCCAGCAAATCCATATTCTACAATTTAAAGAGAAGGATGCTGTGTCAAAGGCCTTACAGAAGTCCAGACAGATGACATCCGTAGCTCTTCCTTTGTCCACTGACATAGTCACTCCATCATGGTCAGGCAGGACCTGCCCTTGCTGAAGCCATGCTGGCTGTCTCAAATCACCTCCATGTCATCCATGTGCCTTCGTATAGCTTCTAGGAGGATCTGTTCCATGATCTTCGCAGGCACAGAGATGAGGCTGACAGGTTGATAGTTCCCAGGGTCCTCCATTCTACCCTTTCTAAAAATGGGTGCAATCTTACCCTTTTTTCCAGTCACCAGGGGCTTTACTTAACAGCCAAGAGATGGGTATTCCACTAGACCAGTGTAAAAAAGAACTCTGAATAGTGATCTGAACAAAACACATAAAAGAGCTGGATAACATCAGGGCTGCAGCTTATAGGTTTGAGTAACCTTGTTTACAGGTACTCACACTATCTTTCCATCAAGAGCTGAGCACAGAAGCATCAGTTAGTTCAGTTTTTGCAAGTAAAACCCACTATGCCTGCAGTGTTTTCTCCCCATAACACTATTAATACAATGTGTCAGTCAGCTAAAACAACTCTACATAGCAGGGACAAGTTACACTGTACAATGCACCAGTGTACACACATCCCCAGTAGGTTTTACCATGCAGACTTTGTGTTGCCTACTGGCAAAACACACTAATGCTAGCTGAACCGAAACAAGGGGATTCCCATTCTCGAATAGTTATTTCTATAGCTTGTCTGTGAAAGAGGTAAGTCGTGCTGTCTTTGAATGAATCTGTTTGTCACTCTAAAGCTTTTAATAGCATTGATTGCTTGACCCTCTAGTAAATTATGTGCATTTTGAAAGATTGCAGGTATTTCAGAGATTTCAGCCTTATTCTTCAAACAGACTACAAAAAGCTGCTGCTAGGAATAAACTGTAAGCATAAAGCTCAGATGAAATAGGCTTGTCCCTAAATATATAATTATTCACATCACCTTGAACTTATCAAGGGGATGATGAACCAATTGAATAATTCCCAGAGGAAAAGTCCACAAGGCACTTCATTCTGGTGCTGGCATTAAGGACGTTCGGAAGTATGCTTGCAATCATATATGCATCCCTAAATTGATAACATAGTAATCCTCACAGCAATAACCTTGTTGCAATTAGACTGTTGTCAAACTAAAAATGACCTAAATTATTCAGTAGGTAGCTTACTACACATCCACATAGGATCAAAATTAAAACAAGTTAAATAGAAAAGATCTTGATGGGTCTAACTCAAGAGTAATTATTGACAAAGTGTCTGTAAAAAATAGCCTGTCTCTGAAAACTAATCACATGTAATCAGTAGCACAAAGCCCCTTGCTATGCTCTCTCAGTGTTTCCAAATAAAATTTGACTCATAACTAAGATGATGTTATCTCTTTCAGGCCCACCAATTCACCAAGAACAGAATTTTTTTACATTTAAGCATCAAGAATAGTAGCAAAATTCTATAATAGGAGCACTAACAAATTCCCTTTTCCCCAGAGCTGTCTCAGCTACATATACAAATACGTACATCTCTCTCTCCTTAGCAATATTTGGGAATGCATTTCATACATGTGGGAAAGAATAATTTCTTTTAATATGAAATAGCTACAAAACTGATTTACATTTAAATTATACAACCAACAGTTAAGTCTCTAGCTTATTACAGTAAAGTCTATTCTAATTTGGCACATTTCATAGGATCCTGCCTGCTGAAGTTAATTGTAAACTGCTAAATGGAATCCTCAGGAACTACTTGCTGTTTTGACTCCATCATGTCACTCACTTTTTCTTGGCAAGAGGTTTTATATTAGAATTTTCTTACGGGATCTGACTGGAATAGGATATAATATTCTATACTACAATTTATATTAAAAAAAAAAAGCATTAAAAGATTTAATTTACCTAGAATATCTCTCTAATCACAGGAAAAATACATAGATTAAAAAAAAGGGCCTCTTCAGTTTGTCAGTCTTTTGCTTCTAAGTGGATGACTAAAATATGCTTCTGAGCTAGAGTTTATTTCAACTGCAATGCGTAGGATAAAGCTGAGAGATTCATAGATTTCTAGTCCATAAAAAAACTGTTATCATTATCAAACCAGACTCATTTAACAATATGAGACAAAGAATTCTAGGCAACAGTTTCTGCCTCTAGTACAACAATTTGAGTTGTAGGTATGATGATTAAAATGAATCTCCAAGCACATCATAGGATTATTTTCTCTGTGTGAAAATATTTGTTTAGCTACCTCCGTTGCGTGTACAACCAACAGACTGCTTTTGAAGTACATTGAAAATGTAAAATATGTGTGTAATATGTTCTATCACTTTTACAAGGTAATCTCCTGGAAAACATGTGTGGTGTAATTTTATTTCAGATTGAGTGTTCAACCCGGAATCTGTAAAAAACAAATAGATCTAGAATACAACAGGAGTATTTTTATTCATTTCACTACACACTTGTTTAGTTCTGTGATGTGAGGTGCAAATACTCTCCAGCTACCACCTTCTAAACTCTTTACTAAGGACTCAATAAAATGGATGCTTTAGACCAGAATAGTGATATAAACATAACCAATAATCTATGTGCCAGCAGCAACGCAATTACAGCAGAAAATTATTTTCTTTATAAAGATTACAACATAACAAACAACATTATTTTAAGCTTTATTTGATTTTTAGAGTCTTAAGGGTGCCAAAATATGGTATTTTCCTGTCTGTCAGTCTCATTTGCAGTTTCTTTGCTGAACTGATGCTATCCACTGGATTAACATACAGCAGCAATCAGGATTATCCGTACGTTACAAACTCCTCAAAAATTAAATTTACCATTTTAAATCTATAGAGAAGAAGAGGAAGAAATAACAACAGCTAAGCTTACTGGTCTTTAATGAGACTCTAAAAAAACAGAAACAGGAATTGGGATATTTCTTCATTGAACATGAGAGGTCAATCTACCAGAATACTACCAAGCATTACATTTTTTTTCTCATCAATGAGATACATAATCCCTTTCTTACTGCCATATGTTGCTTTTACATGTTTATTGACAATAGCAATAGCATATCCAAAATATTGGTATAAGGATTCAATACACAGAGATTCTGTATACCATTTCTATTCCTGACCATTTACCTGTTCATCAGAATGGTGTTTTCGTCAAACCTATCAATGGCTACTTCTACCCTGTATTTCATTAAGATCATATGGCCTACTAAAGAATGAACAAACTATAATCCGTCTTTAGGAAATCAGCACATTTTCTGAGACATATATAATGGAGGGGTAATTTTTAGGATGCAAAATAATCCTATTCTGAATGTCTTCACACAGCACAGCGGAGCAATCCGAGATTCCACTCCCCATACTACATAGGTTTGAAAATGAAAGCTCAGAGAACAAGACAAGAAAAAATAACATGGGAGGAAAAGAATCTGCCACTTCTTGGAAGCAAAACTGCTAAAATATGTTGATACATTTCCCTGCCTCTGTTATGCAAGTGTACAAGCAGGGAAAACAATCCACAGCATGAAAAAAAAATCAATCCCTTATGAAATAGGACAGTAAAACTTCATCAAGTTCAGAATCTACATAGCTTGTATACTAATTGCTTTCAAACAAGACTGTATCAAAACTTATTAATAAATCTCTCTGCTGTATGTTTCTTTAACTTACTCTTACATCTGTTAAATAATGACAGCAGTTTTGAAAATAATTTCTTAATAACTCCACCATCACAAAATACTACTTTCCTTTCTTCAATAAAGACTGGGTTACTTGACTCTAGGTGAACAGTCAACTCTGATGAGGGAGATATGAGCACATTACAGCATATGAGTTAGGGAAGGAATATTTCCTATAAAGCAATTGAAATACTGTAGCATTATTTTGAAGCTGAAAAATTAAATATAGTATCTTTCTAGAAGAGAATAACACTAGCACTAGACACAGAATCACAAACGACAGTTCTGAACAAAAAGTTTAGAGTTAGACCTTACCCCAGTATGAGCCGACCCTATAACAAGACACCAAGGAGTTTCGAAAAGTATGTTGTTCTTCCTTTTCAGGGATATTATGCCCAGCTTTGACACGATATCCATTTTGGAACAATTCTCCAAGAGATTTTTTGCGCCTTCTAGTACTTCTATAAGTTTCTGTACGCGTGCCCCCAGAAGGGTTGTGGTAGACTAAAATCTTGCTGGAAATCATGACTATGTATCTTCAGTTTCAGGAGCACTGCACATAAGTATTGTGGGTCCAGTCTTCAGTCACAGCATCCACTAATAGTGAAGACTAATATATTTACCCTTCTTTTTGCTAATTCGGTATCAACACAGAGAGATAGCTCAGAGTTCTTTCTTTAAAAGAAC
This sequence comes from Tetrax tetrax, assembly GCA_009806455.1. NCBI lineage: Eukaryota > Metazoa > Chordata > Aves > Otidiformes > Otididae > Tetrax > Tetrax tetrax. The sequence continues at coordinate 231,696 of WHYT01014919.1, read as the reverse complement.
TTCTCTTTGGAAGCAGATTTATTTTACTGGACATAGAATACTGCAAAGTTCACCTTTGCATCTTGTTACCAAAAGATAATTCAGTATAATCTAGTCCATTTCTGTTAGCATGAAACAAACAGAATTAATTCACATACAAAATTCAGCCTACAAAACAGACGAAGAGTATCACAAACTGGATGGACAAAACAAATCACAGAAGCAGGCAGGCAGTGCAGATGCTCCTCTGATCCGTGATATATTAAAGCTTAAAAGCCATCTTCTATCCGGATATTGCCACATAAGCTTCTTTCAGATACAGCAAAGAACCACACCCATTGATCCAAAACCCACAAATGTGATGCTGTTCACTTCAAAGGAACAGGTACTCTCATCAAGAATATAGTTCTTGTAGTTCATGTACATAAAGGGAATTGTTTTCAGTGTATTATTTTCTTTGGCAACTTTACATATCTGTCTTCTGGCTAAAGCTAGTATGCAGAAGGCAGAGGTCAACTAATGAGCAAACTCTTACAGGATTTATCCCAGATGAAATAAAAAAAAAAAAACCAAAACCAAAAAACAAACCAAATCAAACACATACAACAATCCTTCACCTAATCCCAGTTAATGACAGCTATATTACTGAAGGGGGGGGAAAAAACAACGAACAATTTAACCATCAAGCAAGAGCATAAAGAATAGAGTGCATTAGTTCTCTCAAGCAGGCTCACTCTGTGAATATTCACAAAATGGGATATTTTTTTTCAGTTACGCACCATCTCATTCAATTAGAAATGGCTCTTTAAAATAAAATGTAAATGTGAGATATTACCTTCCATGATATATGATATGCTTTCTTAGTCAACTTTTCTGCTTTGAGCATAACATACAAACTTCATCTTGAAAAGCTACCTTCATTTCGAGGAATATGCTGCTTATCATTCCTGTTTTTTGCCCCCAGAGGAGCCACAAAGATGTATATACCAAAAATATATCAATGCCATCTGGAGTACAATGCAAAGCAGACACAAAAATAGACAACACCATATGCTTATAGGAAATGTACAGGATCTCAAAGCATTTTGGAAATGTTATTAAAGGGTGACAATGCAAAATACAGAAATGAGGAGAACACTACACACAAATTTCAAGTAATATGCACTGAATGAATCAGAGGTAAACCACTTCCATGACTCCTTTACATTGTAACCTTTACACTACGCTCTTACAAACAACCTGGTCATGTTCCCACTGGCCACAAGTTCCCACACTCAGTTCCACTGAGTCTAGTTGGAATCGGTTTTGATTCTTTACATATGCATGCAGACATATAACATATCTGTGAGCACTTGAATCTTTCCTCTAAAATTGGAAAGATCTGAACAAGGTAGTACTTATCTGTGTTACTAATCACATCTTGTACAGCTGAAACTGAAAGAATGTCCTACATACTTTTTACCATATAAGGCACACTATTTTTCTTTCTTTTTGTATTTCATCTTGAATAGCATTATAATCTTGTTATTATCCAATTTTAAATCTATCATTAGTGTACTTTGTGCTTAGTACAGCAAATGTTTGGGTGTAGAATCCACTTACCTTGCAAGCCTGGAACATCTCTAAAGGAAAACAGTATCCAAGCAATAAATAGCAAGAGCCAAGCTGTTTAGTTTATATAACTTGTATTTTAGTTTTAGTAATTTGATGCTATTCCTTTAACTCTCTCAGCTCCCTGGCATAGCCAGACTTTTATCTATTTTCACTCTTTTTCTGTCAGTGCACTGCTAAATCTATTGCATATGTCAAAATCTGAAAACACAAATTAAATTACAAAAAAAAACAGAAATAAATCTAAAATAAACCTGTTCCACAAGTTTCAAAAATATTAATCTAAATTTCAGCACCTGCAAGATGATGACATATTGTGCTGAGAAGCACTATTCAGCATCACAGAGTCACACAAGGATTTACTACTTTCCTGTGCAGACATTTCTGCTTTCCAACTGAACCTTTTTCAGCATTTTGTTCTACAATCTGAGCAAGATAGCTTACTTTTTTCAGTGAGAGTACAATTCTCTACCACCTACATTATCTATTACTTGGCTAAATTTTTCATATTAGATGTAAAACTAGATTACAGAAAAATTTTCTCTATAGGCTAAATTATCTTTTTCTTCAATTGTCATGAAAACTGCCTTATAGATATTCCATCATCTAGCTCAGATGAACATCTGAGTGAAAGTATGAAGTACAATTAAGCGGACGAAGATGATGCACTAGGAAAATAGCTACTTTTGTTTAGAAAAAGCAAGTCCAAACTATAGATCTCACAGGCTGACTTTGGGATGCCTGTTGTTTGATCTTGACCTACCATTCTCAGCAACATTTCCAGTGATTCTGTACCTTTTTCCTACCCATGTGAAGGCCATAGTTGACAGTCTCCTGGTCTGAGGCACACTTAAAACTCCTAAATTCTGTGTTACCAGAAACATCGGAGATGTGCACAGTCTGCTCCGAAGTATCTACTCCAAACTAATCAACATTCTGTTCTAAAGAGTTCTAGGATGACTTGTTAAAACCTAGTGTACCTTCAGTGAATCCAAATGAAGTAAAGTATGTTATGAGTAAAGTTTTCCATATTTTCAACAGAAGCGTACACTTGGAGCATGTCACTCCATGACCCTCCTTGAACTTGCCATAAAAATTGATTGATGTACTTATGGAAGCACTGCTACAATTAATGACAACTTTTTTTTTTTTAAAGTCCATCCAAATGTGAAACTATTAATATCAAATATGCAAGAGAAGAAACGAAGACTTCTCAGCAGCTGAGCTCTGCTTTACCTTTGGCTATGCAGGAAGTGCAAGAGGGCAAGGGAAGAATAGATCTCTGGCATAGACAACAAATGTATTGGGTAGAAGTGGCTATCAATTCATTGTCCTTTAAAGCACAGGTAGACAGGGATGACTTATTTGCTGAGCTTTTGTAGGATATTATCTGCTTATTGTTGTGCTCAAAAGCACACTCTAGAAAAAAACATGAAACAGAAGGAAACCTGCCAAGGAGAAACCTTCTGTAGAGAAAAATAACTTTTGTTATATCCAGTGGTGGTTCCCTCCTTGAAAATTACTTTTTAATTTATTTTACAGTAAGGCAACACAGAATGTTCCACATGTTATCTTTTCTCTCTTTCAGGTTGCTACTTCTGAAACTACAGTGTAAAAGCCATTGTTCTACAAGAAATAGCCCATAAAATTTTCATTGGTCCTGTTTCAAAAAGGGCAGAAGTATTATTCATAGGAAAAAAAACCCCAAACTTTGGTGTGTCTCAATATAAAAACTATACAAGGTGACCAACAGCTACTTTTTGGTACAGTTTTGTAACTTTGTTTATTGGTTATAACAAAACCAGAACAATCTAACGTTCATTCCCCAAACACTTGCCACTCATTAATCTCACTAAATAATTTAGAAGGTAAATTTACAATACAAACTTGAGTTCCTGAAGAAATGCATGTAGTTACATTATTCATTTTTTTTATCTCCCAGTCTCAAATTCTTAAGATATTAAACTATTTCCAGAAAGCATGGCACTAGCAATAACAAAAACAGTCACTAGATATGCAAACATTAACTTTGCTGCCTTATACCACTTTAGGCAATGACTATGCCATATTCTATAGTATGATACACCCAGTAGTGAGTGAATAGCAGATCTGTACATAAAACCAGAGTGTATTATCTTGTAAGCTTTGTATTTTATTAAGGATGTATTATCCCTCAAAAGTGATGGTGGTACCATTTTTAATGAAAGGCTGAAAGCATGAAAGGAAGAATAAAAATAAAAATATTCATACTTCCCTCATGAAAAAAAAAAAAAACCCCTAAAAAGGAATTTATTAATCTCTCATTTTTCTATTTTTTTTTTTAATTTTACAGTTGTGTAATCTTTTCTAAACGCTGAAGTAGGACTCAGTATCCATTCTTCAGAAGGGATGCAAAATATGCCTTTTTGGAGAACAAATTAAGTGGACATTTCACTGATGATGCTACCAAAATCAAGATGACCCTTAAATAAGAGATTACACCTCAGCAAGTTAACTTTGCAGAAAGGTGGCAGTGAAGGTTGGAAACTTGGGGTTTGTTTTTTAAAATGCCCATTACAACTCAAGATAAAGTAGTTTCACTTCCTGAAGAATGACAAGTTAGAATCTTGTATAATTTTCCCTGGCATTCATCAGGAACAAATTGCACTAAAATCAGGAAAATGCTATTCTGAGAGGCTGGAACTGTAGGGTAGGACAAATGATAAGAACAAAGGCAAAGGAAGAACCAAGGCCAGACCTAAAGCCTGACTCATGCTGCAGGACAGTAGTTTAAAGTAAGACTTGCAATTCTGCCGTGTCTTTGCTCCTGTGAGTCACAAGACACAGGCCACAGCTGCAAAGGAAACAATGATCATGCTATGAAATAAGACTTAAAAAGGAGCAACATATTTCCATTCTAATCAACTGGTATGATATAATATATCCTAGTTGGTGAACCTTTTCTAGCCTTTGAATCCCACAAAGAAAATACTTAAATAATAATTATGAGCGGATACATACAGATATATTAATTATGAAAAATGGGTTATAAAAATGATAAATCACAAAATTCTTTATGTGATTATGAACCAAGTGCGATTAAAAAAATAAATAAATTTAAAAATCAGTTTTCCAACCAGATGGGTGCCAAACTTCATAAAATATGCCTGTCCAAGTGTAAAGAATGATTCCTTGCACATGGTTTACATTTTTATTGTAACAACAAACAGAATATTTAATACTAGCTGTCAGATTAAGAATTTAGGCATAAAATTTCATAAAAATCAAAGATTATGGTGTTTTAATGGCTTTTTGGAAATACAGCTGTCATGTAGGTCCATACACCACCATACACCATATTATTATTTTAATAAAAACAACATTCCTTACAGAACAATGCTGAACAAAACGCTGCATACTAGACCTGTCCCTGTACAGCACACTTCCATCCTCCTTACTTTAACAGAAGCTGATTTAAAAAGAAGGCAAAATAATGTCCCCTTATAACTGAAACTGGAAAATTACTCTAGGGAAAAAGAAATATATATATACACACTAGAAGTTTTACTTATGTAGAAAAAAAACCCACATTTTTTTAAGTTTAAATACTATTTTTAAAATAAAATATGAATTACAGCAACAAAGAAAAGTGCTGATACAGTCAAATAGGTTGCCTTTCCAATATTTCAGCTTTTGACCTGAAGCAGCAGCTAGGGAGGTTTCATAAGAAAGTCTATTTCTAGCAAACATCTGTGCAATTTTGAAGACAAGATAAGTTTAGATTGTTGGAACCTAAAATACCAAGAAAATTCATTTTTTTTTTTATTCATATCCCTTTATGCATATGAAATCAGAGAAGTAAGATCGGTAAACAGATTTAGAACAAAATGTTTTGTAACTAACATAAGCCTATATAAAATTCATAAATGCACTGATTGTTTTTTCCAAAAGAATTAACAAGTGAGTACCTGAATTAAAAAAAGTGCACTCCAAAGTTTAGTAGCAGATTATTTAACACTGCCCCATATTAAAAAGTTCCATGAACAGAAGAAACTGGAAAAAGCAACAGAAAAATCCAAAAGTATGCACATATAAAGAGCAAGCAAACGCTGCCCTTTGAGCATCATTCACTTTATTGGAAAAGATTTCTGGCAATTCATCAAGTACACCACTGCAGGGCAAGTAGTTATGAAGGAGTCAATAACTTCAGAAACACTTTTGTGATGCAGAGAAATATTCTTCCTTTTATGGACTGGATTTTCTCAGTTGTGTTTCATTTTTTATTTTATTATTTAGAATTTAAGATAGTATGATACTAAACACTGCTGAAGGTGATAATGAGGTCAATGAATGCTAAATGTCTGAGGGTCAAGAATGAACCAAGAATGAGTCCTGCATAATGTAAGGATTGACACTATAACTACAGAAACACTAGAGAAGTTTAGGTAGTCAAAAAACTGATGTGAAACAAGTGGCAAAAAGTGACCAACTATGAACGATACTGTTTTCTTGACTTAAGTCAATATTGTATGAAACTCTGCCAGATGGTATAAACATCCTGCAGTTCAAAATCTCAGAAAAAAAAAAAAAAAGCCTTAAATACTTTAGCTGGAAGAACACTTATCTCTATATCCCAACTTTTCCTTCTCTACCTGTCACCTGACTTTGTATGGCAAATTAATACAATTGCAAAAGTTGAGTACTGGATCAAGGAACATACTGAGGAGGAATGCAGCATTATTACAAACTATTATTCATCCAACTGATGGATACTTCTGAAATGTCACATAAGCAGGAAGGTCAGAATTTTGGTCATAGTGATAACTGAAGCACAGTACATTTACTGCAGGTCTTAGAAGATAAAAGAGATCCTTTAAGTTGTGTTACAGAAGTTAGATACTTAGAAATACAAAATGAGCTAAAAAGCTCAGAAACAGTCAGCAGGAATGATAACATTTATGTTAAAATTGTAAGAATATAAACTGTCATGTTCTAGGTATAAGGACTTCCGGTTTGGGGCTTATGCAGATACTAATTATATTACTTGTAAAGTATAACATAGTGTAAACAACAAGTATTGAAAATTCATACTTGAGAAGATCACACTTTGTAACAACATGACTCAGATTCAATGTATTAAAAAAAAAAAAACCAGTTACCAAGAAATTAGTGAAAGAAGATATCATGGGGAACATCTACTAGATAATGTGCAATGAATAGATTGAATATCTACAAAGTACCTTACAAGTTAACATACTATCTTGGGGCCAAGACATGAAATTTTATTTTCAACTGGTCTTTCAGTTGACTTTTAAAGATAAGAAACAATTAGTTAAATTAAAAAAAAAAAATCTTATCTTTCATATTACCATTCAGAAAAGCATGCAGGTTAGTTAAATGCTGTAGGTAGCTCAAAAAAAAAATTGGAAAGTCTTTTACTAATGATAATGCAATGATCTTTTTGGACACTGCAAATACCATTTTTATATGCCCCTCATGCAAAGGAATACAAATGCTCAAAGATAGCATAAGTGAATTATGGGTTCCCTAAGCAGTTCAAGTGAAAGGGTTTATTTCTTTTAGTACATTATTCCACATTCTATTAAAGACAAAGCTGTACAGTTTAGCTAGCTTTCATTTGAGCAGAAGGGACTTAATCACAGAGTCTGAAAGATCACTAAAACCATTAGAGAATACAATAGAAGTCATAAAGTAATTAAACAGATAATAAAAAGCAGGATAAAAAAAAAATTTACAGTGTTTTTTCAGATAATATCTGGATACTCACATCCAGAACATATTTTGATTAGACAGAAAGGGATATGGAGAAAAGAAAATTACATAATATCTTACAAAAAAATGCAAAATATTTGGCTATTAAGGGAAAATGCAGTGATTTATCTTTCAGCATAAAGCCTATATACTTGATATTACTTGATATACTTGATCCTGCTACTATCCTAGAGGGAGTATGACTGAACAAAAAATGAGTGAAAAAGTTAAAATCAGTTGTTACAAACTGCTTAGAAGTCAGCAGACTATGTATACTAAAATGACATTCTGTGTTTCTGAATCACTAAATTAGTCAGACTATGATCATGAATGTTTATGGATCAATGTCCATTAAAAACATGAAATAGAACATTAATCAATGATGACAATAAAAAATTTCAGTATAGCAGATAACGTAAAGTCTAGCTGCTTATGTTCCTTTCTATAATACATGTGGAAAAAAAAAGTTTGGTTTACACCATGGAAATGTCTAACTGAAAAACATATGCTAAAGAATATTAATATGCCTTTAGAAGTTCTAAATATTATAACAACAGAAGAATACTATGAGTGTTTCATTGAAGGGAGAGTTGTCTATATGACTTCATCTTGGTAAACAAGGAGAAAGTGATTATGGAATCGAAATTCAGGCTGTTTAAATGAAAGTACTGACCGCATTTACTCTCCATGAAAAAAAACAAAAACAAAAACCCAAACACCTAAAAAACCAACAAAAAAAAACCCCAGAAGTCCAAAATAGTAATATATATTCTGTATTTTAAAACATCAAATTTTAAAACAAAGAAAATTTTTATGAACTATGTTAACCAAGCATGGATTTATTGTATTGCAAATAAATACATTTTAATTATAGCACGCTATTACTAGCAGCATGGTGGACATGTCGGTAATAATGGAGAAAAAACTGAAGCTTCCCATATATTTTTTAACTGAGAAAAAGCCAATCATGTAATGATGGCATACCTGCCTTTCTAACATGACCATTAAGGAGAATGCTAATAAAGCCATCCATTAAGCCAGACATTTTAAAGTCATCATGTCTGGGTAACTCACATCCAATAGTTTTACTAACTCACTCTGTGGACTACTTAATGTCGGGTTGCAGTGAGTCTGGCACCTATAGTTTATAGAAGTTCCAGAAATATTTAAGAACTTTCATGTTATTTTCATGTGTTTAAAAGAAGTAACCACAGAAATAACCATATTAATGAATCTCAGACAAAACAAAGTATTCTACTACAAAGTAATTAAGTAGTCAAGATAAAGAATTATATTTATGTATACATTTTAGAAAAATACCCTATCCCCATTAGTTTTTCCATTAAATGTCATGTTTGAGTGATAAAGCTATAAATGCTGATGTAATTTGCTCAGCATTGCCACGGCACTCTTTAAACGGACCAAGAACCATTAAGTCTTGAAATCAATCTGCCATATCTTCCCTGGGAGTCTTGTCCCAGGGCAGGAGGACAAAAGATACAAGGGGCCCAGCCATCCAGCCAGATAAACTAGGAAGCACTTTTATTTAAAGCCACATAACTGGCATGACTACTTTTGGCTAAGCCTGCCACTCATTCACACAGGAAAAATCTAGGTACCCCCCTACCTATGGCCCCCTACCTATTCTGGTAGAATAGAAAACAGAATAAATTCAGGGTCAAATTTCTATGCAGTGTTAAGTACCACTAACAGACAGTGATAGACTGGGAGCAGAAGATTATTTAAATCATCCAGTTTACTTTGAATTCAGAGTTGTGGAGAAGCAAGCACACAGTTTCTATGAATGTCAGCTAGATGATAGGGATTAATGATGCTTCAGACTACTACTGTCCTTTTGTTTCTCCTCCGCTTCAGTGTCCTTTGGCTAACTTGTTTGATTTCTCATCAATGGAGGAGACAGAAGGAGAAGCATATTTTCACAGTTGTGTGCAACAATATTGATAAGAATTCATTGTGGATGTTAAAAGAAATACGTTATTTGCCACAAGGTTACCTTTTGCTATTAATATTGTGACAACTCAAAAGCCTGTTGTGAAGTATGACTTCAACTGTTACCCTGTGAAAATGGAACTGATTAAGTTATCTGAAAGAAAGCAAAAAATTGTTTTCTTCAACATAGTACAAACGTGATACAGTCCACTCAATTACATATTATTGACAAATCACCAAGTAGATTGAGTACTCAGAAAAATTTTCATTCAATTCATTCTGATGCCTGCTTGAAGGCACTTGAAGTGTATAGAGAAATGTTACTGCATGAAGAAGCATATGCACATAAAATGCAATTATTCTAGGAAATTTTACAGAATGTATCTTCCATTATATATAAAATAACTTATGATGTAAACAATATCACACAAAATGCTTTAAAATTGTATAGAATACATGGGCTTTGTAAGAAATGTAGAATTTGGATGTGTATTCAAACTTTTTGCCAACAGATGGCAGAAATGTACAATACTTAACTGACAAAATCATGGTAAATGATTGCAAAATTTAAGGTGCTAAGAAGGCCTGTGGATACATCAAAAGACAGTAAATGATCATAAAGTTTTGGAGCTCATAATTCCTTCTCTCACACTGGTATCCCTAGAATTTAGTTATCAGAGCACTTCATGTCACTGTAACTAAGGACTGCTCTAAGTTCCATTAAAATACGTATGCTTTCCAAAAGGAATAAAGTGTTCTGCAGATTCAAATATGGTTTCAGGCTGAGTAGTTCTGTAGATTTTATGTCAAAAAAAAAGAAGTCTACGGGGTATTGAAACAAATGCTTTAATGTCACAGATTTTAAACTAAAGCTTCATCTTCAAGCACACTTGTTGGATGGCCAGGAGGCATTTACACCATCAGCTTAACTATCTTAATAAGACACCTTGGTTTTACTCCAAAGACATCTATCTATTTCCACAGAGGGAAATCAATTTCATTCTCCAGCTCACAAATATAGCTGAAAGTCAACCAGATATGTTGGAAACAGTATTCTCAGATCAGGAATTGATACTGGGATCACAAGCTTCATCCAAAATTAATTGAGATGTCTGTAACAGGATCTAGACAGAATTTGAGCAAAGACTAGAAAAGAGGATCCCCTCTTTTCCATAACTATGTTAATCACCATAAAAAGAGATTTGTTCTCTATGCTGTGCATATAATTACATTTTCATCTGTTGTCTGTCTTGTTTTCCCCACTGTAAATCTTGAATTATTTTCTAAAAAAAAAGAGCATGGCTTCAGCACCAGTATAGACTAAAAGGGATGTAAAGGAAGAACGTTGATGAAAAAATCTTTCTAATAATAGAATCTAATAGGACTCAAACAGTTTCTATCACATGAAATTTTGTACGGTAGAATAGATGAAACATATGGTCAAGAAAAGAAAATGGATTTTTTAGTAGACCTTTTCTGTCTTTAATTTTTATGAATCAATAATATGAGACACTATAAAAACCATACATTAGGCTTTATTTAAGTCACTGTATTTCTACAGCTGATTGTTCTTCATTCGCATGTCCTTGTCAATAGGAAGCAGAGATCATATTTTACATGTTTAATCTTCCTCTAACAATACCACCCTGTCAAGGCAATTTATTCAAATACAGTCTGCTCATAAAATCAATATTTCCTTTTACCTAGGCATACAAGAAAATGACAAAAGACATTTCAGTTATTTAAAGTGCCTTTGCAATTATAGAAGACAGAACAACAGTTTTAAGTGGTGTGTAAAGTGTTTGTAAATCATTACTGGATGTAACTGGAAGATGTTTATTTGTTGCCGGGTGCTCCAACTTGGTAGACTGCAAGCTATCCAAAAAAAATGAAGATCTGAATTTGAAACTTACCTATGACACTCAGATCATGACGACTTTGTGTTTAAAAAAAAAAAAAAAAAAAGAGTTTTACCATGGCATTATTTCTCCCATTGCAATTTTTTTTATTTTCATCCAACAACCTTTTTAGCCTACCTTCACTAGAGTCTAAAGACAGTATCCAGACTCAGCAATGAACTGAAATGGGTTAGGGCAATCCCAGGCAGAAACACAGGCTTGGCAGAGAATGGATTGAGAGCAGCCCTGAGGAGAAGGACTTGGGTGTGCTGGTAGATGAGAAGCTCAAGATGAGCCAGCAATGCACACTTGCAGCCCAGAAAGACAACCACATCCTGGGCTGCATCAAAAGAAGCGTAGCCAGCAGGTGGAGGGAGGGGATTCTCCCCCTCTACTCTACTCTTGTGAAATCCCATCTGGAGTACTGCATCCAGCTCTGGAGCCCCGAACACAAGGAGGACGTAGACCTGTTGGAGAGACTCCAGGGGAGGGCCATGAAGATGATTCAGAGCTGCTGGAGCACCTCTCCTATAAGGACAGATTGAGAGAGCTGGGGCTGTTCAGTCTGGAGAAGAGAAGACTCTGGCGAGACCTTGTAGTGCCCTTCCAGTACCTAAAGAGGGATTATACGAAAGACAGGGAGAAACTCTTCTTGACAGGTCAAGGGGTAATGGTTTTAAAATAGAGGGAGCCAAATTCAGACTAGACATTAGGAAGAAATTTTTTACCCTGAGGGTGGTGGAACACTGGAACAGGTTGCCCAGAGAGGTGGTGGATGTTCCATCTCTGGAAACATTCAAGGCCAGGTTGGACGGGGCTTTGAGCAACCCGATCTGGTTGGAGATGTCCCTGCTCCTTGCAGGCGAGTTGGACTAGATGACCGTTAAAGGTCCCTTCCAACCCAAACTACTCTATGATTCTATTCTATGGTTGAAATTAACTGTCAAGAGCCAGAAACTCCACCCTTTCTATTATAATTCTTCCCTTGTGAAGATTCTCTCCACTCCACAGAAGCCTGTACTTGAAGTCGAGAATTGTCCTTCTATCACTGTCAGAAAGCTGCTTGCACAGTGTTGTGCAAGAAATATTTATGATTTTGTAAAGCATAGCTTTCCTTTGTATGTAAGTATCTACACAAATGCTAACGTTTGCAGGACAGTGTTGGAAAAATGTCAAGGGATCCAGAGACAAATTAACATCAGAAAAAACCCTGGTGTATGTATCTGTACGGTTTTACGTCAGAGGGTAAGAAACTTTGATACCAACTGTCAAAGCAATGTATATCACTCAATTACAGATTCATTAAAATTTTCTTCCCTTTCTTTACTCCCCCCAGTCTTTCAATATGTAGATTGTTCCACGTGCCAGCTGTATTTTGCTCATGTACTTCCTTTTCTTATGCTACCGTATGCTAGCAAAAATGATACCCTAGAAATTCTTTCTGAAGGACTTATCAAATCTAAAAATTTGATAATTTGCATGTTTAAAGTGCTGTTGTGCCTTCAGCTCTACATTAGACCATGAACATTCTACCATTCCTAGAAAACTTTTGATGGAAAAGCACAATCTGATCCATCTTGTATATTGAATGTTGTTTGCATACTGGAATCTAGGTGGAAGATTAGATTTGAAACAATATCCTTTCTGAATACTGATTGAAAATTTCATTCTTATACAGCATTTTGAGATACAAAAAATACATTTTATGAACACTGAATGCAAGAAAAAGTAGTAGGGAAAGTGGAACACTTCACATACTAAGAGTTACATTATAGCTGAATAGTGGCATTTTCAAACTAGCATAAGAAAAAAAATCTACTGGCTTTCCACTATAACACATTAAAAGATTATAGATTCAGACCACATGTCCTTTGCTATGCTTCACATCTTTCTGTAAGCATTTAGACAAAGTTTATTTTTCATTTAGGAGGGTTTGGTTTCTTTAAATACTGTTTAAACTGTGTGTTCATACTTACTTTATTGTCAGTTAGCTAAATCGAGACAGTTCTTGTGAAATTGGAAATTCAGGGAGCCACATTCTGGTGACTTACATTCTGTGTAGTACTTAGATGAACCCATCACAGTTGACTGACATGAATCAATAGTGAAATAAACTAGAAAGACCCTAACGCACAATACATCCAGACAACGTATTGTGTTTGGGCTCCTAAATGATCTTGAAAATTAAGGCATATAAAGAGATCCTACTTAATCATTAACAAACTCTTAAAACATGCAAAGAATTATTGGGATACACAGAAGTCTGAACCTGTTAAGTGATTTTTGCATTGTCTAATGTTAAAAAATCCCTTTTTACTTGCCTCACTAAAAGGCTAACCTCCCTGCAACTCCTATTTTCATATGGACACTGGGTGCAGAAACCAGAACTTATGTGCTCTAAATTACTGTCTGCACAAGGGTATCTCTCTAAATTACAAAAACTACATAAAAGGAAAAGGAAAAGTAGACATTAACTTGAAACTGTAAGTAATATGGTCCAAACACCTCGCATCCCCTCCACTCACACACCTGGTCCTGCCACTGCATTACAAGTATGTCCAAAGTACTTCAGCTCCACAAGCAGAGTAAATTTTGCCATCTCTTTAAAAGGTATAAAAGAATATACAGTCTTCATTAATACACTTCAGTGTATTTGTTTAAAAACTCTTACATTACAGCATCTGAAAACAAAAACTTGCTGATCTAACAGGGATCTCAATAATTCACATTTTATCATTAGTGAATTATTTCACTAAGGATGATTTTCCCTGAAGTGAAAACCTCTTTGTAATAAACACAGTGGAAGCAGGTGCAAAGCTCAAACATTCTAAATATGCACTCCTAGGATGACTACATTGAAGAAAAAAAAAAATTACTATGCCTCAGTAGGTGATAAACATCTCAGGAGGATTACATGAGAAAACAGGTAAAGTGGGACCATGAACAAGAAATCAAGAAAAAGTCACACTGGTGTAATTAAGAGAGAGGGAAATCCTTTCAATTCTATGAATAATATAAGTACAATGCTTCACTCTGCCTGAAAAATTCCATAAATGTTCTGAAACTATCCAACAGAAACTGCTAAGTGAGCAAACACACTCGTTATTCCTGTTGGTACTGTTAGTTAGATTGCTGTGTCACCATGAGTCAGTCAATTATCCATTCACTTTCACAAAGGGTATTCATCTCTTTGTCTCATTTCACAAATTTAGTGGTTTTGTTATTTTCTCATTTCATATTCCTTTTCTATGGATCCTGTGATTCTAGCTTTACTCTTGGACAGCCTTCATCTCCAAAGACTTCGATCTCAAAGTTCTGGGAAACTCTGATACGTCACATTCAAGTGTGAAAATACATCTCTCTAACTCACGCATTACAAAGAATCTAGGACTCAGTCATAGGAGTAAAATCAGCAATTTTCTTCTAAGCATAAGTTTTTTATTTACATACCTTTTTTAAAACGTGATGTCCTATCATAACTTGGAACTGTATGACATTTTCTCTTTCAAAAATCATTACATAGTTTTACATACATGACAGAAGTATGTGATGAAGATAGTAAACATATGAGGATCTGTAGTGATCGTTTCTGGCTGTTTTACTGCTTTCTTCTTTGGCATACTAATAAGCATTGATGTATATAGTATGGACTCTTATGTGGTTATACATTTGTTAATATCTTTTCATATAACAGTATTCATCAATAATTTTTGTATTTTTGCACTTCCGCATCAAGTTGAAAATACTACAATACTATAAAAGATCCACAGTTTTATTCTCCTCTCCATGTAAAACATTTAAGATGACCACTCCCTTCAGTTTTTAGGGACAATGAGTGCCTATACTTCTGGAGAAACAGATTGTCAA
This sequence comes from Tetrax tetrax, assembly GCA_009806455.1. Classification (NCBI taxonomy): domain Eukaryota; kingdom Metazoa; phylum Chordata; class Aves; order Otidiformes; family Otididae; genus Tetrax; species Tetrax tetrax. Next base: position 216,640 of record WHYT01014919.1, on the reverse strand, counting down.
ACTGTGAGGTTTCATATGTTGTCTAAAGACATCGCATTCACAAAGTACGCCATTTTTAGGAAGTTTTTCCTGAATAAAAACTCCCAAATTTTGACCCTCATTTTACTTAACTAGAGAGAATATGCAATTTGTACAGGAAAATTCACACATCATATTATGGGTGTTCTTGAATTTATTTTGTCTGCTCTGCTTCATTTTGTATTCCCTTTTACATGTGCCATATTATTTTCTAAAGCATTCCTAGTAGTCCTACACAGATGTTAAGCCCAGTAAGTGTCTAAACAAATCTCACAAATCTTTTGTTTCAGTGGATTTAAAATTTACCTATACTGGCTCAAAATGTGAAGAAAATTGGTTAATTTCATTGTTGACAATGATTCATAGTAATCCAGTTCAGTAAAAGAACAGCATGAATCACCTGTTCAGGTTGTAAGATGAGACAATTACATCAAATTCACTGTTTTATAAAAATGGCATCATGTTACACAGTACTTCCAAGATAGAGTTCACCACCACTTAGAGTAGGAGACTGTATTAATGTATCAGTAACAAAAAAGATTTAGTAAGTGCTTTTTCTGACATAACTCACATGTCTGCTGAAATGACAAATTCAGTGCAAAACCAACTTTGGTAACATTCTTCTGCTTATGCAATGCCACAAGATGAAGAAATTCTCCATCCAAATGTGCAAAGTTTAAGTATTTTTATAACAGCTATTAAAAGGAAAAACTATTTTACTTACCAAGCCAACTTCTGTTTAAATATACTGACACAAACACTGGAGGGACAGTGAAGAAATCTACTACTGAGTTAACTTCTAGCCAGAACCATAGCTTGTCATTGGCTGCTATGAACTGGAAAAAAAAAAGAGTGGGAAAGATGAAAGAATCAGATTCTGCTCATGATGGCTGCAAGTATATGCAATATTTTCCTTTTTAAAATACTAAACTCAAAAGTTAGCAAAGAAGTAACTGATGTTTCAGCTCAGTCCAGCAAAACTATACGTCTCACTGGAAAGAAATCTGTATTGTGCATTGATTGATAGCCACATTGAGATTGAAATGAAAGGTTTAACTGAAAAGTCAGTTCATTTATATGAGGAGTTGTAATAACTGCACTAAAAATAATTTTCTCCACATTTATTAACAATGTATCAGTAATATGAGAAAAAGGAACCCAAGTATAAAATATTTCAAAGTATCTTTCCTTTGCTCTAGCACACCAAACACATTAGTAGTAGTCTTACCATGTATTTGCTATTCACAGGTTTCTAAATACATGATAGTTTACAAGGAGTCCCATTATCACCCTATTCAGAGGCAATCATCAGGATGACTCCTACAAGGCATAATTCAGGCTGCAGCAGGACTTTAGTCCGTTGAATCGTGCCAAGGATGAGGTCATTGCTCTTTCCAGTCTATGAAACCAGCCTAGGGAAACTGGCAAACCTTGACATCTATGTCAAGGACATCACAGTTTGAACTTGTCTATTAATGTATGTGCTTAAATAAGGTCAAACAACTATTTACATTCAAGTAATAATTAAAATGTATGTTTTATATAAATATGAAAGATAAATAAAGATAAATAGAAAATCTTAGCATATAAAAAAGATTTGTAACAGGGCAGTTTTGCTTATTTAAGTCGTAAAACTTGGACTAACATTTCAAAACAGTGCTTGTATTTTTTTGAATTATAGACAATATCCATTGTCTTTCTTCCAAAGCAAATACTGACATTCTCTATTTCATCCATTTAATCTCCTTGCTTTAGAACTAATTTAAAACTTCAAGTTTATGGTGCATACCAACTTTGCTGGAATCTCAGACAAAATATTGGAAAAGGGACTCCAGTGATGTCAAGAATGCAGAAATCATACTTAAAAAAGAAGATAAACAACACGAGCATCATTTGCCTCAGAAAAGACTCAAAACCAAAAATAAATTGACATTTTGTTAGTCTGTATTATTCAATATCAACGCTCCAGCATGAAAACTGAACAAAAATATCCAGTTTAAACAGATGCTTTCAATTCCCTTCTGCTGAATTTAGCAGTCAGAACATTTAAAACTTTTTAAGATGTCAGATCAATATTTTTGTAACCTGCAATATATGTTCCAATCATCATTTTATCTTTACACAGGGCACAACCTTTAGGCTTTCAAAAATGTTAAAGTGTGTTATTCAACAATGAAAACAAAGTCTATTGACTGTAAAGGCCACTCATACTTTTCTATGGAAGTAATTAAAGTTATTCATTTAGGTAATTAGTGTCTAATAAAATGTTTCATTACAGAAACAAACCTACCATGCTTGAAGAGATATCACATTATTCTAGAAGCATCAGCATAATTCTGTTGCTTCCAAAGAAAGATTACTTCCATACTTTCCATATCTCTGCCAGACTCTATTGCTCAATTATGTGCTAACTTGTGCAATTTGGACTTAGTCTTCATCAGCAGTTTGCAGACTTCACTTCTGAGTTCTCACATTGTTGGATACTAGTCAACAAAGACTTCAGAATGGATATACGTGTGTTTGAACACAAATACCTTCTAGAATTGAAGATATGGTAATATTTACATGATGTTGAGTTGCAACATCATTTTGGGGAGAGCAGATGAGAAGGATAAGATTTTGAAATATTTCTTCAAATACTTTAATTCGCCACTGAGTCCTCACAGGAAAAAAAAAAAAAAGCTAAAGGTATGAGATGCTTATAAAGGTATGAGATGCTTATTACAAAACTAACAAAGTCATTATCAATCCAATTCTTTCATCCACACAGCCAAGTATCACCTTTTCCTCAGGAACTCCAGTTTAGTTCAGGAGGACTTCTTGAAGAATTGAAAGTACACGTATATTAACATTTTAACTCAGAAAATTAGTACTAAGCTGAAGTGAATCCTTATCATCTCTTCTTAGCATACTTCAGTTTGCATCATAAAGTAGTTTTGGATACCATAAGGATTTGTTTTGGTTGAAGCTGAAACTGAAAAAGGTGTTCTAGCAGTGCATCTCACATACAGTAACTGCTAAACTGCATTCAGCCCATGGGACTGGAGTGGACTCTACAGTACTCTCTCTCCCTTCCAAAAAACATACCATGTGGTGATGAAAGTATTAGCATCACTCAAGTATATTCTCTCTTACTGTGCTCTGCTTCTTGATAATGTAGCCTAAGTTACTGCTTTCAGTAAAAATGGCCAATATGCAATTTTAATTCTCTTGGTAAGAGCATACAACCTTATTGCTAGCACAAAATTTACAAAACGTTTGGATATTTCTGAAAAAAAAAAAAAAAAAAGAAAAAAAAGAGTTCTGCAAGTTCACAAGTACCATGCATTGAATTCGCTATATCAAAAAGTTAACCTATATTCCAGATCTGGTGAACATCTACAAAAGCCCCCCAAATACTTAAGAATCCTTGGCTATTGCACTATATGCTTTTAAAATACAGCTCAGAAAGCATACATAGTAGTGTAAATACTGAATGAATTTATCTATTTAGCGAAAGGATAGACACTACACCTAGACTAGGTAATGAAATAACCAAGATTTGCAACAAAATTCCTTATCAGATCATCAGAAAAAGTTGGTTAAGTTGGTTGGAAGTGAAGTAGGAGGAACTTAACTATCCTTGTCACATAGGAGCTCCTTTGATTCAAAACAAAGGATGATCAGGAGGCAATCCTTGTATCAAATTTAAAGACCAATGTGGCAGGCTTTCTGCTTACATGAGGTTTTTCTCGTATTTATGTTTGAAGCCCTTTTTGCCCGATTTTCCAATTAACAACAGGCAGAGTTAGTTTTCAAAGTATTTTTAAAAAAATAATAAAAAATCACCAACAGCTTGAATTGTAAGCATTACTGGCCCAAACTTTTAAAAGTGCCTGCTTCTTTCAGATGTCTCAACTTTTAGATCCTGAAACAGCATTACTGAATTTTCAGGAAGCGATAAGTATATTCTAAGGATATACATTTCCGCATATTGACTAGTATTATACTACTTCTGCCAAGCGTTCATTGGCAGTCTGGGAAAGTGGATGTGCATAAAACTGAATACAGCAGCTCCCTCAGTTGTTATCTCAACCTTCGACTGTCAAAGACATATATAGCAGCAAAGGAATAGACCAAGTATTAACTAGTCTTGCTGAGACAGTTATCACTACATTGAGAACACTGAAACTAGATTTGATGTCACTAACCAGCACTGAACTATATTAGTTTTCACTTTTTACTACACAAGAAGATTTTCAAACAGACGGCTTAGCTTATAAACTACAAGTCTCCTTAGTGAGCTTAGATGCTTATTATTATTACCTAAATTATCTCAGTTAAATGCATTTTAGAAAGTAGCTTAATTTTGTCTAGAGATTGTATAGTCAGGCTGTATTCAGACTCTCCCTACCTAACAGCTATATTCCCGCCCTGACTCATGCTATCAAAGACACACTACTTACACGCAAGCCGAAGTAGAGTAGGAAGAACACATTGAAAGCCATGTCGATCTGTAATGTGAAATCTTTGTAGAAATTCTGGCAGGATTCTATTGGGCTATTTGAAAGAAAAAGAAATCAGAGTAAATTGTCAGTATATGAATTTCTACTGTGGTGAAAATTTATGTATTTCATTAAAGACCTTGATTCAGAAATCACATTTCTTTTTTCCGGTCATTTACAAGATACAAGCAAGCATTTCAAATGAATTATTTCATTCATTTAGTTAGTCATTCATACATTCTTTATATTCACCTGTTCAGGTAATATCTGAGAATTAACATGCAGATACCTTTAAATAGGACAAGCAGGAGAATACCTCAGGATTCGTTAACCCCACATTAACCCTTAAAGAACTGACTTCTTCTATAGGAGGCATACCTATGGTACTTTTGGAACAAACCTAACAAGTACACAGCTACAATGAAACATTACATGTTTGTAATTCATGTCATAATATAAAACCTTAAAAAAAAAAAAAAAAAAAAAAAAAATAGTTGCTTAGGAATATATTAGCCATTAGCAACCTGGGGTACTTAGTCTTGTAGAATCCCTTGTTTATAAGAAGTTGGGTTTGTTTTTTTTTCCTTTTTCTGACTTATTTTTTGTATATGGCTATTTAGAGTACTTTATGTACAGTACTATGAGCTGAAGAGAAAAGCAGCATAGCCCACTGGTAAAATTAAATAACAAAATAAATTGAGGAATTTGAAGCAGTACTCTAAGGGTTAATTTCTGCATGCAGGTTAATTAAAATACCTTTGTGTGTGTCAGGCAGCCACTGCAAATTCTAGCTTATTATATTAAGCTTTATTTAACAGTGGGACAGGTCCAAAGCATACTCTATACAAACTGGTACTTTATAGATACACCTTTATATAAGGAAGGCAATAACTTCCACAAGTATGAGTAGTGATTTATTTGTGAGGTTTCCAAAATAGTTTGGTGAACAGAACACAGAACTATACTGAAGTCACAGACCAAAGTGAAAGTCATGTCCCAATATATGCTGATATATATATTATATACACATAATGTCCCACCATATATACATATATATACACACACATATATTGCAAATGATCATGTATTCATCACAACTGTAATAGAGTGGAAAACTAGAATGTAGATAATTTGATCATTTGGAATCTTAGAAATCCTTTAGGGAATGAAAAAAATTCTTTGGCTTCCCAGGTCAAATAAATCACTGAACGTGAATGTAATACCAGTTAGTATAGTGGTAGCTCTGCAAATATAATGCTAGACTGCTCAACAAGCAAGATTCTATGCGTTATGAATGTCAGTTACCTAATTTAAGGCATAAAGGAAATTACCTGGGCTACCAGGTCATTACACATGCAGCCAAATTTTCCATTCCTTGTATACATTACAGGTCAAACAAGTTTAGTACAGCATGCCCTCTCCTGTCTTTAGATGCAAGAATGTATACAACAAAATTCTCCTTGAGGTACAAAAGCTTTATATTTCAAGAAGCTTCAGTGCTATAGGAAATTATACTAAAATGTTTTTTAAGAAGCTATTTGCAAAGACATTGAAGTTATGAAACATTTATCTTAATAGTTCAAATAAAAGTGATTTACAAAAGCAGGCAGAAGGGAAGAGAAGCCAAGAAACATACATGACAGAAGACAGCACCTCATACTTTACAAATACAGCTTTAGCTACAAAAACAGTAGATGTAATCCAAGAACTCAACAGGATCTCTTTTCTGCATGGCATTATCAAGAGAAAGGGTTTTGTCAAAATAAGGTAGGCTACACACTGAGTCACTATGCACCCTACCAACAGAAATCACAGAAGTACTGCAGAAGCAGAGCGAACAACCCTGCACCAACACAGAGGCTTGGACCCTTAATTCCAGGTTAGGTTCCTGTAAAAGCAGCAGAAATTCACTAAAGCTAATGGAATTAGACTTATAACTAGGATAAAAAAAAAAAGCTTCATTATCTTCCGTTCAACAGTTATTTGGTACTTGTCATGACTGTTAGATAAGGTCACCTAAGGTTGCAGCTAGGGCTGTCCTTTTGTACTACTATCCTTTACAAAAACCTACAAGATCTGACAAATTAGCAAACGCACACTACATATTCCTCTTGTTTGCAAAACACTTAGAAGAGTGGATCACAGTCCTGATTTGGGACTTTTGTTTGCCTAGTACAAGAACTACTCCTTCTGCTAGTCATATCCCTAAAGTATCCTTCATTTCAGAGACCATCTCTCTCTTTCAATTTCTAAGTTATCCATTTCAAAGACCAACACAACGTTCTTTCTTTTTTATTTTAAAACATTATTTTGTCAGAAAGGCATGTCACTAAGGCTAAAGAAACAATTATACTCACAGGATGGATTATACAGGAATTTAGATTTTCCAAATTAAATTTTGGTGATATCATTCAGCTTGGATTTTTTGTTGTCATCACTACCTCACATTTAAGCTGAGAGAGAAATACGGCCACTAATCTTTACCCTGCCATCTTTTTACGTAGCAAACTAAATGCTACAAGCAATGCCTGGGCTACACAAGTAAGATTTCAGAGACTGACAGTTTTCTTCAGATCAACATTTATATCAAGTTATCACTTCTTGTAATTGTGCTCTGTGCTACATTTTAATATAAAAATCGCATCTAGAGAAATAATAGTAGGCTTAGTTTGCTTAAAGTGCAATAAGGACAGAACCTTATTGGATTTTTCAGGCATGACTCTGTTAATTCTCTTCCTTCCTCCCCTGCCCTTGAAACACTGCTATTCATTTCAGTTTCACATTACCTGTGTTTACTTGTTCTGTTTATTAATACAGCACTTCTATAGCAATACTAGTAGTTGTAAAGCCCAGTTATACAGGTATCATAGTCATAGTTAGAATCATAAAATAGTTAGGGTTGGAAGGACCTTTAAAGGGCATCTAATCTAACCCTCCAAGTTCAGTCAGCAGGAGTGACTACAAGAGAAGAAACAAAATTATTCCAGTTTAACTTTACCCAGATGGGCAAAATTTTGACGAGGTGTACTCAGCATCCTTAAACCTTTCTCACAATCCACACTGAAGCCAACACTTTACATGACAGTTTTACCACAGGTGAACAAACGAAAGAACCCCTTGTCACTTCAATTCAAAAGAATTTACTGCTGTTTAAATAGCTGCTGTTGTCACAAATTTATTTAATGTATTTATTATTTTCACTTATTTCTGGTTCATTTGAAAAGCTTCTAATGCATTTTAAACGCTTCTGCTGGGATTACTCTTTGAATAGTCATAGAATGAGTGGGAGAGGGCAAAAAAACAGTATGCATTTTAATATTTTCTGAAATTATTTGTTTCTGGAATGTATTAATATTAAATTTCCCACAGAGGAAGCCTTGATAGAATATTTCCAGGATTCTGCAATTGCAACAGAGCTTAAAATGTCTTGAGTGGTTTTTCCTGTATCATTTCACCTCTTGACAAGAGCTGTAGAGCCTACTTCCAACTTCAGAGAAAAACACAATCTCTGCTATTATGACCACACAGAAATAAGGGGAAGAAATTCTACGTTCATTCAGACCTTAGGGCAGCTTTGCAATCATAGTGACATCTCTCTGGATGATTTTACATAAAACATTCCTCATAATAATGGGAAAGGTTGTGCACATCCAATTCGGTACTCGGTAATTCCATATCCTATATGCAATTTACAGTCCTCTATTCTTTCTGTGTAAGGAGGACATTTGTATTTTGGCACATGTCATTTCAATCTGCTCCTAATGTTTTTTGCCCTTTTTTTTTTTCTTTTAATGACAAGGCCTGCACAGACTACAATGGATGCCAACTTTTATCTATCTATAACTATATATCAAAATGCAAAAGGTTACTTTTAAGACCTATTAGTCTAGTTACATTTTGCCAAGTGTTTTGAAGGTACGAAGCTCTATGTTAAACATCCATAAACCACCACAAAAGAAAATTACTTCTACTGTAACTTCAGGAAAGTACTGATGTTACTATCGTATCACAGCTGTTAGTTACATCTTTGGAACTTTAAGAAGTCACTGAAACTTCTAGAAAATCTGAAAATTGTCCTAAGTTATAGTTTTAATTTTTAGAAGCTAAGTTGTCTTCTGAATGGTGGAGGAAAAGCTAAAATCCATTATTGAAATTAGATAAAATAGATTTTAATTCCTAATATTAATTAAATAAAATGTAAAAATGAAAAAGTTGGAACTAAAAAAAAAAGTTAAAAACTTAACATGCCTGAGAAAGTAATTCAACAACCTGATACTATGAAAAATTAATAAGTTTTTCATTTTCTTTGCGCATGACAGTTTTTGGTTTGAACAATAGTACATTATATGAAAAAAAACCAGTAAAATGTGCAGTTTCTATCAGAAGGAATGTGCCATTGATGAGAGTGAATTTTAAAATCAAATTATAATTATGTACAGAAATGTCAGTAGAAGCTGCTAAAATATAATCAACAGAAATGAATAAATAATCAAGAGAAACCACTCAATATTTAGAAGCTCTTTAGCATCTCATCATTTGAAGACATTCTATTCACTTCTCACTTTCAAATGATATTTTAATGTAATTAATATGTATTAATTTGAGCATGTAAATGTTCTTTGTTCATAAAACTGTCTATAGGGGTCGGTTTTATTCAGACTTTTGTTTTACTGGAAGCTCCTCTGTAATACTGAATTCTCTCACATTTATTTATAGAACAAACCCAATTTTATGACATTCAGAGAAAAAAAAAACAAGTTTGGTACAAATCTGATATGACAGTGTCCATTTATATTCCTTTAATACATATTTTTAAACAGTAGAGCAAAAACATAAAAAGATGTTATGGTTAGGCTTTTTAATTGTGTTTCAGTGACAAAGTACTAAAGTAAAACTAAGGGAAAAGCCACAGGTATCATTTAACAAAAGTAATGTTCATTCAACACAGAATACTTTCTGTTCCTTTAACTACAGTTTAGTTGTACAGCTCAGAATGGAATAAGCAGTTAAAATCTTCTTTATTGAAACAGGTATAAACATACAGCAAAATTATAAACACGGATGCCCATCAAGTGTCAACCTAGTGAAACAAATACCTTAATTAAAAGAAATCAGAAAGACTAACTAAGAATCAAAGGTTTCAACCCATCTCACAGAGTGATAAGAGTGTGCAACATTTTTCTTTCTTACTTCAAGTAGTTTTCATTTATTAACCAAGTTAGTCCCACGGTAAGAAAACAAAAAGTATTTTCTTGCAATATATGTACTGATCTTCTAAATGCAAGAAGCTTTGGTAAATTAATCAATTTAGAAGGCCTTTCTTTGAGTTATAACATCAATAAGCTCATCAATTTTTCTATGGCAAATGTCTTCTAAATGACTTCACTCTCCCTTGACATCATGTAGTCCAGCACCAGAGAAGTTTTGCTACCAGCATTTTCAGTTAGCATTGCAGGATATGCAGGTAGAGTTAAGTTGATTTTCTTCCCAAAAGGAAGAGCAGCCAACAGGATCAGAACAATGCTTTAGTAAGGGCAAGGGAATCAGTACATTCCTAGTTACAGATACTTTCTAGGAGGTTTTGTGTACCTGTAGCTAGTGAGCAAAGGTGGAACAATCCCCTTCCTCACTGAATTTTGCAGACAGTTACGACCTGATAGCCAAGGATCATAGAATCACAGAATAGTTGGGTTTGGAAGGGACCTTTAAAGGTCATCTAGTCCAAGCCCCTTGCAAGGAGCAGGGACATCTTCAACAATCATGCTGTGACCATTTCCTGCACCTTCTTATCCTGTCATTGATAAAGATATATTTACATCCTTCTCGACCACTCAACCTCCTACATCTAAATCCTTAGCTAACTGTTTCTCCTATGCACACATGCATACACGCTCACAGAGCTTTCTTCTCCCAACATGTTTCAGCACCAAATTCTGGAGCTTCTCTTTTATGTTCATACCTAAGATGCTGGCCATGTTTGGTTATCTCTCTCTTACTTTTTTTTTTTTTGTTGTGCCTTCCTCCTGTCTGGACTCCAACTTGCCTATTACTTAATCCTCCTCTTCCTTCAGAAAGCTTCAGATAAATATTCCTGCATAACTACTTGGGACTTTACCAAGTACCTTTATAAAATTCTCTATTCTGACTCCCATTTGCTTAACAAATTAAATCGTCACAACTCCTCAACTTCAGCATGTGATTAATTTATTTTTGATTACTCTATTTTACTGCCTTTGTTTCCATCTCCATTCCTGCCTTGTCTACATGTGGAGTGGCCTCCCTTCTTCACTTGGATATGCATCTTTCTCTTTCACATTCTTTTAAAGGTATACTTTCCTGATGCCCATCTCAGATGCACAAGATTTTGCCTGTCATAACTCTACTTTTACAGACAACATACCAAGTGACAGAGTCAAGTAACATTACTAGTACTTATTTTATCTAAATGAACCAATTCAACTTGGTAAATTCAGTATAATTTTGTCAGTTTTATTCTTTCTTTTTCAAGTTTTCCATGATTTTTAAGTACATCATGTTTCTTCATAGATTGCCTTAGTAAAACATAAGCCAATCTACCACAGAACTCAAGCAAAATCAAATTCTTATTGTCCTCAGCCCAAACACAAAACTGTATACAAGTATGGTAACAAGAAACTTTTACCTAGATTTTTATATTGAATTGGTGGGATATACAGAAAACATGAACATTAAAAATGCTCATTCTGAAAACAGTATACTTCTTAATTTCATCGGAGTGTTTGTACAGCCACTACTGCCTGCAGCAGCAGTCTTCTGTGATAACTGACTTTCACAAACAAAAGCTAAAGGAAGATTTCCGCAGAACAGCTTAACAACCGAGTGCTAAAACAGGCATAAGTAAATGACCCAGAGTCAATCTCCATAACTCTTCCAAGTTCTTTCAGTAATGTACAGAAGACAGAGGATGTGCTTTCTTGTAAAGTACACCATTAAGATCTTCCTCCTACCTAAGATAACTGCATTTGAAAAGGTTTCCTGAGATCACATAGGTAAGTAGGAAGAGTATATTATTTTATTTTGCATTAGATTTGTTAATTGCTTACCATAAGCTGAGAAGACTGGTAATTGCAAATAGAATTACATTACCTTGACAAAACAATCTCCCTGATGACAAGCCAATTCTAAGAGAACAATACAGCAACAATGCCAGGGATCATGTTTTTAATCAAAGGTTTTTGTGTGAGACTACTAACACATTAAAGAGAAAAACACCAGGATACTGTTTCAACATTATATTATTACCTTTTTTGACAACATTTAATAACCCACTTCAGTTATACCTAGGACGCTGACAGCATTACAGAAAGATTCTGTTAAACTGCATACCTTATTTACTAAAATCGACAATCTTGGATGTTTCTACTTCTTAATAAGACCCCTTTCTATTACTTCTCATCTGTTATTATTTAATATAATATTCTTTATCAAAGTGTACCAAAGAGTAATAAGTTGATGTAGCTGTGTCCTTGTTTCGTCTGGGATGGAGTTAATTTTCCTCTCAATAGCCAGTGTGTTTTGGATTTCGTATGTGGAGAATGTTGATAAACACCCTGATGTTATGAGTTGTTGCTAGAGACCAAGGACACTGTCTGGCTTTCCAGGCCTCGCTAATGTGCCAATGCAGAAAGCTGGGAGGGATATAGCCAGAACAGTTGACTCAAACTGGCCAAAGAGAGTATTCCATGCCATAAATGTCACATTCGGTATGTAAGAGGGGGTTGGCCGGGGAGGTAGCTCTCTCTTGCTCCTTTGCCTGCTGTTCAGTTTCATTTTCTATGATTTCTGCTTGGGACGGGCTGTGTCAGTCACTGGGGCTTCTGGTGGTGAGAAATTATGCTTTATTCAATCTGTATATTTTAGTATCCCTATATTTTGTTATTGTTGTCATTATCCTTAGCTATTCTAGTAAGCTGTCTTCATCTCAACCCATGAGGTTTCTTTTCTTCCCAATTCTCTCCCCCATCCCTCTGGGAAGGGGTAGGGAGAGTGAACAACTGTGTGGTGACTAAGGCTAAACCATAACAAGCTGTTTACTCCAGAGAACTGAAAATAATTGGTGACATGAACATGCAAACATGTCATATGATGCTGCAAAAAGAATACTAATCCCTTTTCCATATTGACATTGAATTGAACAAAGGGAAATGGATTAAATTAGTGAGGAGTATATCAGAAGCATAAAACTTTTTCAATTAAAACATATAGTTAAACACTGGAACAGGTTCTTCAAGAAGAACAGTGAATCTCAGATTTTTAAAACTGGTAAATACATACTTTTCAGCCTGGGATATATGAACCACTTACAGTCTTTCAATTTACATATGTAAACAGAATGATCTACATGTGATATTTCTGAAATTTTCTCCTTCTATAGGAGAAGGCCTACAAACCATTGATCTTTTAAATACGTGTCTGTTTGAACAAATTTATTTATAGCCACTGTTACCCAGCAGCAGAAGGAAAAGTTACTTCCTGAGATTCCTTCTTGCTCTATTTTATGTGATTCTATTTTGCAGCTACTGTCTTTTAAAATTACCCAACAGTGCTTTTCACATTTGCTATCCACTTTCCTCAAAGTTTTCAACAGCCCATCATCATCATCATCATCGGTTTCCAGCTCAAGATACTCTTCCATCTCAGTGCCTTTTATTATACTTCTATTCTGCTGATACTGTTGTTCAACTTTTAAAATTCTCCCTCATCTGACCGCACTCTTTGAAAAAACATATAAAATCTTCAAAAATCAGGATGTCCTCTACCTATCCTATTTGACTCCAAATCAAGATTATTAATCATTTTTCTTTTGTATATCATTATAAAAGTAAGCTTTAATTTTCTGCTTGATAGGCTTAATAGATTTCTTCAGACAATTGAATATTCTTTCCGTATGTTTCTTGCTTGCTTATAGATTGTATTTAAAAAAAAACTAATCTTGTCCTATGAAATTTAGTCGAAATTCAGCTATCCTAGCTGAAAATTACAGGAGTACCAGATAATTTGGAGTGTAAAAATATTTCCAGTTCATTCATCTAACTGTCTTTTCTGAAATTCTCTCCTGTGATACTTTAATGAAAATATCTGGCTACTATCTAGTTTTTACTGAATAGTAATAAACTTAAACCTAAGTGATATTATTTGACTTTAATGTCAGTGAATAACATAATTGAGCAATGAAAGCCAGAAGTACTGCAAAGTCATAGAAACTTGATCTTACATTATTGGATTAGCTTTTTTTGGTCAGGCTTTTTAGTGCATGCACCCAAAACTATTATTATCCATAAAAAGCTATCTATATTGTGTTAATAGTAATTCTAAAGCAGTCTTAATACACAGCTACAGCAGGCAGGATATATTGTTTCATATTTCAAATGAAGGCATAACTGTAAACATGAATCATGTACATTCCTTCAAAAAATCTGCATAAAACTAGAAAATACATCAGTCCGTAATTAATTTTAATAATTTTAGATTCTCTCTCTCATTCCTCATGAGGATCTTTAAGCCTTATCTACCCCATCAGCATCAGGGTCATTTTAAGCACCTTAGTCATTTAATATGTAAGATACATTTAGGGTGCCACAGGTCATGCAACTCAACTACTCTAAATCCAAACTACTCCACATCTAGTATCCTTGTAAATTATCACGAGCAATTTTCTATTTGTATACTTTTTCCACTTTACTAGGAATAACGGACAGGTGAGTTGAAGTAAAAAAACTTTTCAACTACCACGCGTAACCATATGAGATCTCTGAACGTATCCTGAGCACCACAGTAAACCCGTTTAAATTCCTCTGTCTTAAACCAACTGCAGGCATAATCCAGGCAACATTCACTCCCAGCATATATAAACACTCGAGACAGTCCTTTCTATGAGTTTCCCTTTTTCTTTCCCTGGACTCCTGGAGAGTCTTTATTGCACATACCTTTTTAAAGTAAAACATATGTACACAGTTTCTCTACCCATACACTCCTCTGCTTTGGCTTACTTTCCACATGCATATAACTGCAATCTAGTAAATCTTCCTACTTAGAAATGTTTGATGTCACAGCTGTTCTAGCTGTGGGACTTGATTATTTACCAGGACTGTCTTAAAAGAAAATTACCATATTCTTAAGGCAAAAAGCTGATTCTATGAAAGCTCACTGAATAGCCACATTCACTTTGCAAAAGAATAAAAACAGTTTAAACCAACAAAGAAGAAATAAATAAAATACTTCAACTCTTTCCTAGTTCGACTTTTCAGACAAGAAAATTAGCCTGTAACCTGAGTGATGGTCTCAGAATGGCTCTTCTAAACAGGAAAGGCAAAGCCTTTTTTAGGCAGATTAAGGACAGTGTGTCTTTCTTTTCTTAGCAGTCACTTCTTCTCCATTAACAAATGGAATAAAGTATTGCCAGAACTTACAGCTGTTGCTCAAATCAACCATCACAAGCCCATAAAACTACTTTACATGAGCACAAGAGGAGGATTATAATTATATTTAAAAAGAATATATAGTGGCCCTTTTTTCTTAACAACATCTCAAAATGGTTTGTACTGCATCATCCAATGTCTTTTTATCCTGGCTGCTCTGCATGGGCAGACAGATGTGTAGTTAGACTCACACACTGAGCTACTGGAAAGTCAAAAGGACCGGCGTAATAATCCATTTTGCGCCAGTTTCAGGAGGAAGAACTTCATGTTGCTATATAGATATATGTCTGACCAGTTTTTTTTAGTCCTAAAAGAATCTTCCTTCATTATAAGGAAAAAAAAAACAACTGTCATTACATGGAATATAGGAAAAACATTAAAAAATAATCATAATCTTAAGTAATCCTAAATAATAAACATTCTTAGGGCAGTAGAGTATCAGCATGTGGGTGGCATTACAACAGATGTGGAAACTACTTCTCTTTTAAATTGTTTTGAATATATTGCATGTTTTCAGTTACCTGCTTAAAAGTACACACTAAGAGCATATTTTTGCTTTATATAGATCTGTTCATAATTTTAATTTTTCAAACATCATAATATTTTATGTTATAGGCACTAAAAGTTAAATGTTTATTCACCAAGTTGAACATTAAATTGCAATCCATAAATTAATTTTGAACCTCAGAAAAGTACCAAATGTAACCTCTGAACACATAGCCTTAGAATTCGCACTTTTGGTCACCACTACAAAATTGTGTTCAGACACAACATTTCAAGTCACTTTCCAAAGTGCTGTTTCATCATTTTATCAGGAAACAATAGGATTACCATGAAATCATGTCTTCTACTGTGCTGATGAAATATTTATTTCAATATATCTAAGAATATGAATAACAGGTTGCTTAGGATGGTCACAATGTTATTTGTAAAAGAAACTTAGAGCAGTGTTACGATGCTTCATACGAAACTTAATTTTAGTGGTGTTTGAAATAAATACATTCTAAATTATTTTGCAGGCTATTTCAAATTACAAAAAAAAAAACCCCAACTTGTTGCACTTCAAAATTATAACTTTTAATACATGATTATGTATAATCTTACCTCTTTCCACTGTCACCTGCTGCTAAAGTTGACAGTACGGAAAGGTTTATCTTTCTGAACACTACTGGCATCATTCAGCCAGTGCCACAAAAGAACAGTTAGTACACTCTTTCTTTCCCACAGCTTAAACATGCTGCAATTGTCTATCTATTCAATAAACTACTGTAATATGCTGGAAATTTTAAATATATAGACCGATACGTTTTATGTCCTATTCATGCTACAAAAGCTGAACTACAGATACTGGTAAGCATAATTTACACTTGCTCAAACTTTCTAATTTTATGGGGTTTTTTTAAATTCCGGTTCATGCACTTAATGCTCTAGACTGCATTCAGTGTAAACATCATTATGGTAAGCACGTTGGCATGCACAGGCAATACAAGAATAGATTATAATTAATCCCAGAGACAACCAAAAAAAGATGAAGTTGCATCATGCAATGAAACCACAGCTTGGCCTGGGCTGCCATGCAGAAAAAAACCTACATCAATGAGTCTGCTGTACGGCTCCTAGGTAAGAGTTGATATGAAAGAGGTGAGTTATTTCAGCAATGAAGTCACAGGCTGAAAATGTTTATACTACTGTAAACAAAATACTGAAATATAGTATTACTCCGGGGGTGAGGGGGAAAGATGCTTGAAGAGGAGGACAAAAAGGATGAGAAAGAAAAGAAGGGGGAGGAGGAATTACAAATTACAGTAACAAGCCTGAAATCCAATCGGTCCTTTATAATAAGCATTTTTTTTCATTCAATATAATTTCATTTGAGTTTTCAAAGCAAATCTGATTTTTTCAATGTATTTAAAAAAAAATATGGATGAAACCATGAGATACAGAGTAATTTCAAAATGTCCATAGTGTTCAGTAACTGATGAATAACTGAAGATAATATACACATATGTAGAGATGAATTTTTCAATGCAGTGCACAGGACCTAAACCACATCACTTCCACTGATTTAAATGCATAATGTATGGGACTGAATGAATATGGGTAACATAAGGGATGCATTGATATGAGTGATTTATTCAGTGACCTTCTGCTGCTTTTCTAGTAAAAGACATCTTTCTGCTGAACAAAGTTTTTTACAGAAATTGTGCTAATTCTGAATTGCCTTTACCTTACTCACCTTCATAGTTGTTGTGAATGTGAAAATGTGACATGAATAACAGGGTGACCACCTAGCCTCTTTTAAGGCATATATGTTAAGACCCAGTACTTCATAATGGCCTGATTCCAGTAAGCTTAGAAAAAAATAGTTGACGGGATAATTATTTTAAGGTAACACTCACATAAGAGATCCTACACTCTGATGAAAAAAAAGCATGATTCTGTAACACTACAACATATTACTAGGTGTGTTCCATCACAAAAAAGATTTGTCCCATGTATTTCAATACATATGCTGGTTTTGAGCAATTTTTCTTTAATTACCCTTAATTGTAGGTGGCCACTCTGTTTTTATCATAGTTCCCAAATATATCAACTAATTATGCAGGGCAGCAATTCAGGGAACACCAAAAACACTTTTATCAAGAAAACAAAAATTTCACTTACTATATAAAATTTTTATTAAAATCTATTGTGGTCCCAGTTGCAGAACAATTGCTTTTGGTATCTCTGTTTTTATACACAGAAAACGTTTTGAAATACTCATCTTTTTATTTAGCAAATTGCCACAAAAAATTAGTTCAAAGTAAAATAGCTCAATTGAAAGTGGAAATCATTTTCTGGCCTCTTGAAATTGCTCAATTTACAGAAAAACCTGTCAGCACCTTTTGATTTTGACAGGTAAAAAAAAGAATCATATAGTTCAGTTAGAAAACCTCCAATTGTACTGCTCTTAGTGAAATGCACATTTTGTTTCCAGCCACACACTACCATCCTTTTCACAGGGACAGAACTTACAGTCACGACTCACACCACTTTTGGCCACTATGTGCTATTTAACAAGGCTAACAGGATGTTTCATTTATTGTATATTAAAAGATGTGAACATTTTCTTGGGTGTACAGCTATGCACTTACAAATGTTGTACTGTGCATGCAAATGTTATTGACTAGGAAGAAGGTTACTGAGCCAAGATAGATGCAAGCAGCAACCTAGTAAATTGTTTAAGGCAAGCGGCTGAGGAGCCCAAAAATTTAGAAACTAAACTTTCAGATTTCCAAAGTGTATAATCTAAATAGGTACTGTACTATCTGTTATAGGAATTATGGCACACACAGTATGTACTATAACATATATGTATGTACCACAACATAAATTATACATATTATGTATGTATACTTTCCCATTGTTGTGTAAATAGAGTTATCTATCTTTTCTTGCTTGATAAACTTGATTTAGCAAAAGATGAAAAACAGTCCTTATATTTATTTTTAACAAAAATAACATGCAGGTAATTTTTTGTCTAGATAGAAAAGTCCTCAAGACACAGACGGAACATAGAGCTCATCACTCTGGATATGAACATAAACATGTAAAAACAAAATGAGAAGAATCATATCCTTGATATCTGCTACTAGTACAGCAGAGGATGATAGAAGCTACAAATATAAGGACCTCTAAAGATCAGGTTAAATTACAGTTTACCATATATCTTCACAATAGTTTATTGTCCTGTGAACAGTGGTTTTTGCTATAAAAGCAGCCAGTCTTGAGAGATCAAATTATTAGGTTTAAGAAGAGATTCAGCCTTCTGTTTTCAGATTGTTGCTATGAATCGACCTCACATTAGAAAAGTTTTTCTGCTTCAGCTGGAGAGACTCTTATCAAACCCACTAATTTCCTAACAAACTGAAATGACAGAAGTTTCTCCCTTTTGTGTAGCCAAAAGCCATAACAAACCTTATGTAGTTCATGCAAGTCTGTTGCAAATTATAAATTCTAATCACTGTGAAGGATACTGTACTGTTAAAACTAAATGACCAGAGTTATCCAATTTAACTAAATTGCTGGGATATTTTGCCCTGGAGTTCAGTTCTTTCCAACTCCTGAATATGAAATTCCTTTTAATAAATCAACAACTGGCAAAGTTTATTCTGGCAAAATGGAGCATCTGATTCTAGCTGTTTTCTCCTAGACATACTATGACACATAGAAATCAGATGGGTTAAATTACCGTTTCAACATTGCAAATATTTCTGCTTACATACTGCATGGATTTCAGCTAAATTATTCACATACAGAGCTAAGTACATTGTTTGGAGCCTTGCGTAGTGACCAAAAATACCATAAAAATCTTCAACTGGTAGGAATATCATAAAATTAATTGATCCAACCCACTCACTAAAGAAAGCTCAGTCGTATTCAGAGACTTTTTGTCTAACCTGTTCTGAATATTTGCATGAACAAAGATTTCAAATCTCTAGATAGCTTGTTTCAAGGCTTCATATCTCTTACAAATACAGAAAAGCCGAATCATTATTAGTATCAATAATTAATAACAAGCCTTAGCCTTTATTATTCTTATTGCTCTCTATATTGAAGAAAATGTTTATGGCAACAAGATTTTTTCCCTTTGACTTCAGAGGGAGCTTTCTAAAATGTTGATCATGTTAGAAACATAATGTTTCTAACATGTTGATCTCCTGGCCTTCACTTAATTTCAGTACATCTAAGCTTCCACAGTCTAAAGAGAATATTGCATTAGCAAGATGTTGTCATTTTTTTGCTTAAGTTTGCTAAAACTAAAGGTTGATATTTTTAAGAAATCTAATGATTGAAGCTCCCAGGTGCTTTTGAAAATTTTAATTCATTACTTATTCTGTACTCTAGGAAATGTATATGAATGTGTCAATGTTTTTCTATACGTTGCCTTTTTCTATGCATATTGTATTGACATTTCATAAATTCAATTCTTTGTTCTTAGATATGCTGTTAAAGTCTCAATTCAACAAAATCTCAATTCAACAAAAGTACAATAAAGACATAATTAAACCTTCATCCTTATTTTCCTAAACCTAAAAAGGAACAAAGACAAAACATCAAAGCTCACTACATTTAAAATGAAAGATTTTTATCAATGAGACTGATAAATATTCACTTACGGAAGGTGGCACATGTTGCTTCAAGAAGTAATTTGACAAAACACACCTACTTTTTATTAAAAAGCATAAATTACTAGGGGAAATAGTCAAGAAATAATTTCATTGATATTTCACTAATATTCACTACAAGCTAGCTTACTCACAAAACTATCTCAGAAAAAAATAGCAGACTATGGATAATCTATTTTCCCTATAGTGGAAGCACTTAAGCCTGACAATTAAAATGAAGATTTGCAGCAATGGTGCAATAAACAATCTGTACTCTTAACATAAAAAACATAAATCAAGCACCATTCTTGTATTTTCATTCTATCACATGGTATGACAGAAACAAAATTACTGTAAAAGATCATTGTCACAGGAGCTTTTGCATTGGAAAATAAGTACTCAGCAAAGGAGGTTACTATCTGTTATCTCCATATTGCATAATACAGGATAGACGCTTGCTTAATCAGAATCTATGAAATTATTTTAACTATTTCATGGAATGCTAAAATGATTTTAAAACTATTAACATAATTTAAAACAACCAAGACTTACTCCAGAGTTGCTTTTCCAAAATATGAAGATCTGCTTTTTATTCTGATATTCTATACTATCAGAATAAAATTCTATATTATTGAATTATATATCTATCTATCTGTATTATAGAATTATATGTCTATATATTCTATATCTATAATCCAGTTCCGAGGCTGTGGAAATAATAATATGAAATTAAGACAAGAATTTATCCTTTGACCACATAGGAACTAACATTTAACACTAGAGACAGAGGAATTAGTTACAACTATATACACTAGACTGAAGCTGGGAAAAAGAAAAATGAAAAAAGAGCAGATATGAACTTATAGATGTAGAAACTTCACATCACAGATCATGTACTAAAAAGTCTACTGAGAATAATCTAATCTCTGCCTCTCCAGATAGGAAAATGATGACAGAACAAAATTAAAAAGAAAACAAGTGTAAAAACAGTCAAAGAGGTTGATTCAAGTAGGAAATGTATAAGTAGTTACATAACTTTGAAGTACAATGTATCCTGAAGGGAATAATCAAAAAAAAAAAAAAAAAAAAAAAAAAAAAAAAAAAAAAAAAAAAAAAAAAAAAAAAAAAAAAAAAAAAAAAGCTGCTGCCTAGGAAGTCTTGATGACGTGTTTAATGTAATAAATATATATAAATATATTACAAAAACATAAAATTAAATTAGTAAATAAAAGTTATATGAGAAATATTCTGCAAAGCTGTGTGCTAACATAACTGTTACTGTCTGTATGACCTCTTTAAGTCTTTGGACTTGGTTTCACTTAACCAAGTAGCTGATTTAATAAGTTTGAGTAACACTTCTGAATTACTTGTCTGAAGACGGCCATAAGCAACTTACTGGAACTACAGGGCAACCGGATTCATATCCATTAAACCATGGTGATTTGAACA
Organism: Tetrax tetrax; assembly: GCA_009806455.1. NCBI lineage: Eukaryota > Metazoa > Chordata > Aves > Otidiformes > Otididae > Tetrax > Tetrax tetrax. Next base: position 195,085 of record WHYT01014919.1, on the reverse strand, counting down.
ATTGCATTGCCACTGCATTTTAGCTACAAAATCAAATACATTGGAGTTTCAAATTTTCCCTAGGCAGCCAAGCTTATTCAATTCATGTCAGACGTTCATGTTTATGACAGAGAGCTGGTCTAGAGAAAAAGCTTTATTTCCCATGAACTAACAGAGCCTTGAGGCAAGCTTTGAGATATTGTGCTAAAACAGTTCCCAATGAGTGTACTTAATAGTCATGCTTCCACATAGGAGGGTAGAATAACAGGCTACAGCCTGTCCTGATTGCTGTAGGTGTTTATCTCAACGCCTTCCCTCACATCTATCAAGCCCATTAAGTTTCCTTTCCAGGACTCACTCTCTTTCCAGCCAATCTATCTCACACAAAGAAAAAAAAAAAAGTATCAAAGAATATCTTCCTAATTCTCCAATTCTCCATATAAACACCATTTAAGTATCCCACCACAGTTTGTCCTTGTCTGCCTGAGATTTTCTCTGTAATGTGCTTCTATACCCTTTTGTAACTATTTCTGACAGGGCCTGCTTTTCCTCAGATCTGTAAAAGGCAAAAGGATTGACATGTAGGTTAATTAAAGAAAGACATTAAGTGTAGGCAAGGTCTAGCTGTCCTCTGACCAGGCAACTGTAGTTGCCTTTGACCTACTGAAGTGAGTTATACCTGGTCAAGAGTACTGGTCTCTGTGATGAAAGGACAAAGTGTTCATCTTCGCTTCCTACAGGACAACTCCATCTTTTTTTCCTGCATTCAGCACTTAGCCTCACTCCTGCTCCCATTGCCAAGTCAAACTGGAGGAAATAATATACTATGTTTTGTCTTGGGCTATAAGTTGGAAATAAAGCCCTAACTCCCAATTTGTAATACTTGTATCAGTGTTTCCATGTGAGCAAATTAGTACAACAAATATTACCAGCTGTTAAGTTAAAACAAGGGCAGAAATCTCTGGCTCTGCAGAATGCATGTTTGGGATAAGATACACAACCACTGCACAGGTGTTGAATTTTTAATTTATGAAAGACAGTACTGAAAAAATAGAAGATTAATAATTTTCTCTAAGTCAACATTCCAAAAGAGAAAATAAAAAATAAGTCAAATCATTTTACGTCCTTTTGAAGGAGTACATCTGCATAAACACACTTGGCCAGGTAGAGCACCGATACAACATGGAAGCTTAGAGATACAAAGGTTGAAAAGAAGGACACAGCAAGTGACATCAGACCGAACAGCTGAGCTTCCAAATTCTTGTCTAGTCAATGACTTACGGAAGCTCAGGAAAAACAACAGATGAGAATTGTAAGCTACAATCTATTCATGAAAATAACATGAGTTTCTTTTAGAACATGATTTAGTAGGGTACTACATTGACGACTGGGAATATTATAAAGACTATTACTAGAATACTCAAAACACCTTTAATCCCAAAGGGCTTATCTAGACAGAAGCAGGAAGAAACTAAGTCAAAACTATTGTAGAACTAGGAAGAGCAGTGTCCCAGGACTTCTTGAAAAAGCAAGTGTAAGCATAGCAGTAGATAATGCAGTAACGACCAAAACATACACTTACTAATCTCTCTCTGATGATGGCTGTAAAGAATATGTTTCTATTCAACACTTGCTTACCTAAAAAAAGTGTACTGCAATGATCATTAGCCATTAAATGGACTAGTATGATGGAAGATTTATCAGGATTCTGCTTTATGGAACAGTTGGATCCTTAAGTATTCTTTCTAATGTAAGGCATTTCATCACAGACTAAGTTACAAACAAACTACAAACTAAGTCTGACAAACTTTTGCAGATTATTGATTTGCACACCCACCATTTCATCACTACTGCAAAATTCTAGATTGACTGGTCTACATGTAAAGCAGCTTTATGAAAAATCGTGTGGGTAGATCTATTTTCACAATGACACTGCCCAAGGATGTTTTTTAACATAGGTGTCAGATTGACAGACCTAAAATTCTGAGTTGAATAAGAGCTGAGGAGGAGTTGCAGCTAATTCAGAAACATTTTCACCATAGTTTTATTAAAAAATAAATATGCCAACAAAACCTCAAACAAAATTTCACTATTTAAAAGCATTTACAATTATTTTTTACTAGAACTGCTGAAAATTAAAATTCTCTTGCTTATGTGAAGTTTAGGCGTTTGACTCCAAAGCAATATAATCTGTGGGCTGAACCTTCATGTCTCACAGGACTCAGCAACAGTTCCAAGTGCTCAGTACTTCTGTAAATTTGAAGACTAAAACATTGCTTATTTTATCAGATGCTTATTTTTGGATACTAAAGTTTGAAAAATTAGCATTGAAAATTACAATAGGCAATCTGAGGGGCTTTTTACTTCTACTGCTGTAGAAAATCATAGAAGCATTTGAATCATTTCATCAGATCATCACAAGCAATAAAAAAAATCTCACCTGGGAGAAAAATACATGAAGCCTGCTTTTTGTATGATCACCTAATGCTGCAGTACTAAAAGCTCCTTCTATCTGTGTAGCAACAGAATCTGTGCACCTGCATTTAGTTCACGGCATGGTAATTCTTTCACTTACAACTCTATTAGAAATTCTCTATATTCTTTATTATCTCTTTGGCACATCCCACAGAAGACACTCTGGAAAGCTAAAGAATTAGCACTTTCAATACTAAGGAAAATAATCTCCAAACTTCGTGACTACAGAATCATCAGCCCATCAGTACTGTAAATCTTGGCACTAGCTGAGTAAAAGTAATTAGACTGGTCTTATAAGTTCATAGTGGGTCTCCCTCCCATCTTGCTCCTTGTTTCGATGGAACATGCTTTTACACTCGCACTAAGTCTGATGGTGAATTATGGCCTTAGGAAAAAAAAAAAAAAGGAGTTGAAAAACATGCTCCTGACTGACTGTGATACTACTTCAGTTCCATACCAGTAGATAAACATACACATATGGAACAACCTCTGTGCTTCCATAGATATCAAAGTTTGCCGTTTCATGCACTTTGAAAAGCTATAGTAGCTCTATTCAAGCAATGGTTTTGGTTTATGTGTATTTCTTCCCTTTCCCAAAATGCATTAGTATTACTAATGTAAGTCTAAACCAAAAAAGGTAAAATAAAGTATCTTAAACTCCCTCTTCTAACCAATTTTTGAAAAAAAAAACTGTGAAAAGTTTTCATGTCAGCATTACTACTCTGTATGTGCATCAAGGAACACTGCACTTAAATATGTCTAAGAATGTAAGAAACACAACTGAAGAGTGATAGATATTTAAAGATGTACAGCTAAAATAATCTGTGCATCTGCACAGTATGAAAACTTTTTCATTTACTAGAGTGGCATAAGGATTTTGCTCTGATACAGACTGGCCATATGGCAGAATTGCTTATGCCTTTCTCTCTTACCGATAAAAGATGAGCAGCATAACAATTTTGTTATATTAAAGTGTATATTGTACAAAAATTAATAATCACAATATTTTGGGGTTTTCATATAAAAATTTTGGGGTATTCATTTGGATGAACAGCAAAGACTAAACACTCCGTAAGAAAGACGTTTCCATATTTTTTCACTGTAAAAGGGTCTCTGTCTTTAGGCTTTCACATATTTAAAAATCTAACCCTTTTCTGCATAGTCACTTTTCACTGCATATTGAGAGTGTACAGGGACAGATATAAACTTCATTTTAAGAGAAAGAAATGAAAGACTTAAAGCTAACATAGTTGGCAGGAGAATAAAAAAAGCATATAAAAGTGTACTTAAAATTACTTATAATATGCTTCAACTTTTTTTTATATTAACTGTTTTCAAGTTCACAATGTTCCTATATATCACATTATAGAAATATACAGTTGTCCTCCAGCTTATTGTAAGAAACTATACAAAATGTTTCTGACGTATTCATGGACTATCTTTTTAAATATGATAACATTATAATCTTATTATGGTACTTTTTATAATATAACAATATCAGATTACTAATCAAGATGATGGAGAATTTTCATGGTCAGTATTTTCTGTGAGGGATTTATGTTAATTGCTTCAATCCCCTTGACAAAGTTCAAATCTGTTGAGCCAAAAGTACACACTGCAACTCCATTTTTCTGATTTCTACTTCTTTTACTTCATGAAGAAGCAAACGGAAGTGTATAAAAGATGACATGATAGTCTGCTGCAGTTTTTACTGATGAGTACACTCCATCTAGACAGACGTGTATGGAAATTTCACACATGTTAATAAGATCATAAATATGGACATTAGTATTTGTGAAAACAAATATATGAATAATAAACACTTTATGCATCTGAAGACATATATGTAGAATTCTACATACAGTAATTTATTTATCTGAAATACATATTGAAATAAATTTAAGCTATACTAGTACACTGGCCAGTTTAGTCCTGCCTATATGCACTACCCTTGCATTATATGTACTTGCCATACAATGGACACTTTACAGACTAAACAAGAAGAAAAGTATTTTAAAAGCTCAATCAGAAGAAGAAAAAAAAACTGAAGCATAATTTATATTTTGATAACCTTCATCTTTCAAGAAAAAAAAAATCATTCCTGACATGAACAAACATAGAGATGAAAAGCTGTCTTTTTCTTTTGATAGAGTATTTCAGTGGGCAGTCACTCGTACTATTAACATTTTATGCCTAATTTCCCATCTGAGTTTGTCCAGCATCAGCTTCAAGATATTGATTCTTGTCAAGCCTCTACTATATTAAACAACCTTTTACTTTCTTCCACAAAGATACTTACTATAATCAAATCACACATCAATCCTCTTCTCAATAAACCAAAGAGATTAAGTCCTTTAAATATGCTACTCTAAGGAGTTTTCTCCAGCCACCAAATTTCCTATGCTCTCCACCCTTCACTTTCTGTGTCCCTACAGAGTGAGAATCTGCAATCTCCAATACATGCTTCCACAGAATGGAGATAATAAATCGAACCTCACGGAGCTTTGGGTATTTAGAACTATAAAGCACGAAAACCACTCTTTGATGGAAGTAACTTTTTCAGTGGAAGACTGCTATCAGCACTGATGCTGACGGTACGCTTTAGACTGTGTGCATGTTATCTTCTCATATGGTTCAGGAAGCCGTAAACATTAGAAAACACTGCTGCGGATCCTCAGTCATATATTTCAAATCACAAGCTCCCAAGTCTTTTAGAAAATCTTCCAGACAACTGTAACTTGAAACATTGCAAATTTCACACCTTGAACCTTTCCCTTTCTTAAAAAAGGAAAGCAAGCTTAAAAAAAAAAAAAAGAATGCAGACATTCAATTATCTAGTATAAATGTACTTAGGGTCATGACAGCTTTGCATTTGATAGAATACTGCACACAATAAATCTCTTGTACAATTATACTGCTTACCTGGCAGACTTACATCAATCCCTGGGGCACAAACTCTTCTCTGAATTTTCTCCTTCTATGTCAGTAATGATATAACAAACTATAAATACCATCATTTGATCTGGGAAAAAGCCTTATCTTTTCCCCTTTTGTCATCAGATAATATCAAAAACCTTTGAAAAATATATGAGTGAAACATCCCCAAAATTTCTTTACTTTTATATATTTTATAACGAAGAGACTCTTTGGGTACTTTTTCTGAAAAGGTAGAAAGCTCCTATTACAGGCTAATGCTCCTCCCTTATTTTCCCATCACCATCTTCATTTGTTACAGTCACAACAACTTTAGCTGAAGATCAGGTTGTTTCTAAGCTGTCTCTCTACACTTTGAGTTAAGAGCTAAGGGACAAAATTTTGTCATTCCTGTGTTGCAAATCACTATTAGATTTATTTCATTCTAATCTAGAGTATGTGACTCCTTGGAGGGGAAATGAGTGGCAGAAAGCCAGAGGGAAAATTAGGCTGTACAAAAAAAAAGTCTTGATAGCTTTAAGGTCCTTACAGATGTGCTTATTAAAGATGATAAAAACCTAGAATGTTGAAACCAATATTAAATCTTGCAACATCTGAACACTGAGGGGTTTTTAACTTTTTTTTTAAGTATACCTTTACAGATAGCATGAGAAAATGTGCTTGAACTATCTTTCCAGATGGTTTAAACATTTCCTATGAATCTTAAATTCTTTTCTCTGATTTTTGCTCTGCCAGTTACAAATAGATAAAGCTGGCTGACAGTCACAGCAAGTCCTATAGAGGCCAAAACATAAAGCAGACTTTAATCTTAGATGACTCTTCAATTTAGCATGACCCTCATTTCCAAGAACAGATACGAAAGTGAACAAAAACGTTTAGAAAGACTTAGAGCAAAGGCACTAAGGACACTCCCAAATCCTATACACTTTCATTGCCACAATCTCCACACGCTTTGCTTCCTTCCCTTCACATACACGTTTCAGCCAGCAAACAGTTTGACAAATTCCCAGCTAGAGTAGCAGCATCCTTTTATCTGTTGGGAATTAACACCTAGTTGCAAATGAACTTCATATAACTACTAGTTGTATTCAGATGGCAGTTCAGACAGTGAGAAAATTAAAGTGAATTCTGTGTTGTCTTCAGCAGAAAGCTGCTTTCCTCATCATTCAAACCAAATTGCTGGTTCTAGCTATCTAGAGTCAGAAGAGGTAGAAGATGAACCCAAGCAAATGAGAGAAGTAACATAGACTTCCTACTCCCAGCAGTGTTTTCAAGGAATGATGAGAGCAGGGGGTAGACTGGCTGCACAGCTCTCTTTAAATGCAATTGTGCTTGATTCCTTTTCCCATTTTGTCAGACAAGATCCTACTCAGAGAATGTGTGTCATGTTCTCCACAGTGACAGCTTGGAAGTGCAATACTTTCCTTGTTCCCCTCAGCAGAGCAACAATTCTTCAGAAAGTGGAGTGGTGTAGAAAGGGGAAGTCTGTCTATTAATAATTCTGCCTGAGTCAGGTTGACACTGAGTCTTCAAAACTCATCTTATGAAACTGATAACCTCATCAATGCATCAGGACAGTGGTGCCAGCAATTAGTATTTCCCAACTCTAGGTTCCTATCTGCTGTTTTTCATTCGGTTAGGAGCTTCGGTCCTTCGTTCAAACCAGTAGTTTGAAAAAGGAATAAAGTCTATTTACTTTAACAAACCACTACTGAACTCCTCTCCTCCTCTACTAAAGTATCTTTTCAAGAATTCATTATGATCATGACAAAGATTTTATAAATAGCTATGCACCTGGATGGAATTCTACCAGCCACATGCTGTGAAGTTAATGCTCAGAATATGAACGTCATTAGCAGGTCTGCTGTCATGATAAGGTCTGTTTTCATTGCGTGTTACCACACTTTGCTGCATGGAAATGTTTCCTAGAGTAATTTTTTTTTTTTCTATGCAAGTAATTGTTCCTTCAGGAAAAGCTTTCTTAAGTACAATACAGGCATTTGTATGTACTTCACAGACCTTTCTCCATACTGCTTCATTACTTGCTATCCTCTGTTACCTCTAACTCCAAAGACTGCTTTTCAAAATGTTGAGAAAAAGCAATCTTCAGCGTAATGTCTGCCAATTTTAAGATCTAAAACTCAGAGAATGAAAAATCTATCTTTAAATAAATGTTGTTAGCCTGCCAAATATACTATTTTTTTTTTGCCCATTTTTGGACCTGTAGCTGTCTGCTCATTTACTGAAATTTTTACTTACTTTTCTGTTCTCTTATTCCTGTCCGCTCTATGTCCTGGAGGCATTCAAACTTGGGGGATTTTTGTTTGTTTGTGCACAGAAGAGAGGAAAGCTCCAAATGTTCATCAGATACTAGCCTCTGTGTCAGACACTTATGATATTAGACTAGATTTTGTTCTCATGCAGGTAAATAATTTATTTTATCTCCTACCTGAGAGGTTATTCCACTGATTAATCTGCACAGGCAGGTTTAATCCCATCTCTCCAAACCTGATGAAACTGTTACTGACACTCCTAATCAATACAAAAGAATTCTGATTTACTTTTCACTGTTAGTCACTTACATGCCAAAACTCTTTCTCCATAAACTCAAGTTCTATCTATGTGGCAATCAGAATCCGCATACTCCTTCTTTGAGGAGTATTAATTAAACTCACCCACAAATCAACCATTATTGAGCTTTGGTACAAAACTTCCAGAAGGCTATCAGTATCCTGTTCACTGTTGTACCATTGGGTGGCATCATCCCATCCCAACACTTTGTTTTCCATTTACTGATAGATTGTTTGGTTGACAAGCACAGACTTTGTCTACAATGCAAAAATGTTTTATTCTGGACAGCTGTATTAATTACAATGACTAAGGACAAATAATAAGAGCAATCATCTCAACAATTCCTTCAATACAGCTTGTCCCTGTTAACAGCAAGCATCAGAGAGACAAACAAATTCCTAGCAACCAGTACAGACTTTGCTTTGTGTTTTGTAAATTTTCTCTTGATTTTTCAACAAATATTTGAAAAAGAAAATATTAGATATTAGTAGATATTACTGATCTTCAATCAACTTTATAAAATAATTAATACTTAAATGGCAATTTTGCCTGGCTGCCATGACCACAGCAGGAATTCACCCGAACATCCACTAACACTAAAGCAGCCTGAAAAATTGCACAGGTAATGCCATAGGGATTTGAGGCAAGGGGAAAAGGGTGGGCATCGTCTTCTGAACAAGAAAGATATAGGAAGAAACTCTTGTGACTGGAAGTAAAAGAAATAAACCTACACAGCTCTGTGTATCAGTGAAGAAAACCAGCCCATTAAATATATAAAGTCTCAAAGGAAAATTATTTTAACAATTTCTCAGCCTTCCTCACGGTTCCTGAGAGAATTTTTCAAGACCAAGTAGAATAAAAGGAAGATACATTGAAAGTACCCTTGTTAATATATTAAGTCCAGCTGCCACGCTCTCAGCTTTACAGATATGTAGATTTACTGATTCTTTAAAAGTTCTTTTGAAACTCAGCTTCATAAAGTGGGATAGGGAGGGAGTAAATATATCCAATGATCTGTGTGACCAGAATATTTTCATTTGACATTCAATATAAGCATCACAAACAATATTTTTCTAGTTTAAGCAATCTTCTTTCACAACGCACTAGCTCCATAATAGTTACAGGGTAGGTCTAACATTTAAGAGCCAGGAGGGGCTCAGTGAAGTTAAACATTATAATTTTCCTTAAATAAACTATAAACGTGTTTAAATGCCGTTTAGAGCTCCAATTACAAATTTTATGAGGGAACATGTCTATGTGGTAAAAGAACCTGTTGACCAGTCTGTTGCCAAATTTGTTCATAGTTCCATCCCACAAAATGACTCCTCTCACTCCCAAAATATTGGATTATGATTGTTGTAACTGGGTACTAAACAGCCATGACAGTGTTGTGTTGGCACAGAAAATCATAGTTTTTGGGCCAGCTCCCAGAACAGCATGGTTATTTGTCATGGCTTTGCAAATTCTCTCACATACAATATCTGAACAACTTGAGAAGAAATTCCCTGATTTCTCATTGAAAGTGTGTACTACAAGCTTCACCCTAAAGTACTAATGCTTAATACAAAGATGAAAAAGCACTGTCTCCTAATGGTAGATTTAAAAAAGCTACATATTATTGCAAAAGTAATACTCATAATCTCATACTATAAACTCACTGGGATTCAGTTCTGCCTACCTTTCCACTTACCAAGATTCAAGATCTTGGAGAAATCCAGTGTTGCATATACAGAAAACAGACTCAAAGAATATTTATTCTTAATATTTTTGCACTTGCATGAACCCAGAGAATCTTCTCTTTCACTGATTAACTAGCAGGTACTATTAATGTATCTTAAAATCTGAACTGGAAACTGGGGTGTTTTTAGCAATAACCACCTACAGAGAAATGCACACCAAGTTACTGGACACCATAACTATCCTATCACTTCAGGTGTAACTCCCACTGTATTTGCCATTTCCCTATCATACTTGCATCACAGGTGTTTTTTGCTTGTTGTTGCCAAAAGGGGATCTTTTGGAAGTTTTCAGTCATGGCCATAGGTGCACCTGACTGGCATAGTTTCTTCATAGTCAAATTGCTTATGACCTCTACTTGTACACTAATTGCAAGGCAAGTACTAAAACAATAAAAAAAAATTATTCAGGAAGCTAAACGCTACAGCCTAAGAAGATTCTGCATTCCCAATGGCTTAGTAAGAGACACTAATTTGATCATTGGTCAGGATTCACAGATCAAAGCTTGCTGTTTTTAATGGACTTTCCTTCCAAGCAAGACACTTAAGCTCATATGGAAATAACTTTTTAAAATTTTCTTGCACTTACAAAATATTACAACGAATGCCAAGGAATTTGTTTTTATTATAATCTAAAATAATTAACATATCACTATTTCTTTATGTTGATTTTCAGTTAGGCATGAAGAAGATCAGTTTTGTCAGCTCAAGGAAAATCAAAAGCAGAACAAAAGCACCACCAGAGAATGTCCTTAAAAATCAAAGAGTGATCCTTTTTAGTCTATTTTCAAAATTCTGATTCCAAAACTCGCACCCACACCTTGGTCAATATGTCATGCATACTATCTTCTACCCTGTTCATCTGTCCTCCCCAACCCTACTGTTGGCGGAAGTAGATGAAAATAATAAAAATAAGAATAAAACAAGTCTACTAGCAAATAATAGTTCAATTTCAGAGGAAGATGACCAGTGATATTGCTCCATTGTTCAATGCTGCCTTTTGCCTTTGCTGATGATAATCCTGATTGTTCTCTTGGTGAACTCCAATTTGCCTTTCCCTTCTGCATAAAGAAGAGGAAACTGAGTGAGTTGTTACCAGGAAATACACAATCTCAAAACAGAAGCTTTTGTTGGTGGCAGGTGAGACTTCCAGCCCACAATTACCAGCTGGAGCTGCCACTGCAATCTCACAAGAAAATCAGCCAGAAATTCCTGAGCTAACAGCAGCTATTCAAGAGATTGTGAGCAGCTGCCAAAAAATGACAGAAGGTTGTGGGAGTCCCAAATATTTTGAGTGATCTGGCAAGTAAGACAATAATTATTACATGTTAAGCCAGAGCTCTTGATTCAAAAAGGCGTGCCATATTGCCCAAAATGAATAAGCTTAGTGATCTTAATTTATTTCGCATCGGTCACATGATCACATCATTCAGGGAAGTGATGAAGAGATATTCTATTTCTTTCAATCTTTTTCTTTCATCTTTATGCTTGTCCTTCTGTCTCTTCTGTACACCCATTTATTTTTTTTACTCTATTTCTGGGTTTGTTAGAGAAGAGATCATTTTCTTATTTTGTTATGTAGCAGAGAGAGGTTCTAAAGGTTAAGATGTATAAGCTTCAGGCTTACCACTAACAATAACAAACTTAAAATCTATTAAATACATTTTGTAATCACACCAGCTGTTGCTGGAATGATCAATACGCTGCACAGATACTGAAATTGTTTTTACGAACACCACTAGGAAAAATTAGCTTGTAGTACTGCTGCTGTATTGCCATTAGTTTACAAATTATTACATTTCCTATGTCTGTCACTCAAAAAACTTTATTAAATACATGTAATCAGAATTTGAACAACGAAGATTTATCTGAGCTACAATATTCAACCAAATCTATAGTTTTGCTATGGGCCAGGTTAAACCACCAGGGATAACACACAAATTTGCCCAGTACTAATTGAAAAAAAAAAGTACTGAGGATACGAAGCCCTAAAATCGAGCACTGATTCTGTAGGTAAGGCAAATGACTAAAAAGCAGATGAATATTTTGGGTGCTCCTCTCCTCAAATCATACTGCCTGTGCCTCTTTCCTTCAGCTGTAAAATTGGGTTTATAGTTTTGGGGTTATTTGTTGGCTTAGTTGTTTTTTTTTTCCCCTTTCATTTGTTAATCATCTTAACCTATTTGCATGAAATTGTATGAAACTGTAAGTACTATTACAACATTGAATAGTACAACTATGTAATAACGTGGTAAAAAATGACTAGGGAGATTTGTGAGGATAAAAACCCCCAGTATTCTGTGCCTGGTTGGCAGCCTACATAAAGGCATTGCCCAGGAAACTCAACATTTTTATCTACAACTTAAAGATATGCTTAAAGGAAGAACTAGGAGAGCAAACCGGATAGGAAGAAAGACTATAAAATTTAACACAAAGTTTGGATTAACTATTTCAAATGAAGCAATTAATTATTTTAATTTAAGATCTCCTTGACTTGCGAATAGTCCCAAAAAAATTTTAAGTGCTTTCAGCGATCGAGGCTTCACTTTCTAGCAAATTTCAGGAAGAGCCTCTTCACATATTCAACTTGAAAGTCATCACCAGATTCTGAAACAGAAGGCTTATTTCCGCCCCCCTCAACTAAGATGATTCAGTATTGTTGCCAGGAGCTCTAGTTATTTCCTGGGATTAGCTGGGAATTCAGTTTAATTTTTATTTTATTTTATTTAAGTATCATTGAAAAGTGTCTAAACATTCAAAATGCATGTTTGTGTCACTGGCACATCTCACAAAAGTGGATGAATAGCTTATCTGAATAGCATTCTGTGAAACATTTCTGGTGTGAAAATCAGTAGGCCTGTCCAGGTGTCCCATGCTGACCACTAGAGAACAGCAAGGGCAGCTGCTCCTAGGGTAACCAGTAGCCCAGGGTGGCCACAACATAGGCCTGGCTGGGCTCTCACCCACTGCAGGGCCCTCCTGCAGTACCACTGGCCCAGGCAAGTGCACCAAGGTACTACCAGAAATAGGTCCTGCCAAGGGTCCTAATCCTCAGGAAAAGGGCAAAGCAGGGAGGAGTCTGGGTGGACCCAGGAAATCCCAGCTAAAGCCGGGGAACCAGGCTGGGGCAACACCCCTATGGCCTGGCTAGTGCCGAGATAAGCAGCCTCCTGGGCCATGTACGGGGGGAGGCCCCTGGGCAGCCTGTCAGGGCCATTAAGATGTGTGGATGCCAGAATCAAATTTATTCTAGGCCAAAATCTAGCAAGTGATATTTAACTCTGTGGAAAATTTTAATGTCTGAAACGCAAAGGAATTTTTTAGATGGAAATGTTATCACAGGCTTATATAGGAAGTTGGCCAGGAGCTGTAAGATTATAAATTGCTGCTTTTACTTTTAAGTAAAAGCTGCAAAGTATTATTTGTGAAATTGATTTCTTAATCTGTCTTCCCCAGTAAGTGCTCTCAAAATTGACTTCTGCACTAAAAATTAATTCACAGGGCTTTAAGTAGTGGAAAAAAAGGACAACAAAAGGCTGTTATGCTAAGGACATAAATGAGATGGAACAAACTCAAAATGAGCATTTATCTGAATTATTTTATTTTGTAATCACTATCTAGTGTTACTTTCCATTAAAGGAAAAAATAATTACAAAAAATGTTATCATTAAGAAAATGCCATTCCTACAATATATCCTATGCATTCTGAAGGCACTGGCAAATACAGTTGTAGTTTGATGGCACATAAAAATGAATAGAGAAGAGGGATTGCATTTTCCTTATCCATCTTGTAATATAAAGCTACCTTGTTCTGTTTCAGAGGAAGTCCACAAATAAAGCAATCTAATTCTCCTGTGGTTTAGACAGACACGAGTGCATTTTTGCAAAACAGATTTGTACAAGTATTAGCAAAAGTTATTCTAATATTAAAAGACAATAATAATATGAAAGAAAGGAAAGTCAAGGTAAAGTGCTAAATAATACTTTGATAACAGAAAAAAAGCAACATGAATACATGTAGGAATAAAATACTCTGAACTCAGTTTACAAAATCCTGAAATGACTACTAGGTTGCAGAAATTGTCATGGCTTTCTTGGGAAAACACTGACAAAAGGTCATAGGCTCCACTGTTTGCTACACAAAAAAGAATGACATTTCATAACAATGTTGGCTCTACAGATTTAAATATTAGAGTTAAACTTAAGTAAATTCAAATTTAACACCAATATTAACATAGGTGCAGAACATCATACACATTTTGAGCATTTTTTTATCATCTTCATTTGTGAATCTTGATAGAATCTTATCTAGGTTTAACCTCTAAATGGCAAGCATTGGAATGAAATGTACAGAAACCAATTCCTTGGCTGTGTGTTTCCAGAAACAAATACAGCTTTTAGCCCTCCAAGCAGTCTGATCTTTACCAATTTTTAGTGGCACACTCCTACTTTTAGGGTCAAACACATCACTATCAACATGTGTTAACAGATAACAATTACAAAGAAATTAGCCAATGACTGGGGTATCTTTCCTTTTCTGTCAACTTTTTCCCTTATTAACATTCTACATATTAGGTTTGCCTGAAAGCTTAGAGAGTGATAAACCATCACAGTGACCAGTTACTGAAGTTGTGCAATAACTAAGTCCTCTTAATAACAATGCTCTCTGTGCTGGCCAGTGAACTAATAGAAGCCTGAAAGGTTCTCCAAGAATGAAAGGATGCACATCATTAGTATAGCAGACAGCTTTTCTGTAAGTCCACAGCTTTGGAGTTCTCACTGTAAAACATATGCCTTTAATTCTGTAATCAAAAGTCCTTCAGCTCTCTACCCACAAACTCTTCAGTCAGCTTTGTCAAGTTACCTACATTCTGACACCCTACAGAGTCTAATAGAGATTTCCAAGCCTGCCATGTAACACAATCTGAGCTGCTGGCAGCCACAACTGCCTTCACATGCCATGTCTTTCTGATCTCTGCTGTTAACAATACTTTAAGTGTCAACAGATGTCATCATGTGTAACGTGTCAAGAAGAGCCAACGTATGTGTGCTAAAGTTGACAGATTTCCTTTCAAAGATATACAGCGTGTATATTACGTGAGCAGGTCCTTTGTAGTCATTCTCACACTAAGTGCACTAACTGCTTCAGAAGTTTGCTTCGGTGTTCACTTTTAAAGTGAACTGATTCAACTTTCTTTTGGAAAAGGATTTGATTGGAGAAGGAAAAAAAAAAAAAAAAAAAAAAAAGAGTCAAAAAAGAAGTCCCTAAAACAGACCACTGACAGTTCCCGCCTGCCTGTCCATGCACATATCACAGCTTTTCAGCAGACAGAAATGGTGACTTCTTATATCCCTGGCTAGACTCTTTGGCAGTTATACCATAGTGTTAGCACTAAACCACCAAAGACCCTGGCAAACTGTGAAATCCACCATGTGCTACACTATAGCACTTGCACACGTATGAGAAAATGTTCCAGTATGCCTTCCAGACCACAGACATTGAACTTCAAGAGATGGTGGGTGTTTGCCGATTAGAAACATCTGTGTACCATACCCATATATCTATCAAATGCATGGAAATTCTGTTTCATTTAAACAAATGTGTTCATCTAATCCTGTTACGAATAGAAACAATAGCTTCCAGTATATTTTAAAATTTTCTGAATATACTTAGTACTAAGTTTGCTTTTATGTCATACCACAAATGATCAACAAAATACTAATGTAAGTGATCACAGTCCGAGACATTCAAGTCAGAAAGTTAATACACTGAACCCATCAAAAATTGTAAGAGGCCTGAGCCAGTATTGGTTTGAAATGTATACAGCGATTTGGTCAGCTGTATTCAGACCACTTAATAAGGTCAGTCCTTTTTTCTTTTCTTTGTAAAAAGTGTCAGTTCTCTGAAAACATTCTATTCACATAAAGGAAAGATAGTCCCAGTAGAGCAGAATTATTCACTATTCCCCTAGTTTAGAAAGATTCCACTCTCCAATACAACGAAAAGATTAAATTTTTAGAGGCTACATCAGCCAAAAGGAACAGTTCACAAATTAACTCTAGTCTACAGTGTGATACACAATCAATTACTTGCCAGTTCTAAGATGTAATCTGTCAAAGATTGTCTAACAATTAGTTCAGAGAAACTAGAGAAACAGTGCTTAGTTTAAAGTGGTAGCCTTCTGACAACTACTTACAAAAGTATAGAGTTTTCAGTCTTGACATGATTGATCAATATTATTATGAATTATTTAATAATAGATGTTGATCTTATTTTAAATGATATACACTTCATGTATCAAAGAATGGCACTGCACTACACTCAGATAAGAGGACTTAAGGAAACAATTACCACATTAAACTGCACATTAATGAATTGTTGTTTAAGGGTTTCATATTTCTACCAGCATTGCTTAAAGCAGTGAAGTAAGAAAGAAAACATATATATATATATATATATCTTTTTTTTACAGATTGGATGGGACTGTAGAACTGTATTTGTAAGTTACTTCAAGGGATAAAACATTCTTTGCTGAAAATAATCATTACAAATTTACATTACAAAAAAAAAAAGAGAGTCATAATACACACATAGAGGACTACTGTGAATGAAGAATAATTAAAGAACATGCACTTGACTGAACACAGAGGAGATCAACATTTGGAAAAATAGTGTTAACATTTGGGAGCCATTTGGTGATCTCTCTGAAGTTACTCAAGAAATACCAGTGTTTCTAAGGAAAATAAAACCAGCAATTTCAGCAGTCCTTTTGGCAACATTGTAAATAAAATAAACAACTGGCTAGGTCATTATGATGCTTGTATCTTACACTAGAGAGACTTCATTACGGTATGCATATAAACAGATGGATCTGTCTATATGAGCTGGAATGCATAATGCGCTTCTGTTATATTCATTCTGGTACTCTTCATAAGTGGCAGATAGACAAAAGAATTTTCAATAACTAAAATTATTACACAATAACTAAATAGCTAAATATGTAGATATAATTCAACCTCACTATCAAGGATTAAATAGAGAAAATTGAAACATTTTGATAAAATCCTATAAAAATGGGAGTTACTTGACAAATATGTACATGAATTCTTATTTCATGCATCTGTACCCTTAAGACCATTTAGATACTTCTGAAAAAAGTTACATTTAGCTCAGAGTCAGGCAGCTACTGTCTTAGAACAAGAAAGAATAAGTTGAAGAACACTTGAAAATACACAGTCTGTAAAATAACACTAATAAAAATAAAAATCTTGCATAATTACTTTGGCCAGCAAACATGTGCAGTACCGTATTCTCAGTATGAATCTGTTAATTAAATAGAATCCTAGAATAGTTTGGGTTGGAAGGGAGCTTTAAAGGTCATCTAGCCCAACCTCCCTGCAAGGAGCAGGGACATCTCCAACCAGACCAGGTTGCTCAGAGCCCCATTCAACCTGGCCTTGAATGATTAAATTATGGAATTATTAATCTATGTATTTGTCTGAATACAGTGGCCTGGATTTCTCCTTTTCCTCTTTCTATTTCTGTTGGCCTCTGATAGCTTTGTACGTCTCATACAGAATGTGTCAGGATTTATCTTGTTTCTGTTGCATCTACCATACAATCTCTCCATCCAACCTTCACCCCTCCTCATAATGCCTTTTCAGACACATGGATTTAAAGAATTTCTTTCTGTCTCTAATGTGTTTCTACATTACTTCTTTTGAACTGACTCTAAATTTATGTTAGCGATTCCCTTTTGAGTTACATGATGATCATATCATGATTCCTTCCTCATGTTGTATGGGATCTATTTCAGACTCCACAAATTCAGGTGGTCTCCCTTTGTGTTAATAGGTAACAGGCTCCTGAATCAGATTAAGGTCTACATGGAGTATATTTTATTCTATCAGCATTTGATGTAAAAACCTACATCAGAAGCTGAGTGGGGGTTGGAAAAGATCTGGCAGCTGGCATGAGTGGGAGTAAGCAGCCTAAGGACAATGTGCAAAATGCAGCAATGAATGACACTTCCATTTTTATCAGAAACTGAGCCTGGGTTTGCTAAAGAATCTGATCTGCTGCTTAAAATTATATTTCTAACCTGCAGTTCTTTCTTACTGCTACTTCCAGCACTGAAGTGAATTGAAATTCAGTACAAAATGGGCTCATTATTAGCTGGAAAAGGAGGGCAAGTTATCACCCTAAAGAGTACTATCATTCCTCCCGTTTTTGATTGAGGCCTAATCTGATTTAGAGCTGAGCGGTTGCGAATCTTCTTTGCTTGATCTGTTTCCAGTGGTTACCTACAGAATGCATGAAATTTCAAACATATACACATGTATGTGTACACACACATCTAGAGAAAAAAGAATATCTTTATGTATTACAAGCTTAGTTTAATCTAAATCTCCAGTGGAAAAAAGAATAGAAACATTAATATATACTTGTATTTCAGACAGTGATACTTTAGGTGGCATAATATATATATTGATATTAAAGACCTATTAAATGAACTTACTGTAGGGGAACAAATTGCTACCAAGTAAAGATCTGTTTATGCAGTATATAGCATCTGAGCCTCTAAGTTGCCAACAATCTTCAATTCCTATTGATCTGAGTAAAACCAGAACTATAAAATATTCCTTTTGTATTATTTGAAGGAGTGTTTGCAGAGAAAATGCTTGGTTCTGTGTCTGTGATTAATACAGAAAAATAATTAAGGGAATAATATTCAGCACACTATAATAAGTAGACATCCAAATTATTTGCACTATAAGGTCTCTTAGTACCATTTCATTCTGCTTTAAAAGGATCTTTAGTTAAAAACATGAAGAAACAAACACTTTTGTGAAAAGCCTTACATAATTGAGTGCTGTTCTTGTTTTTGTACACATGGATCTTATCTGAAACATTTCCAACTGTATTTGTTATCTTCTCATTATCTTCTATATGTAACAGTTTCCTTAGCTGTTAATATATACATTTCAGGACAGATCTGTTGCAATTTAATACTGGAAGTAATTTCTTAGTATGGAAATCATTTATCAATGGTGCCCCATCTAAAATAATCCCATTTCTAGCACTGTAAGGAGGAAAAGTGGTAACTGACAGCCTGTCATGTACAATATGACCACTAGGGGTCATTCCTGTCACACAAATAGTCCAATAGTCCAATTTACTGGTTTTAAGTAGGAATAATATTTTTAATAGAATTAAATATTTCTAAAGAGAACAGTCAGATTAAAAACCAGAGATATTAATTACTTGTGTTCTCCAATTTTACACATTAAGTGGGAAAAATGAACATTACATCTTTAAAAGAGCTAGCCAGAATAATATGAAGAAACTGGAAAAAAAAAAAGGCATATCATTTAATGCCTATAAAGAGGAGAAAAAAAAAAAAAAAAAAAAAAAAATTCCTGTTCTGCAAAAGGCCTCAGATTCAGTACTGCAAGATATTTTAATCTTCCCTTCCATTCTATTTTTTTTTCTATGTCATATGGAACTCCTGTTTCAGGAAGCCTGGGGTAAAAACAGAGCTATGTTATTAGGTAGATGCCATTCATCACAGGACACTAGTATTCCTAAACAAGCAATCAAAAATCTGCCAAAGTCAACGGGAAGAATCTGAGTAACTTCAAACGGACTGTACGGTTCAGTATTTTAATTCACTGATATTTGCCTGAGCACCTGCTACAATAAGATGCATCTTCCATTTAAACTGAACGATACTTCATCCAACTTCCAATCCATTTGTGCCTATAACTCCTGCCAGGTGCAAATTAAGGTAAAAGACTCGGAGTCTAAAACAGGCTGCATGGCTGGCTTTAATTTTCTACTATGGTTTTATGCAAATGTGCATCCTAAAGCATTGCTTTAGCTAAACATTTGTGCAGCCAACACAACTCCTGGCATCCCACAATCATTGATTTAATATTCATTTCATATTTCTGGGAAGTAGAGAAGTTATTTTACTTAACTAGACAGACTGATTGACTTAGAGAAATTCAGTAACTTTGTGAAAATGCCAAGAACAGAACCCAGGTTTCCTAACACCACAAAACCATTCTTCCAGGCACAGTGCACGGCACTCTCATTTCTTGTCCAATACAATTTAATTTTTCTTCAGAATTAAAATTAATATTTTATCCTAACACAAGATAACTTTCTAATTGTTAAATTCAATATTTTACTTGAAGACACGGCATACCTTCCATTGGTTGAATTCATGACATACGTATGTTGATTATCGCCAAGAAAGACAAGTACTACCAGCTGTAACAGCTTCCCAGATATTTCTCATCCCTGTTCTTACCGTTACCTGCTGTCAGGAAACAACCTGACTATAAGCCTGACTCCAACACGTGCAATCTGTGTTTAGACCATGGGTTTTGACCCCGAAGTATGTTTAAGGACCACAGGTAGAAAAGTCCACAAATACCACGCTATCTGTCCCCGTCCAATAAACAGGGAGTATGAGGCTGCAAAAACCTGGTGCTGTATGTTCAGGAGACTGATGTTTGGAAAACTACACCGATCAGCACACAGCTGAATAATAGCATCAGCATTTTTGTAACTGAATTGAAAACAGCATGGGTCATAGAAGATTTCTACTGCATCTTTTTCATTTCTGCTCACCTAACAATTCAGATTTCATACACCTTCTTCCTAAAAAAAAAACCAAAAAAACCAAAAAAAACCTAAACAAACAAAAAAAAAGCCCTTCTAGAATAATACACATCTATGAATAAAGTGTTAAATTAGAACTAATGATTTTTGCCTTCCCCAAAAGAAAAAAAAAATTGATTATTCAAAAAGCTCTAAATCATTATCCCGTACAAGTCAGGCCTTAAAGAAAAGCATCTCATATTTGGACCACAATTGAAATTTCTTGGTACATTAAATAATTTTTTACTTTTCAAACCCTGCCATACATCTTCTCTCTAATGTATTCTTTCAGCAGCTTAAACTTTTATACATGTAAATATTTAAGTTACCTAATATATTATTCCTGTATATGAACACTACATAGCTGCAGAAGTTACATTTGCTTTAGTTTTCCATCTGAATAAAGACAAGCCAACTGATTGTGATCTTTTCCTCCTTGTTCATCTACCAAATTATTTTAAAAAAGAGAAAGCAAATATGCAAAGCTGGTGATGTATATGAAGCTTTTTCCCCTCTAAGGCTGATTAAAGGAAGTCGTTCCGAAGTTAATGCCAATGGAAATATCACGGAAACATGACTGCTTGTGATATTTCCAACGGAAATATCAAACAAAGAACTATCTAAATATTACTTCTCCTGTAAATATCATAAGGATATTTGCTGCTCAGCTGAAAGGCAGGAAGATAAAATGGAAAAGAGGAAGAACAGAGCAGAAAAAGGAAAGCAAAGAAGGAAAACCTGAGGAGCAGACTGCGGCTGAGAGCTCTTCGAGGATACAAATCTAAAGAAGCAGAAAAAGTTCTCAGGAACTCAAACTGAACTTTAAAGGATGGATAAGATTTAGAACTATACAGGAAATGAGTGAAAAGGAGGCAAGTAGAGAAGACTGAACTATTACAGTAACGGCTGGAAAATCATCCTTCCCAGAGATATCACACGTTGCTGGCTCTGGGATGAAAACAGCAGCAGCAGTGGGTCAAAGTAAAACATTGGAGTTTATAATCAGTTTCAAAAATCTAACTGTCACCTCAAAACTCACTCAGGTAAGCAGACTACTAAAGTATAATTTGAATTAATAATAAATGTGTATTGCTAATGTGCATTAGTAAGGATAAACAGTAGTGAGAGAATGTTCTTTAAAAACATTTAATTAATTAAACATTAATCCATTTCTAGTAGTAGCCACAACTGTCACTAACTTCAAGAGGCTGTGCCTCCCTGAAGCAGGGGTATAGTCGACCTCCACAATGGTAAGCAGCAAAGCCACTCAACAGTAACAAAATACTGTGGATTTCATTATCCAGCTTACTCCCATTTTACTTAATATCCAACCTTCCAAACAGCAGG
This sequence comes from Tetrax tetrax, assembly GCA_009806455.1. Lineage (NCBI taxonomy): Eukaryota > Metazoa > Chordata > Aves > Otidiformes > Otididae > Tetrax > Tetrax tetrax. Next base: position 173,374 of record WHYT01014919.1, on the reverse strand, counting down.
ATGATTCTAATAGCAGATGATACCAAAAGTGGGCACACCGACTACTTCAATACTTACTTCAATATCTAGTAATGCATTTAAATATTTAGCTTTCCGTTTAATGCTCAGTTTGTCTCTAGGACAAATATTTAGCAATTGTAAAGTGATTTGAATAATTTCCTTTTTTTGCTACTATATTCATTTAGCTAGAAACAGCAATAATATTATGAAACTGATTTGAATACTGAATTTATGGCCACTTCTGAAGAGCGGCTCTCATAATATCTGAACTTTCAAAATAATATTACCTTTTATTTAAAAGTCTATTTCTGGAGCCATTTTCAAAATGCAATATTAGTGGAGGATTAAACGTCTACAGATATTTATTGCAAAAGCTTAGCAAAGATATCCCACAGTCCTGTATCAGTTTCAAAATACCAAACATGACTGGACATAAGCAAGCTTGTCAGGAACTGGATCCTCAGCCACACTGCATAACTCTTTCTTATTTAATGCAAAATTAGGATTTCCAACTCCCCTTGGAACAGGAAGTCTAAAATATAAAACCCTCCAACAAGTCTAATAATTTATTAGCAATCATGTTATTAAGAGAACATTTTTCCTGAGATATTAAGAGAGTGCTATTTGTTGATTCTCTTCACGATCTGCACTTTCATTCCTCTTCTCCCAAGGTTTAGAAGGTGAGGGACCAAGATCTTGGACGATCTCTGCTTACCAAAAAATACTAGAAAATAAGACTTAATAACAGTTAGACACACCATACTTCTTCACTTCCTGTCCATACATGAATTAGAAAGTCAGTTGGACAAGACAGAAAAATCTTCCTATATGTCTGCTCTTGTTTACTTTATAGACTTACTGAGAAGTTAAAACCTGTTAAAAATAGCTTTTTTAATGAAAGAGGAATGGAGCAGGGACTTGCAGAGGTGAGGGATCATAATTTACATAAATACTACTTTCAAAAAATTATTTAGTCATGTTTACTCTTTGGGCTTTTTTTTTAGGCTGTAATTGCTGTAAAAAGTAATGATCTCAATCCCAGTCTGGCAGCCTACTGCAGGAGATAATATTTTTTAAAATTAGGATAAAGGAAATAGTGGTGTTTATGGAGTTTCATTGCTTCACCTTTTTTTTTTTTGCTGGAACGCAGAAGTTTCTGATACATAGAAAATTAGGTTAACAGGCAAGAAACTAAGACACTGAGTTGGAAGAGGCATACTGGGAATTGAGGCAAGAATGAGAGGTAAGAAACAGCTTTTTAAAGCTTTTCAGAAGTAATATATACACAGACACACACACACACCTTATACACATCATGTATAATCCCTACATGTCACCAATTCAAACCAATATATACAGTCTACTATTTTCATGCATATGTATTGTTAAGTATATATACACTTATTTATATAAAGTAATTTTCTTGACAGTGTTTTCTTGTCAATGTAAAGATATTGCAACACTTATCTTGATACATCCTCTGGGTAAATCATCCCAGAAGCCAAAACACATTAACGAGAGAGAGACTGTACAGCTCAAGTGCTTGTTGATTTTCTCAGTCCATCCTACACATGACAAAATTAGCAATGTACAGTGAGAAGAAATCCCATTCAAAACTAAAAGTTATTCATACTCAACTGCTGTAAAAAATAAACCAAATACTTCACCAATTTTGTGGCATGGATTAACAGTGCATAACTGTGCACAAATTGTATGGGAAGGTTTTAGTAATTTTAAAATCCTTCTGATCAGTGAACATACTGTAAAATGTCATGGAGAAACCATTCCAAACACCATTGACAAAGAAAGCTTTAGATAGTACAATGAACACTCACTTACTGAACTATGACTTATAACTACTCATATATAACTGATAAATAATTATCCATATTATAATTCCTCCTGGATGTCTCACACACCTTAAAAAAAGTCCCATCAGAGAATCCTGCCTTCCAATTGCTAACACAGGTATAAAATTTTAAAACGTGTGCAATACCTGTCTTCCTTGCTTCTTGGCAAAATTAAATCCAAAGTTAATATGATGCACAAAATAAAGATTCTCTACAAATTAAATATATATACAAAATAATTTTAATGAAGTATAGACTAAACAAAATCTTATCCTCATTTCCAACCTCACACTCTTCCAAAATAGCAGGTAAAACCTACATGCCTTTTAAATGTATTCAAGGACATAATAGCTTCACAAGGGTTTCATTTATCATGCCAAAAAAAAAAAATATATATTTAAATAATAGTCTTTGGTGTTTTTTTCTGTATAGATGTCTGCACCAACTTGAGAAACCAGCTGCACCAACCAGCTAGAAAACAGCTCAGAGACAGAGAATCATCTTTAGGATTCATATGGCATAAGGATTTTATTGATCCTCGTTACGAGATACCATTTAAGACAGAAGTCATTCCCTTTTCAAGTACGTACTTGACTAGTTCACTAAATGTTTCTATACTTTCATGATCAGATTGCATACATTAAAGCAGTAGCTGCTTTTCCACATACCTGGGGGACTGAGATTCGTAATCCGTTGATTGAACCGCCTGTTTCGTTGATTCAGCCAAATTTTCTAATAAAAAAAGATGTCTATTTTCCTGATAGAACTGTGGAGTCTGATAATATAATTCACTTGGTTTGGTGTATCTTATCAATATCTCGCTATAGCTCAAACCATGATAATGCAGTATCCAATTAGCATTTTCGAGTGCACGTTCAGCTGCTACTTTCTCAAAAAGGAGAGGTTTAACGACATACTCTAAGACAGCCCAGGCAACCACTGGAGATTTTTCCATTCAGCATAAGCAGCTTGGCACATAAATCCTCCCAGAGCATGGCTCTGGCACCCAGTTCAGAGTTCACACCTAGCACAAGGTACCAGGCTTTTCTCTTCATTACTGCTTATAGGGCTCAAAAATTTAATTCCTTGTTTCCAGTAAGTTTTTCTTCATCCTATACCCATAACTGAGAACATCTGCTAGTACATCATGCATTTTCTCTTTGATCAAATACTCCACAGTCCTGCTTTTATTTACCACCTGCCCAAACAGACTATATACATACACACGTATACCAGCTCTGTCCCAAGATCTATAAATTCTTAAAGCTCACCTGCATGATAGGAAAACATATTAATATTAAGGGGACAAAAATTATCCTGTAAGCCACAATTTAGCTCTCCCTACTGTAGGAATTGACATGGATGGAATCACTTCAATTTCCCCACATTCATCAACACTGTCAAATAAATTTAAGGGATGACTAGTTAATAGAATAAGTAGTTGAGCTGCCAGCACATCTAATAAATCAACCACATACCAGCTATTTTGCAAAAACAAACAGATTGAACAGAAGAGCAACAAAGACAAAACTTGACAAGTAGAAGTCTTAAAATGCATACTTGATTAAAAAAAAAAAACATAAGAGCAGGGCAAGAAAGATCTCAACATAGCTGTTGAGCTCTGCAAAGCAAACAACAAACTACCTTAGTTATGAATTATGTAATTAATCATGACTTTAAATGAAAAACAGCTTCAAAATAAGCTTAAGTATTTTATCCTGAGGTTTGCTTAATAAATAGGAATGGTCTGGCTGACAATGTCTTTTAAATAACTATGATTTCTATTAAGTATTCATAACAGCTACATGGGCATCTTGTTTCCAAGAAAAAGAAACTTCTAATTGAAAATAATTCAGCTACAAAAGTGACAGGGGCTTATACCTACATCATGTAAGACTTACTACGTGATGTGGTCACTCATACCATCCTTTGAACCACAATGTACCTGCATTCACAGAAACAAAGCAAATGACCACATGCATGCAAGAGAACACACAGTGGATCACAATGGAGATGCAAGTCCATAATAATGGAATTTAATTCTGAAGCTTTCCTTAAGCAGTTCCATTTCTTGGAACAACTGGAGCGAACAGAGATGTAAACAGCAACATATTTCAATTCCATTCATGATGTTCCCTTATTACCATTACAAATGCGCACAGATTTTTATACAACACAGACCACCGAAAGCAGAAAAAAAAACATACAGAGATACTGGTGATGGTCTGGTTACTTAATCTCACCAAAGGGTCACGCCCACTCCGAGATTATTTTCATGTTGCTCCCAGAGCTGTCCAGCTAGGAAGAGATGATAGGACAGGAGAGGAATCCCACACAAAAATAAATTCATTTTCCTCATACACTTTTTTTTATCCATAGCTCTATTATTCTATCAAGTCTAAATAATTCTCACACAAGATGGAAAAAACAAGGACAATGTTAATGAGAAAATGTCAAATATATATACAGAACATCACTGTTAAGAAAGAATTACATAAGACTGCTGCAAAGTCAGGCAAGAATAAGTTATAGATACACATTTCTATAGAATTAAATCAATATTTAATCCTTTAGCAGCAAAACATTGGTGAGCATATTGTTGTTTTTAAAAAGAAGTGGTTCATTAAATTCAATGTCCCAAAACCTATATGAGATGAGGAAAAATTTCAGTACCAAGTCAAAACATTTGACATGCACCAAGGCCATCCTGTGTTACTCGCTGCTCTATCTAGCCAAGGAATTTCTTGTGTCATGGTAGGGAGGGGGTTAAACTACCAGAGGTTTAAAAGTGCCATGAAGTACATCTGGTATAGCTGAGGACTTCAAGTTCAGGTCTCACTTTGTAATCCCTGAGAGAACCACAAGGTCCAGTTTCATTGCTTCCTCACGACGTTAGTTTCACAGCCTCCTGCGTTCTGAGGCGGGACTGGTACTTTGGTTTTTACAGCATGTTGTAGAAAAATGAAACAAAGAAGTAGAAAGAACAAACTGTTCTGGATAATCTGCCCTACCACATATTTCCCTATTGTCTTCAGCAGGGAAGAAAAGGGAGAAGAAAAAAAAAAGAAAAAGAAAAAGACAAACCACCACTTGCTTTATTTTTATCTTTTGGCATAAGAACCACAATCCTGGTTGCCCTTGTTTGTGATGTTCCCAGGAATGCATTACATAAAGAGCAACAATCAGTCCACAGTGCTTGTAGATTCTGAGTTTGCCCTTCCTCTCAGAAACAAATGAATAGACACGCAAAAGCACTAAGCAAATCACTTAAAGGCTCAAATGAGAGACAAATGAGAGATCACGTGCAAACTCCAGCGAGATGGACGTCCAAACAGAAATCACGTTGAGTGTGACTCACAGGTTATAATCACATTGTAACCACAATACTGAACACCACATGTTTTTCTTCTTGTCTGGCTAGCAATCATCATACCAAAATATATGCATAATGCATACATTCAACCTACAGTGAATTCAAGTGCGCTATCTAATCAAGTGACATGTAAAAATCAAGAGCTCTGCATACCAACTGTATATACATGATTTTATATTTTCTCTACCTTAAGACATGTCCTTAGTAGCTTCTACACAAGCTAGGGCCTACTCACCCCCACACAAGCCATTTTGTTAAGACAAGAGCCAGCTAAGTTAAGTAAACCCTTAAAGGTTTTCAGAATTGGTGGCTACAAGGGAGAGCACACAAAGATACCATCCTTCCCATCTCAAATACATTAGAAGTGCCACAAAAATAATAAATATAAATTCAAAAGCTACACACAACTGAACAGTGAAAGACAGTTTGGCACAGTAAGGCCTCCTTAAAACAGTGTAGGCCTCTGAAGATATCTAACACTGAAATACATTCTCCTTGAGGAACTGTAAACATTTGAGAGTTATTTACATCTCAAAATTAAAAGCAAAATAAGTCAATGAAACAGAAGGCAGACAGCCAATCTGGCAGTAAAGTGTCATTTTTGAAAAGAAAATAAAAAAAATAAAAAAAAAAGAGAACAATTTGGATTGCCAGCTACAATATATGCAAAGTTCACAAAAGTTCCAAAAATCAACCTAACATATCATCTTTTCTTCAGGTAACTTAAGCACAAAAGCAACTTGACATTCCTTTGTAATTAAGAAATAACAAACCCACCAAAACTTTCTTAGCAAACCTTTTGCTCACAGCAAGCCCCTTGGGTCAGAGTCATTTGGGATCCCACCTTCATTGTATTTGCTTTCTGATCGAAGCGGTGGATCCTTGCAGATCTACTCGCTTGCTCACAAAGTGCTTTAGCTCACCTCAGAAACTGTTAGATTCAAGGGTTCCCTTTTCCAGAATCTGCCATTAACTATATAGGAAATCTTTTTTTTTTTTTTTTTGAATGTTTATTTTTCTAATATAGCTGGAAGATACAAAATATAGATGGGGCTTATATTCATGTATTCCCAAAGTTTGTGAGTTTGTACATCAAGAACCTCGATTCAATTTCATCTTGAAATTGATGCTGGCTTCTTTTTGCATTTAAAAAAAAAAAAAAAAAAAAAAAAAAATCTCTTATTCCAGTATTTTAGTGTTGCTGATAACCAAATGCTTCTCCATCAAGGTACAGATTTAATAAAGCCCTTCTTATATATGATGAAGATTGTGGGACTGACAAGGTGTACACTATACAATTAGCAAGCTGTACCTTCATCTACTTGTTGCCTGAATAATAAACCAAAAACCTGAGGTATCATTTCACATATCAGCAATCCTTTCGCCAGTACAAGTCAGGCCCCAGCTTGCATATTGATGAATATTATGCAAATGAATTTACAGATAAAAAGGAAAAATACCTATTCTGATGCAAATCACACTCAGCACATAAGCAGTGGGAGTGACTGAAGCCTGAATGCCTCATGTTTTTTCACAGCACAAAAAAAAATAATTAGGAAAAAACTGTTCTAGTGTCCTCATTGATGTTGACATGGAACTACGAGAAATTTAAAATTAAAAAACCCAATCCAAGACAAATAAAACATTTAGTATTTGCTTTAGTTTCTGCTCATTTAATACCAATATGACACCAAGTAGCTGCCTTCATGATGATCACTGAGGTTTGGTGCACATTCCTTGCAGGCAGCACAAGCCAATAACAGCTACTTGGGGTGTCTTTACCACTGCTTTTAAGAGGCCAGTGCTTCAGCGATGCCAGCTCAAGATAAGAACAGCAACCTTCTCCATCCCCACTCTAATTTTGCAATGGAAATAATGCAGTTAAAATGGGTGAGGGCACTTCTGCACCGCCACAGTGCTCCCAGAGCAATTCTTTACTGGTGGGCACTGTGCAGAGCTCCCCAAGTATTGCATCAGCTACTGGAATCTCAACCATAGGCTAAAGATGCTGTCCCTTTCTCTGCCCCTCTTTCTTAGTCTTTGCGGAAGTTCAGCTAAAGTAAAAGAATAATTCAAACCTAAATTAAGTGGGAGAAAAATATAGGCCCCCAGAATGGATCTTTCATATATATAACAAGTAACAAAAGGAAATTTTTGTAAATAATTCAGTAAATATTACTGAACACCAAATTTAATTTTTTTAAGTGGCAACTTGTAAAAGCAATCTCAAGTAGTAGGGGAGAAGTCCAGTATTTCTCTGCTGATGAGAGCTGTGCCAAAGCACAGATGGTGTTATAAACTTTCCAGATAGAGAAAGTAGGTTATTTTTAACATTTTGCACCTGCATATTTCCCTCCTAAAAATCCTGCAGAAGAGCAACACGGCACAGCTCATTCCTCATGCAAAAACCCCACTCGTAATATTAGTCTCCCTCTCCATCCACTTTCCCCACTGTACCTGCGAATAGAGAGAGCTAGCTATTAAAAAATCAAGCACACAAAATTTACTAGCTGAGCCACAAAAGCAAATTGTCTTTTCTCCCTGCCTTAGAGACTGGGGTCATACATTTACTCTGTAGCTGAAGTCGTGAAATTCTGTCTTCTATTAATTGTTTGTTCTTTGGAAAAAAAAAAAAAAAAGTGCATAACCGTAAAAGTAGAGCTGACAGTTACACATATAAAGAAAACAAAATATTAACTACTTTGGCTCAGTTTACTTAACTTGTGCTGTGTTTCAAACAAGAGAACCTGCTTATGAGCCATTTCTGGAATTTTTATATCCCCCAAGATTTAGTTCATTATGATGAAATAGAGCACAAATAAAATATAATAAGGAGAAAAAGATGGTATAAAACATTGTGTAGTACTGGGGAGAAGTAAGACTAGTCTTATCTTTCTTCTGCAAAGGATGCTCAGTTTTCTTCTCAGAATTGGTTCATATATAATTTTAAGAGATTAAAAATAAAGCTTTCCATTTTACTATCTGTTTAATGTCAGTTGCTCACTATTTCATGGCAGCCACTCTGACAGTCTAATACTGCAAGAACAGATACTCTACTGCCTTCCTAGTTTAGTCAAAGGTGGTGATCACAGACCCGAAGGTTGACATCAGACTTTGAGAGCTAACTCTCTTCTTTCTTTATATGCTTTGACTCTAAATGTATACAACTTTTTAAGCTACAATCCAAAAACCCCTTACTGCTCCTTTCCAGAGAGATGTAGCAAATGCTCATTCTTGTTCTTGTTCTCTCAACTCCTCCCTGCTTGGGCAAAAGTCACAGCTAAGGGTAGGTCCTTTAAGACTATGAGCAATAACTAATTAAAACAGATGAATACTTACCCCTAGATACAGTCCTTGACTCTTCAAAAAAAAACCAAAAAAACAACACAAACAAAACAATCATAATTTTATTATATTCCTGACTGCAGGGAGAATTGAACTGCATTAAATTATAATTTTATTAAGTTTGTAATTGATATGTTAGATACAAGTCTCAGAGAAGAACAAATATCACAGCAAACTACAGTCATCCTGTTTCTTTCCCGAAGTCTCCCACTGCTCCACTGCACTAATCCAGGTTTATGGCTGCTTTGCATCACCAGACCAGCACAAAGCAGCCAGAGCGTGTCAATGAATACGGCCCAACACATTTAGCAGAATGTTCTTGGGGTTTCTTAACCTGTTTCGGGCACCTGAAGAAGAGACTGCGAAACTCAGTAGCGCATTCACTGAACACGGAACAAGTTGGATTAAAACTGGGTAACACAGCAAGAAGAGCTTATTAGCCTAAATTCTTTAGCACTATCCACCAAGGTGTTATCACAGACAATTTTGTTCATTTTTATGAGGTTTTTTCCTAATTCTTTAGTTCTAACTTGGCACATTATAATAATAATCATCATCGTTTGACTTCTACGCACCATAGAACACACTGAAATCCAGACCACCTGCATTACACAACGTCCAACATCCTGTACCTCAGATACTAAAATAAATAGAACCGTCTGTTCTCCAGAGTAAGGATGGCCTTGAAGCAATAAAAAACAACCAGTTCTTCTGCAACACAGCTCTCCATTAGCACCTAACTACAGATTCTTCTACATGTTCAGAAGCCAAACACCTAAGCACCTGGCTCCCACGTAAACTCTGTCCCAGTCAGAGAGAAATGAAACTGATTCTCTTGGAGCAGTTCCTGGAGGGAGTTGAAGGGCCAAGTTCAAAGAACACTTAACACACAGGGGTGCGTTATGCCCACACATAACTCATATGGATAGCACTGAGATCTACACAGAGAAAGGCAGAAAGAGCGACTTACCTTTAAAAGAAGACATGAGAAATGGAACTCCACAGTGCTCCGAGTGTCCCTTTCAGAGACCCACTTTTGAACCACTGCTTCATCTAAGCTGGGCCCTTATAAGATCCAACCCATTAAACCCATTACAACTTGGAAATATAGTTAGTACGGAAAATCACTTTTGGAAAACACATTTTTACTCCACTCCAAAGTTGTTATGCTATAGAAATGGACCATTATCATACAAAACTAGTCCAAGCCCCTCTCTGCCCAAGGAGAGAGGCAGAAGGTCTGCAGACAGGTTTCCAAAGAGCCTTTCACAAACTGTAGTTGAAGGATAAAGTAGGAGACCTCTGTGTGTGGCCAATAAGGCAGACTTATTAACAAAGACCCTTGTTAATGAAGGCAGACTCTCAAGGCTAAGCTATCTGGGGAGCCTTTCCAGCCCTTTCAGAAATCTACTGCAGGAACCAGCCTCCTCTCGAGGAGGGAGGAGGGCCCGGCCAGCACCCGCGGGACATGATGGGAAGAGCACGGCGGTCCAAGGGCAGAGGACAGGGAGTCCCCAGGCAGGGGACAAAAACCGAGTTAACCTCAGGCCTCCCATCTTAGCTTTACATCCTTTCATAGGCTGTATCTCTAATGAGATAAAAGCATAGGATTTCACCTGTGCTGTCTGACAACAGAGCGGTGGACAGAAGGCTGCCTTTGTGTTTGCAAACTGGACACGGTTCCACATTTACTATCTTCACATTTAAACCATGAATTGTATTTGCTAAGTTTTTGAGGCCAATAAAGTTCAGTCCGAGACTATTTAACCTGACTGCTTAGCTTCAGCTATTTATATTCAATGGCCATTTTTGTTATTTTTGTTATTTTTTTGCCATTGCTGAGATTACAAACATTTTGAGGAAAAAAATAATTAGGGCAGAATGTAAATCATCTTCCTAGTGCATTTTCTTAGTAAAACTTAATGCCTATTCCCATTGAAAAGCTGACATACTCTACAGTTTAATCTTGGAACAGATCCAGCAACGTAAAATAGTGTCAGAAGTTCAAGGGCTTGAGCTGTAGCCAAGAAAAAGGAAAGTTAGCCAAGGTGCTATACAAGTACATACAGTCTGTGAATAAAAGCAGTATCTGTCCTTTCATCTGAGGGGAGTTGAGGAGAAGCAGACAAAAAAAAAAAAAAAAAAAAAAAAAAAAAAAAAAAACCAAAACACCAACACTCAAACACTCACTTTTTCCAGACTTTTTATTATGTTTTTAAAGGGACAAACAGGAAATTGTAACTGCTCTGACACGGACTATGAAATATGAAACAATGTGAACTCTGATTTAATCTTGTATTATTTACTTGTGCTTTTATAAATTTTTTTGTAGTCCTTCTAAGCATATAGAAGTCTCAATGAAAACAGAGTTGAATACTAAAATTCACAGAACAAGTATGTGATTTATGAAATGTATGTCCTAAATAAAAGCCAATATAGTCCTTAGAAGCATAGATCCTATATACTTGTTTGCCAGTCAATTGTAAATATGACTTAAAAATCAAACCGCACTTTAAAAATAAAACAAATGTAACATGCTCACTAAAGGTAAAAAAAAAATTAAATTAAGAAATTAAATAGAAAGAACCTGCACCTAACATCTCATATCCACACTTTTTAGAACTTCAGGAAGTGGCTCATTTTATCGTACACGTAAGCTTTATTTATATACATACTTATATGTACTTAGTTAAGAAAATGAAACACAAAAAACCTCTGAGGTTTTTCTGCAAAAAAAAAAAAAAAAAAAAAAACCCAATCATACATAGACAATGAATTTCTGATCAAGAAATCATATGCTTACAGAGAAAGACCAGGTCTCCACTTCAATTTACGTTCTGACTCTTTACTAGCTGCAATTTATTACTCCCCACTCTCTTCCAGGCATACCTACACTCTTTTCTATAGGCACGTTCTTATTACTGTTATGAGGACATAAACAAATTCACCATTAAAATAATAATGCACTCCAAAAAGCTTCACATCTATAAATTGATAGGGCTTACAAACTATTCTGACTTAGGCAAAATAAACCTAATAAACAGTGACAAACCAAAACCCCAGCCCAATCTACTATATACATCCCACAACTTTAAGATTACTGCTCTCTTCCATCTTCAGCATTCCAAAATGACTTTTGCTACAGATCTTTTTTTTGAGTCATCTACAAGCACTGAAGGTATTTTAGACTTGGCAAGATAACTTTTTCCTTTGCCAAAAAAAGGAGGAAGTTCATACAGTGGTATACCCAGTAATCAAACATGAATACTGTATAGTGGAAAGAATCACTCCCTCTCTGTCTCTACATCTCCTGGTGTGTTCATTTTCATAGTTTTCAGTCAATTGAGTTGCTCATTCCAGAAGTGAATATATTTTATCCGCTTTAGGAGCAAATAATTTCCACTAAGGAAGGGGGGGAAATTTTCTAAAAAAATCAAGCTATGCCTGTATAAGGGGTCTCCAACAACATGAATGCCTGTTACACTTTTTGTTTAGTGACAATGGCAAATGCCTCAGCCAACCTAACTCCATCAATATTTTTAATGCAAATGCACTAGAATACCATAATAAAACATGATGTATATATCTTTTTGTCCACCAAGTTCTTGCTAAGCCTTCTAAATCATTTGAATTCATATCCTAAAACAGCATCATGATCTGCCAACTTATTTAATTTTTGAAAAATCAAGGTCATGAAGGACATGAACACTACAGAGAACAAGTGAAAAAGCAGCCATCTCCATAAAAATAAATTGTACCTGCCACTATATTCTTTAAAAAGTGGAAACTACCTGAAGTGAAGTTTGATAAAGAAATTAGAAGGGAAGAGCACCAGGTAGTTTACTATCAGTTTTTCAAATTAAATACACAACTGGCCCCAAAGTTTATCATAGTACATATCTGTTTACATTTACAGTGCTTCAGAAAGAAATGAAGCAATCGCACAGTTCAGACAACTTAAAAATATTTTGCTCCATGCGGTGCTGGTTTGTCACAGTTCAGAAATAAATTGAGTGGAAAAATATTTCATGCAATAAAGATCTAACTAAATGCTGTTGAGTAGCTATTTAAATGAATCCTAATATTCTGGGACCCACTCAGAACACTGAATTGGCCTAGTCAATTCAATTTGTCAACTATCCAAGGAAGGTCACCTTGAGAAAATGGTATCTTCTTTCCTCTTTTGCACAAACCAACATGTCCGTCCGTGATAACAGAAGAAATTTCATTGCAAAAGTTTTGAGTTTCATGAACTTGCAAGAAAAAAAGAGCTGAGTTCTATCACTTAAAAAGCATAGAGTTTAGATCAATAACTAAGCTTAATAATCCAGCTCTTACAGACATCAACTTTGATGTGATCATAACCACCATCACAGATCACAGTATGAGAGAACTCATCTGAGTGTTACTACCATCATGGGCCACCTTGATGGTACCTTGTTGGCAGTTCAAACAAGAACTTCTACTGCAGAGAAAAAAAGGACAAGCAGGAAAACATCACACCAAGTCAAAAAAAAGAAATTAACTTGCTACGAACTTTGTGAATTGTGAATCTAAAATACATAACTTATTATAAAACAGTAGTCCCAGGGTGCCTAGATTCTGCTGTGACCAGCAATAGCTTCCCTGAACCTAATTCCAAGAGGGGAATCCTGTCCAACAAAGGTTGGTACGCTAAACACAAGATGTCTAACACTGCAGCTTGGACCAGTTTGAAGTCTACAGAGGGATTCATATTACCAGAACTCAAAGCTCATCTTCAAACATCTGAAAGAGACTTCCTTCAACTAGGACTTTGAAATTCTAGTTTTGAAATTCCCTTGCTTGGCTTACTAAAATCAAAGCGCAGGGGAAACTGAATGATTGTTCAGGTAATCTACCTGTTTCTAACCCACAGAAGATGCCACCACTTCCCCTAAAACCACTAGTTTTGACGAAGTGAAGCAAATACATTGCATGTTGATCTTGAGTTATAGAAAAATAAGTTTGTGGCCAGGCAAAGCTGATACAGCAAAAAATCTGGATCCTGGACTGTGGTGGCCACAAAGGAGCACTACAATGAGCAAAAGCAGAGGCTAGCTAAGTTGCTAATGAGTTAGCATATTCCTCTCCAATGGTGACAAGGGGGTTCCTATGCCATCCTTACTAAAACTTAAATCTGCCTTTCCACAGGAAAACCTCCTGGGAAACACAGATGTGTAAACAACATCTGTCCCACCTCTGGAGTGAGTCCAAGCTACTGCAGACTCTCTTGGTGCCATGAATCTGCAACTCACAGCATAGGAATGTAAAAAGTAAATCAAAACATTTTTATTTAAGCATTTGGATGATGATATATCTTGGTTCAAATGCAACTTATTGCCAAGCAGAACATTTTGTCTTAACTAAACACTATAAATTTGTTATTTTTCCCCATTCTTTTCAATATAAACAATCCAGTGTCCATATATAAGACAGTTCGTACGTTACACTTAGAATTAAGCACACAGAGGAAGAATAACATACACAAAAAAAATACTATATATAAGCACACTGGAGATTGTTTTATGTAGCATATTGGCACTGTACTAAAATTATGCACTCTCTATAGATGAATAGTCTTCTAGGTTTTAAACCACACAGAGACGGAGTTTCAGGTCTGCCAAATCAGCCATGAAGAATTCAGTGCGGTAAAGTCTCCCTTTAAGTTGATCTAGCAGATGTGCTTAATTTATTAATTTCTGATAAAGAATTTGTCATGAATGTAAGATGTCTGAGACAACTTGTAAATACTTAATTTTCATGTCTTCATTGAGAAACTGATGCTGACATGAACAGTTAGTATATTATATATATAGAATCATAGACTGGTTAGGGTTGGAAGGGACCTTCAAAGGTCAACATACTTATAAATAAGGTGTAAAAGCTATATGTAAATACATAAATTATAGCCATATTTGGGACAGATAAGGTTTTGATGAATTTTTATTCACCCTACTCACCAATGTACCTCATTCAAATTATATATGTCTAGAAACTTACTCTGTTGTAGATTACTTATACGAATTTTGATTTTACCTAAATGAATTTTGCAGGTGACATTGTTGGACTCTGGAAAATTTAAGTCCCTTGTTACTTTATAGAAAAAAAACTTTGTATCCAAAAACCACGGGGCTTCAGATAATCAAGGTCACACACTTACGTGATTAATACTGGAGTATTGAATGAGGCAGATAGTAGAGGATGATTAAGAAAAAGAAGGTATTGGAAGAAAAAAAAAATCCTATAAAAATTATGTCCAAACTCCTATTTTGACAAGGAAATACAAAATGCAACCATATGGTTGAATAAAGGGGAAGAAGGGGGACACAGTACAACATCTAGCAGAGACCAATAAACATTTCAGTTTCTGAAGAAAGTTGCATTTGTCACAGACATTTCCCTTAAGTCATTCTTCAAGAGATCAGAAATTTTTTTATCTTCTCCTTCCTACCATATCATTATTCTTTTGTAATGGGATATCTCAAGTGACAATATAGCACTAGTGATAACTAGTCCTAGCTGGTGCTCTGTTATTGCATAGTACTTGGAGCAAGATCTTAAATACCTTTACACTTCTTTCTTTTTGTATTAATTGTTTTAGAGACTGAAATCAATAAAAGTTTCATATCACTACAAAAAAAAAAAAAGAAAGAGAAGGAAGCAACCATGAATAAGCATGCAGAGTCATGACGAGGAATACAAAATAGAATCCTGTCAGTTCTTTGGGAAGTCCCAGCATTATTAGTGTCTGAGTAACCTGAGGAAAGGGAATTTTGGCTTCACTGAGTCACATCAAGATGTTCTGGTGTTTGGTTTGGTTTTTTTTTTGTTCCCTTTTTAATCTGAACATAATAAAAAAATCCAAGCACAATTATTTCTGTACTGATATCAATTTATTTCCTAATTACAGTCACTTAACTGCCACATACCTTTTTCTACATCGGGTTTTTCATTTAGCAACATCAAACTACAGGAATGAGTAAGTCTCACTTTAAGGTCTCAATGCATTACAGAAACTAAGACACAGAAATTAGATTTTTTTTTTTTAAACTCTCAGATCACACATCAGAACTGAGTTACAGAATTTATATGTCCCACACTGAAGTCTTGGAATTTTATCCTATTTGCCTTATCTCCCAATTACAACATGAATAATATCATAACAATCCAGGGGGGGTGGGTGGGGGAGAAAAAAAAAAAAGAAAAAAAAAAGAAGGGGGTTGAAGTCCATTACAGAAATGCATATAACATGAAATTTTCTGAATAATTACACTTTCTGATCTGTTTTGATAAATGTTTTTTTCCATCTGCATTTTATTACTGTGTTTTGCTGCTGCCATACCTAATAACAGCACCACTGCATTAAAAAAAAAAAACCCTGCAACTTTGTTTCAAAGCCAGCAAATTCTACACATCTTTGTTTAAAATACTATGTTGATAGAAAACAGAAACAAGTATCTCCCTCCTGCTTAAGAGATTCAGTAGTTTAAGTGGAATATAGATTCATTTCCATTTATGTTCTGGAAAATATATCCTGTCAGCGTTCACAACCCTGTGACTTAGCAACAGTGTTTGGAGAACAAAAAAAAAGAAAAAACCCCAACCCACACACACCACACATATTCCAAACAATACTGTTAATATTCACTGGTCTACATCCCATACTGTATTCTCTGATGACTTATGAAATTATATTTATCTTTCTGAAGTTTAATAAAAAGATGACTTATTTACAGATTATACAGTCAAGTAGTATAAAATATCCTGAATTTAGTGATTTTATGATTATATGACTATGACTAAAAAAAAAAAAATCCATATCCAAGAAGAATCATGCCTCTTACTAACGGTTTACAAAACCTGTACTATCATTCTGCTCCTTTCTCTTTTACAGGCTTTTACAACCAGTCACAAACCAATGCTACTGCAGTGAAACTGCCCAGGAAAAACAGAAACGCAAATTTTTTACTCTATTTATTAATGCCTTTGTACCTTTTCCTTCATATTCTGTACATCATAGCAGCTGTGGGAAGAACTAGGAGAACAAAGAGAATATATAAGCAGCTATGAGCACAGACTATTCAGATCAATTCACATTTTAAGAGCACATTTTCAGATATGATATTTCCATACATATACACAGAAATAACCTATTATGCAATATGTGCTAACCTACACACATAATACGTGAGTATACCTATAACTATCACCAAAGACAGGTTTCATCACTTTGAAACAAACTGAATCCTCAGCTTCAGCTCAAATACTGAACAGCTTCGACAATGCAAACTAAAGAAGCTTTCTTCACAACTAATAGCGTGATAATGTTTTTGGCTTTGCTAAATGGGCAGCAATAAAAACAGAGAGCACTATATTAACTTTGCCTTTCATAAATTGCTATTATGTTTTTCACAAATAATCAGAGAATGAGAAGAAAACGTAGAGTTTTCATTGAAATTAAGTACTCAAAATCACTGAAATATTAATGCCCAGTAGCATCCAATTTAGACTGTAAAATGCTTGAATTAAAATGTTAGAAATAAAATGGCAATGCCAAAGAGTTCAGCTGCTACAATGATTCAGTCTGAAAACTTGTACTATTTTAGGAAACTGAAGAAGAGCTTAGTAAGTTCAGTTAATATGAAAAAATAGAGGGGATTAAGATGTGATTTGCGCATGCCTAGAGATATCTCTACAAAATATTACAGTGGAAAGATTGCTAACGGAAAAAAAAAGGAGGTAAGTGGAAGATGATGGAAAATCCTTGTGTTGAAAGTTAACATACATTTTTAACAAAGTCAGTTAACCACTGCCATTAGTTCTCTAGATAAATGGAAGACTATATCACATCATATCTTTAAAGTTAAGTCTGAACATATTTCTGATCAGAAGATACTTGTTTAAAGCAAAACACTGTAGGAACTGCTATATTAAGAAATACGACAAAATGATCCAAATAGGTCCTTTGGCTTAAATTCCAAACCCAGGGGTATTTCACAATCTCATTTAGCCAATTTCCCAGTCTACAACCAGAGTAATTAAAAAAAAAATGAAAAACAAAACAACCTACTACTTAAGAAAGCAAAATTTTATAACAGATAAGCAATCACCAATAGCAGTCAGGAGGAATTTAACTCTTAGCTTAATTTCTTCTTTATAAACTTTTGAAAATCAGTAAACAATAAAGTCCTCCAGTTAAATGTTTCCTCCAGTTAGAGTTCACAGTTCAAAGAATTTCCCCAACACCCTGTTGCAAATTAGTATTAATTAAGGCAAGCCAAGAAAACCTTGAAGTTACTTCCACTCTTTTTTCCACTTTTATTCTACTCTCTTTCTTAATTTTACACTTCAAATCTACAGCCAAAGCACAATGCTGTAAAATTCTTAGTTTTATACAGAGTGATTGATAATCTGGGTGACACAGAATAGGCAAATTTTTATTTATTTTCTTTTTTATTCTGATAGAAGCTTATGGATCCTAATTATTTCCCACTTTAATTTTATTATAATAACTTAATACATGTCATTGAACAGAATTTTCAAATACAAGGTGAGAAGAATTACAGTTAAAATTAAATTATCAGAGCTCTACAAAAATTTTTTAAGCATTAGTATTATTCAGAAAGATTACATGCAGTGAAGAATGGATTTTCTGTAAATAATACCATACCACCTGACTTCTCTACTGCCTTCTATTGTTTAAAATTTAAGTAACCTAAGAGCATTTTGACTAACGTGACTATTTGTCAATAGCAGAACTAGTTATCCAAGTTACCTAAGTCTTCACCAACAAGTGCTCTAGTCACACTGCCTAAGTCACAGAGGTAAAGGTGGAGACTGGGAGAATGAAGAACGATCCACTGTAGAACAGGTTTGAGACCATCTAAGGAACCTGAAGTTGCACAAGTCCATGGGTGACATGCATCCCTGGGTGCTGACAGAACTGGCAGATAAATTTCTAAGCCACTATCCATGACAACTATTTCAGAAGTCGTGACATTCTGGTGAATTTCCCAATGACTGGAAAAGAGGAAACATAACTGCCATTTTTAAAACAGGAAGTAAGGAAGACTTGGGGAACTACAAGCCAGTCAGTCTCACCTCTATGCCTGACAAGATCATGGAGTAGATCCTTCCAGAAACTGTGCCGAGGCACATGGGAAATAAGGAGGTAATTGGTAACAGCCAACATGGCTTCACTAACAGCAAATTGTGCCTGACCAATTTGGTGGCCTTCTTCAACATGGTTACAGCATTGTTGGATAAGGGAAGAGCAACTAACAGTATCTACCTGGATTGTGCAAAGCATTTGACACTGTCCTGCACAGCACGCTTGTGGAGGAAAGATATGTATTTGAGGGATGGACCACTCTGTGGATAAGGAATTGGCTGCAACTAAAAACAGGTGCGGCCAACAGCTTGCTGTCCAAGTGGAGATCAGCAACGAGCAGGAGTCAGTATTGGGACCAGCTCTGTTTAACATCTTCATCAGTGACATGGACAGCGGGATTGAGCGTAGCCTCAGCAAGTCTGCCAGCAACACAAAGGTATGTGGTGCAGTCAACACACTGGAGGGAGGGTCCTTCCCATCTAGAGGGACCTTGACAGGCTGGAGAGGTGGGCCCATGTGAACCTCATGTATTTCAATAAAGCCAAGTGCAAGGTCCTGCACCTGGGTCAGGGAAATCCCAAGCACAAATACAGGCTGGGCAGAGAATGTATTGAGAGCAGCCCTGAGGAGAAGGGCTTGGGGGTGTTGGTTGATGAGAAGCTCAACATGAGCTGGCAATGTGCCCTTGCAGCCTAGAAAGCCAACCGCATCCTGGGCTGGATCAAAAGTGTGGCCAGCAAGTGAAGGGAGGCGATTCTGCCCCTCTACTCTGCTCTTGTGAGACCCCACCTGGAGACTGCATCCAGCTCTGGAGCCCCCAACACAAGAAGAACATAGACCTGTTGGAGTGAGTCCAGAGGAGGGCTACAAAGATGATGAGAGGGCACCTGTCCTACAAGCATAGGCTGAGAGAGTTGAGGCTGTTCAGCCTGGAGAAGAGAAGGCTCCAGGGAGACCTTATTGCAGCCTTCCAGTCCCTAAAGGAGGCCTACAAGAAAGCTGCAGAGGGACTTTTGACAAGGGCATGCAGTGAGAGGACAAGAGGGAACGGCTCTAAACTGGTAGAAGGTAGGTTTAGATCAGACTTAAGGAAGAAATTCTTTACTATAAGGGTGATGAGGCACTGGAACAGGGTGCCCAGAGAAGCTCTGGATGCTCCATCCCTGGAAGTGTTCAGTTCAAGGCCAGGCTGGATGGGGCTTTGAGCGACCTGCTCTAGTGGAAGGCGTCCCTGCCCAGGACAGGGAGGTTCAAACTAGATGATCTTTAAGGTCTCTTCCAACCCAAACCATTCTATGATTTGATGAGTCCAGTTACATTAGCAGACTTTTCGTCAGAATGAATACTGTGTAATAGCATAAATATAAATAATATCAAAACTTACTTCATATACTCAATATAATTTTATTCTTCTAATTCCATTTTCAGATAGGAATAGATAGAAACCCAGCCATCTTTTCAGTAGAGATAAAGTATAATTAATAAAATTTAAATAATTACATGTGAATAGAAAATTTCTTTGTTTTAAGGAAGCATTAAATTCAAAAGTGTAACAAGAACAACAGATATGCAACATCTTTTAGGGCTATTAGCATCAGACTATTAAACTCACATTGTCCAATGCATCTTACAGGTATCACACTGTCTCTAGCAAACTTCTGCAATTTTCTGAATTATAACAATTAATTATTTTTTGAATGTTGTAATGAAACCAGCTTGCACAGAATCCACTATTTTTTATTATTACCAAGGTGCAGATCCTGTGAGAAAAGCAAGTCTGCAAATCTCCAGAAAAAAACAAAACGCATTGATACAGTTTTATGTGCCATCAAATTGTTCCACACAAGTGGCTGGCCATCATTTTTGAGGCCAAATAATTCCCATCAGTACCAGATGAATAAATGTGCCAAAGCTCACAACTTCGCTAAAGAACAGCCTCTCACACTCTAATTGCACCAGGTCTGACAAGAGTAATAAAAACTTTGTGAGTCTTAAAGTGAGTAAGATCTACTACAATGCAACAAGTAGACACTTTTAAATATTAATCACATTCGTATTTTATGCTCTCTGTCTTACTTGTATAGGATACCCTGTCACATGTATGTTATGCTGAATACAGCTGATCATGCGATCACTGTTCTCTTGCAACACTCTTCCTGTGTGTATTTTAAGTGCATCACAAATAAAAGGATAACAATACTGTAATGCTCCATTACAGCTTTTCTTCTGTACACACTAATAAGATCTTAGAGTTCTTTTTGTGAAACTGGTGTTCTGCCAAGTCTCAGAGGGTTTTAAAAAAGGACGAAAAAAAATAAAAAGAAAGAGAAAGGTGGGATAGTGATGTTCATTAAATTGCACCAGCTGTCTAAGAAAGGCTCAAAATATTGGTAAAGTACAGGGAAGGAGAGGAAGCATGCAGGTATTCATGTTCACGTATATAGGATTTCCTTTTTTTTTCTGTGCTGTATTCCAGCTCTGGTATTTACTGAAGAGATAGCTTTTTTTTTTCCTTAATTGCTTAATTAATATGACATAGCGGGCCTGTGACTGTCAGAAACAACATATACGTCAAAAGTGGAATGGGTGTCCTTGCTGCAAGGAATTCTATTTTTAAGCAGAAATGACTCATCAACTACTGGGATGTCCCAAAAGCTACAATTTGTCAAGCCGTCAGGAGAAAAGGGAGGAAAAAAGGAAAAGAGGTCACATCTTTATTTTTATCTGTAGCTTGAAAAGTAGAGGGTAAGGCACTGATAGTATGCTTAATGCAGCTCTGAAAGGCAATCTTCTATGCACGTCATGTTTTGATAACAGCTATATGGTATTCAGTATTTTTAAAACCTTGTCTGGCTTACCTCCTCTTTTATACTAAATAGATTCGTAAATGTGTCCAGTGGTAAGGGAGAATGCTGTTAATTCAGTGTGCATAACTAATCTGTCTACAGGGAAAGAAAGCACGAGATTAAATATTTGCAGATGCATTGATGAAACAAAAAATTCTGAGGCTTATTTTAAAAGAGTAAAAAGATGAAAACTAAAGAAAGATTCTGACCTATATATCAATTATATACCGGTGTGGTTTTTAAAAGAGTTAAAAATGTAATTTAATATGTTCTTATAGCAATACTGGAAACACATCAAGCAGCACAGTATGAATTTGTAAAAACAGAGGAGTGAAGCTGAGCATGCCACAAACGTGATCTATATAGTTTCATTACACAAACTGACCTCCAAATTATGGCATACAGTAGGTGGCGAAAACAAACACACAGGACAGATTTCCCGAGCCACTGGCATCTAAGATGCACTTAAATACTCGTCTAAATTTTTTTTTTTAATCCGTGTTTCTTAAGTTCAGATCCAAGTCATTATGTGTACATAACTATAATGGTGTCAATAAATTTCTTATTTTATTGCTGCTGTATAGACAGTAAATTATTCTTCAGAGAGACAGTCATAATTAGTAAACTGTAACTTAAGCCACCAAGGAACAGTTTGCTCTTCAGACGCAGCATAACATGTAGTGCTGTAACACAATTATTAAAAATAATTTTCAAAATAAACATAAATTTACAAAATTAGCAAACCACAGGAATAAGAAACTTAGAAGACCTATTGCAATCATTTTGTCATCCCATGGAAACACCATACAATCATTCCCTGAAGCTCCATTCTTCATACTAATTTCAAGTGTCCAGGGGAGGAACATTTCATATTACTATGTAGGGAAGACAAGGCAAATAGTAGCAGTTGCATCAGTCACTGCCTTGGATCAGAAAAGAAATTATTAGATAGGGATAGAAATTGTAAAAGTACATTGGTTCTGGGGTTTTGAGAGAACAGAGATACTTTTACCACTTTGGTTTCACTGGTCTCACAGAACCGTGAGTAAATGCAGAGATGTGAATTGAGTATGGTATCAAAACTATAGCAAGACCTACGCAAGCAGGCAGCAGACTATCAACGACAGAACTTAAAAGACATTTGAGCAGTATAGTTTTCTAAACTTTTCTGATTATGCCTGATATCTGCCCTAAACCTTTGGGTGAATGGAAGGCTTTTCTTACTCTTGCCATAAATCAAACTTTGAGATCCTGCCCTACAAAATCTAATGGAATTTGGAGCAGATGGGGACAATCTTCCCAAAACAGATCTAGAAAGCAATAAAGACTGCCAGGAACCAACTAGAAGCAGCTGTAAATTTCTAGTCCTTTTTCACCCCTACATTTAACCAGATGTCTTTTGATTTCTCAGTACACAAAAGCAGAAGCAATTCATTGGAAAGAAAGATGCAGTTTGGCACACAGTGTGGAATACCAACCAGTGGTATTCAAATGCCCTTTATCAGTGGGCACTTGCTTGGAGAAAAATTGCCAG
Source organism: Tetrax tetrax (assembly GCA_009806455.1). NCBI lineage: Eukaryota > Metazoa > Chordata > Aves > Otidiformes > Otididae > Tetrax > Tetrax tetrax. The sequence goes on along the minus strand of WHYT01014919.1, from coordinate 150,294 downwards.
GTGAGGCAACAACCCGCTGCAGTCTTTGTCAAGCCACTGTCTTCCCTCCACCCCTTTAAGGAGCTCAGGTATCCCACATAAAGCATAACAAATCAAAACAAAAAAGAACAAACTTTGTTGTTGTTGTTAAATACGGCAGAGACAAAAGAATTTGACTCAAAATCAGATTATAATATAGATGTGCAAATCTATGCTTTTAGATCTACTTCTTACAAACAGCTCCAGAATGACCAATATAAACTTCCTTGCCATGAGTGTCATTTGTCATGACACAAGAGAACTGACTTGCAACACAGTATGGAAAAAAAAATAATTTCCACCTGTTTGTACGTCATGCTTGCTGGATTTGTTTATTCATTTTCAGACAAGCTACAAAATGCTAACATCTAACAACAAATCCTCAAAAGCATTCCTGTGGGCCTACACACAGCCTCTGGATTAAAAAAAAAAAAAAAAAAAAAAAAAAAAAAAAATTTCTCACTGTCATTTAGCTACATTAAAAAACCAAACTCTTATCTGAGTAATTGTGACCTTGAACTGCAGAGCAGTATGTTATGAAAAGACAGTCTGCCCTGGGTCAGAAAGGATCCCTCATGTTCCTCACGCTTGGATCCACTTCAGTCTTTTGAGAGTCTCTGAGTTTACTGTCATAAATAATAAACTGTGTTACAAAAGTTGAGTGTTAAATGATACCTTTTTATTGAAAGTATTTTTATGCAAAAAAAACATTTTTGTAGGATTGAAATCCTATAGATATTCTTGCCACTCTGCAGACTTAGATCCTCAGAGCAACAGAGATCTCCATTTCCTCTCAGTGTCCAAGGCCATTCAGTCACCTTTACATTAGAGAAGACAATAAATAATCACATAGTCCAACATCCTACCAATCAAAGTATCACTAAGTATACGTACAACTGAGATACCCGGTATTTTATTTTCTTCAAATTTCCTTTCAAGGAAATTCTACAACCATCCCAGGTTGTCGTTTCCAATATTTCACCGCTGCGACAGCCATCAAGCTTTCCTTAAGATCCAAACTAAATCTCCAAAGTTGTAATTTACACAGATTTTATAGCTTCTCCAGACACTACGGAAATGACCTTTGGTTACCCTTGGACTTACATATTGGAGTGGTGCCATGTCTGAGCTCCCTACACCACAAGGTGAACGTTTTTTTTTCTTCCCTAGATGGAACAAATCCTTTTCCAACAACCACTCTCAATTCCTTTAACTTATCTGTCACAAGAAGTTTCCTAAACTTTTCATCATTCCTATTTTCCTCCAGACTTTCATTAGTTTGTCTACATATTTCTGATATGATGATGTAGAAAAAAAGCAGCATGCTTTGAGGCCTTACCAAGGCTTAAGATACTCTACTGCTGTTAGTCTACAAAGTTCACTGCTGTGAAATTTTTCCTTTTCTCTCCACAAAAAAATAGAAAGCCAGGTTTTAGTGTAAAATCTTGCTCCCTTGAAAAAGCCTTGTTATGTAAATATAGCTAACAGGCTATTCAAATTAGTCAACACAATTCAGAGTTGAATTTCCTCCATTCATCCTTAAAAAGAGATAAACTAGAGAGAGCAGCTTTCCTGCAAACATGCCAGTGATAGAGATTTTTGTCCATATCAAAACCAAATTTCTGGCTATTCAGTACAAATTGGAGAACTAATGGCACAATACTTCAAAAAAAAACATTAGCAAATTCCATCTAGCCCTTAAAAAAACAGAAGATTAATTACTGAAATATGATACTTAAATATTCTAAGAGATGTTGAAAATTTAAACCACATAACAATTGGCTCATGAAAAAAATGAGGACTTAACTTCTTAAAGATCACACTCTTAAGTCTGCTGTGTTCAGTATAAACACTATTAATTCAAGTGACAGATATTTACATAGAGGCTTATGTGGCAACATTTTCATACAAATAAAGTCATTAAATATCATTGCATGTATAATTTTTCGTTATTTAAAATCACTGACTCATTTTTGGAATACCAAAATGATACAGCTTGAACTTCAGTAATTCCTTAGTGTGCAACTGACAACAGCTAGAAAGTAGCTTTGCAGAAAAGAACCTGAGAGTTCCAGCGTACAAGTTGGATACAAGCCAACAACGTGCTTTTGTAGTAAAAGGTGGTCAGCAGCATCCTGGGCTGCATTAAGAAATGTCTCTCCAGCATGGAGACATAGACATACAGGAGTGAGACCACTGAAGGGCCACGAAGATGATTAATGAACTGGAGCACTGTCATACGAGGAGCGCTCAGAGACCTGGGACTGTTTCATTTGGAAAAGAGAAGGCTCAGCAGGATCTTATCAATGCATATATATATATATACCTGTTGGAGCCTTCTTCAGTAGTAAAGAAAACAGAGCCAGACTCTTCCCTGTGATACCCAATGATGAGGAAATCACATTAGCATATACATGGAGGAAAAGAAACAACATTGGACTGTGAGGGTCATCAGACACCAGAATAGGTTGCCCAGAGGGACTGTGGAATCCCCGTTCTTGGAAATATTCAAAACTCTACTGCACGCAGTCCTGAGCAACCTGCTCTAGGTAATCCTGCTTGAAGCAGAAGGGTTGGACTAAACAATCTCATGAGGTCTCTTCCAGTCTCAACAATTCAGAGATTCTGCATCAAGGCAACCGAAAAAAAGTTATATGTTAAAATATAGTCTGGTTAGCAAAATATCGAAAACAAACCAAACAGATTATAATGGCTTGTTTCCAGAACTGCATATACACAACAGATGTGATTTATGTCACAAATTAATTTATTGATTTATCATTTTTTAGTTGTTTTCCAGAAATTTCAACCTTATTGAAATGCTTTACAAGGTCTAACACTTCAAAAAAATTTATCCCATTGCAATTTATCACATTGTCAAGTTTGTATCTTTTATCTGAAACTCATTCACAGTATTTATCATTTAATTCAATTGCAACAATTCATTTTGATCACTGAGGAAATACAGTCTACTGGCACTGATTAATAGAAACTTCATTGCATTATTTTGTCTGGAGAAAACAGGATATTTCCATATTGCCTACCCAGTGGTTATGTACAGCTAGTGAAAATAATTGTAATACAATGTTGATTCATCAGTACAACAAACACATAAAGAGGAATTATCTTTATTTATGATTATAATCTAGCTGAAGAATACTAGGAAGTTTTATGAAGGAGTTTTACAATCTTCCTCAACTAAGTAGTTTGGAAGAGTTATTCAGGTAGTATTTTACCAGTTTTATCTGCATAGAATTTACCAAACTCAAGGTCTCTGAGCATGTCAGAGAACAAATGTAAATACTGAACTAAGAGATGGATAGCACATAAAACATGCATCTAATTTCTACAGGTATGCCTCTCTATACCCAACATTCTTTATAATTCTAGAAAGATAACACCTATAATGACTGGTTACTGTACCTCAAGGGACAGACGTCTACCAACAAACTTAGAAAACATACAATCATACCTAATCCCTTTGTCCTAGGCAGCTAAGTACATACTAACATATGAAGGACAATTATCTGGGGTTTTTTTTCCCTCCACTGTGGCTTATTTGTTTTGCTTTTTGCCTTATAATAATGTTGTTGCTGGATTTCATTCACAATTAACACCATCTATACCTAACAAAGGCCTTCCCTCTCTCTCGTATTCAATTGCCTGCAGACGCCATGCATTGCATTGCATACCCAACTCGCTTCAACTGTAGCATGCTATTATGAAAGCAATGAATCTTTGCAACAGACATTTTCCCACGAAACTCAGCAAAAAAAAAAGAAGAAAATTAATGTTCATTGCCACAAATAAGGCTTTCTTCTGCAAATCGCTTTTCAACTACACCAACAATGGAGTACACTCAGTTATCTATTAAAAACAAAGTAAATATAAAATTAGCCCTTGCTTATGACTGAAAATCTTATTTAATGGTGTATGAGTTTAAAGAGTGCTGATAGAGTTTTATAAATAATACATTTTGTCATTTGCTGAGAATCAGCAGTAGGAACAGCTGAAGTTATATTTCTGTTATAACAGTAAAAACCAAGTGACTTGAAACTAATGACTTGAGGAATTTATTTACATATTTAACCTAAATTTTCTTTAAATCAAAAAAAATTACACCTATCACTCCATTTGACTACTGAGCAGTTAATAAAACTAAGTGTTTTTAGAAATTAACTCTTTATATTTCCCTCCTTTTGTAAAGGAGAGATGGGGAGAACAAATACAACTGGATTTACTTCAGCATGGGACAAAATTTATCAGCTCACAGAAATGACCAGAAATTTCGGCAGTATTAACAAAATCAAAACAAAAAAAAAAAAAAAAAAAAAAAAAAAAAAAAAATTGACAAGGAGACTGGCTGAAGGGTACCATGGGGGATTTGGATAGTCTGTATTATTTTCCAAAAATTGACATTATGTAAGGAATAATACTGTTTTAATCTACTTGCCAAAATACAGACCATTGTAATTTTTGCAATTTGAGAAGTGGTAAATATCATATAAAAACATCTCCTTGAATCAGATACCAGAATTTAAAGTCAGCTTCTTCATCTCTATACAAGCATCATGAAAAAAATGCATCTATATTAACTCTAACGTGTACTTTTAAGTATGAAGGAATGCTCCAGTGACCACTTAGTGTGGGTTAATGAGTATAGTAAGATAAAAGTTTCATAAATATAATTAAAATATCTTTGCGTGAGTAAATTTCACTATAAGTAGAAAGGGCTGACACAAAGCTTAGTGTTATTTAAGCCCTACTTACTGAATCCAGACTTCTCATATTGCGTTGTTTTGTTAAGCAATTTCTAGTATAGCATCTTTGACATCTGTTTCCAGGTAATATTGCCACTAAGCAAGTAGGTAACTAAGACTTGCTTCACTCTAAAGACGAGGCCAAAAAACAGAACTGAAAGGCACCACAGGAGACAGATGAAGTCCAAGAAAACTGTATTCCAGGAGGGAATTACAATATTTTCTAAAAGTCATCTACATATGAAACAGAATGCAAGAGTAAAATTAATTTGTCATTAAATGAGAGTGCCTTTTAATGCAATTATGTATGTGGATACTTTTTATATACATATGTAATAAATAAATGAATAATGATGCACTCACCAGAATGTCAGTAGCTCAGTTACAGACATGAGAAAGCAGCTTAAAAATTAAAGATGTTTTATTTCTTCTTATAAAATTAGTTGATTAATGTTTGAAATTAACTTTGTGGTTTATTGTCAACAAACACTACCTAAATGTACTATATCCTAAAACAGAGCTGTAAAGATAATTCATCTGATCAACTAAAACCATCTTTTAACTTGTATTATCCCATACTCTTCAAGGATTAGTTCACAATGAATGTAATCCCAAATGGGCCAAGCTCTTACACTCCCAGAGAGTAGAGAATGATCAGTGTCAATCAAACCTTAGTTTGTGGTGACTAAATGTACATCTTTGTGCTCTCTCTCCTGTCACAGCATTGATGAAAGGGGTATGGAGATGAGGAGGATATGCAGGGTATTTTCTGATAGTTTTAGAAATTCAGAAAGCTTTAAGGAAAGTCTAGAACAGACACATTTGCAAAAAGCGCAAAGCTCATTTTAAAAAAAATAGTTTAGAAAGCAACCTAAGAATCAGAATACAGGCATTTTCCTTATGGTATACTTAAGACAAACTTGGTAGTTTTACATTTGGACAGTATTCAGGCTCCCTGGATATCAGATCTAGACAAATGGTTATTTTACACAATTAGTATGCAAAAAAAAAAGCAACTATTTTCTAAATATTTTCAGATAAACAAAGACATATGAAACACAAAAAATTAGAGTTGTCTGTAAGTTTAACTTTTTTATTTTCCACTTATAAAAAGAAATAAAGCTATTTAATTAAGAAAGTAACAGTTGAGAACAAGCTCAGGGCTCAGCACGAACCTATATATCTGTGTGTATATTTGTATAAATCTTCCTATTCACAGTGTCACTGTTATTCTTAGATTCAGCTGTTACACACTTATTGCCAGATGGCACTTTTATGTATACTTCTAAAAGTACAATATGTGACACAGTATTGGAAAAAAATTAGATATTTAGGAATAACTACACTGTTGCCTCTGAAAATATAAACAACTAATCTGAAAACCAAACATGAGTAGAACATATAAAGCAAGTTGAGAGAGTTTTTACGTTTTCACTTGCCATTCATGGACACTACTATTTCTACATTGATGTCAGCTTTTAGTGAAGGGACTCCAGTAAACTTCAAGAGACAAGACAGTAATAACTGGTCATTAGAAATCAAGTTCTTTGCAAAAAATAAATAAATAAATAAATAAAAATATGTGCCTGTAAAGCACAGTATATTACATTGTATTGTACCCAAGAAGAGAACACAGAAGCATAATAGAAAAGAATAATCACATTATAAACATGCTATTGCCATTACGGAAGCCCTAAGTTACCAGTTTAGCAGAAATCAAGCTATCTGCTAGTGCTTTTACTGACCATGCCTAAAGATGATCATGGCAAGCAAATGTTATCCTCTATTCAAGTTACTAAATCAGTATGATATGCAAAGGTCAGGATGACAAATGGAAATTAAAATAGACAGTTCATCTTTAAAGCCCACGTAAATACCACTTAGAAAAGTACTTCTATATGTATTTGTTAAAACACCTTTTACATGCAGAAAAATAAACAGAAGTGGACACAGGAAGGAGGAAGGTTGTTGAAAACTACTTATAAAAAAGCATGGAAAAGTATGGGAGACATCAAGCTCTACTGCAGCATATTCTAGAGAACCATCTAAAGAATACACATCGAGTCAGATTTTTCTCGCAAGAATGAAGGATAATTCCATTATTTCCTTACCTTGAAAAATTACATGATGAAAAATTTTAAAGGAAATAGGAACTAGAAAATAACAATCACTAGTATCCATGATAAGGAAAATAAGGAGGTGATTGGTGACAGTCAACACGGCTTCACTAACAGCAAACTGTGCCTGACCAATTTGGTGGCCTTCTTCAACATGGTTACAGCATTGGTGCATAAGGGAAGAACAATTGACACCATCTACCTGGACTTGTGCAAAGCATTTGACACTATCCTGCACAAAATCCTTGTCTCTAAACTGGAAAGACATAGATTTGAGGGATGGACCACTCTGTGGATAAGGAATTGGATGGATATTCCCACTCAAAAGAGTTGCAGCCAACAGCTTGCGGTCCAAGTGGAAACCAGTGATGAATGGTGTTACTCAGGGGTTGGTATTGGGACTGGCACTGTTTAATACCTTTGTCAGTGACATGTACAGTGAGACTGAGTGCACTTTCAGTAAGTTTGCCAGCCACACAAAGCTGTGTGCTGCAAAGATGGGGACAGACTTTTTAGTAGGGTCTGCTGTGATAGGACAAAGGGTAATGGCTCTAAACTGGAAGAGGGTAGATTTAGACTAGATATCAGGATGAATTTTTTTTACAGTGAGGGCGGTGGAACACTGGCACGGGTTGCCCAGAGAGGTGGTGGATGCCACATCCCCTGGAAACATTCAAGGCCAGGTTGCATGGGGCTCTGAGCAACCTGATCTGGTTGGAGATGTCCCTGCTCCTTGCAGGGGGGTTGGACTAGATGACCTTTAATGGTCCCTTCCAACCCAAACTATTCTATAATTCTATTCTGCATTAAAGTAGATCACTTTCTTAAACCAAACTCTAAGTAATTGCTTCTGATTTCTTTGAATGTTCTGCTTTTATTGAAACTACAAATGAAAGACACACATTAAAGTGAAGGCATCTCTATAAATTAGAAATGTTATTATTTCGTTATTTGTTATCTAAAGATCAAAATAATCATATGAGTGATATTTATAATATCTCTTGGCAAAAGTTTCATGTTTAACTGGTATTTACTGAAATTACCATTGTGCAAGAAAATAGTATTTTATGAATGAGATACTACAAATAAAGGAACAGGGGATTCTAGTCCTTAGTAAGAAGTGAAGCATTTCCTACCAGGATGTGACCATATTTAATTGACAGGGATGCCAAGATAGTAATTTCTCTGCTAAATAAATCCTCTGTTTATGAACTGAAATACCCTATTAGTTGCTGCTACATACCACTGAAACATATTAACGTTAAAGAAAAAAAATCTATATACATATTGTGGTACTAGGAGACAACAATTCAAGCTGGTGGCTTATAAAAAGTAGAAGCATCAAATAAACAACAGAATAATCTTAATGAAGGGTACTGGAATAATCCCTACCATTTTCAAAATGAATAACCTTCATCCTTTCCACCAGAAATTATTTTTTTCTATGATTTTATTTAGAACTTTTCTTAAAAGGTGAGTTAGGTATGCTTTTTACTAGAAAGTCAATTCAGATTAAAGTACATATACTGGATCACAACTAGGCCCATTATTTTTAATGGAGTACAGTGCAGAAATCCTTAAGTTTGTGCTTGAACCAGAATGAGTGCAGACATACTGTACAGCAACATAAAGCTGCTTAATTGGCTCTGCTGAGATGTTAAGACCAACTGGGATGGACATACTACCTTGACGAATCTGCACTATTTTCTGACCTCAGATCTCTCCAGAGAGCATTGCACTGGACATCCCATTTCATTTGGTACTAGCCTGGGAAAGTATCTGCTGGAGTGATGAACTTGGTTGCATACAAATGGTCTTAGTTTACCCCCCTCTCACAGCTGTGATGGCATTCGTTTTGCCTCCAGTCACCTTCTCTATATGACAAACATAGCAGTGAGCAACAGGCACTATCTTCAGTATTGAGCCTTATTGACTTCCTCAGTGTCTTCCACTATAACTAATCATGACACACATCCTTGCCTGACAAAACTCAGTGGTCTTTCAACTCTTTCCCATTCCTTCACTATCTATAAAAATTCCTGTCCTTCTTGATGCCCCTTAGGTATGTAGGATTCTTTTGTGGACATAGCTGTCATTGTGTCTGCAAAACTACTAACACATTAAGTCTTGGATTTCGTTTTAGACAAACGCTTACACTAGTACTCTTCAGCTTTGGATTAAAGACATAATTTTTGTAACACTATGCGTAAGATCAAATAACAGGTAAGTGTCCACAGCACAGGCAGAACACAACAGCTATCAACTGTTTTGTCAAAGTAAAGCACACAATGGTATATGTCACTATCTGTCTGGTGTGCACACTAGATCTTGTTTGTCTCCACTGCTCCTTGCCAAACCATAGTGTCTGTTGTTCCAGTTGTTTTATTGAGTATTGCGCAAGCCTTCCTCTCACTGTACCTTAATTATTTCCTGTTTGACCAAAACCTAAATGGAATTACTTTTACTAATCAAGCACTCGGGAATCTTAAATAGACTAATATTTGACAACATTTGATTCTACATTGAAGAAATTATTATCAGGTGAGCTGCTAATAAAGAATAGAGCAGAATTTTTCACTTCAGGAATGTATCTGGGAAGTTTCTAACCTGAATTAGCTACTAATGAGTATTTACACCAAAAAAAAAAAAAAAAAAAAGAAAAAACAACAAAGAGACAGACATATGTGTAGGAAGAAAGCAGGGTAAGAGAGAAGAAGGAGAAAACAAAGGAAAAGCGTGCAAGCATATTAACTTGAGGTTGTCAAATTTAAACAGCAGCCAGGAGTTAAACATTGGCTGAAAATCTAAAGAAACCTACAGTTAAAACACTTTTCTATCCCCATTGAAAGAGCAGCCAAGCAGCTGGTAGCCATACGTGGATTAGGTGGCCCACAGAAAGGTTAAGCACCCCAGGGAAATCTTGTATGCTGTCAGTTTTGCTCTCCTTGAGGAAAACAATCGAACAAAGGCTTCTAGAATGCAGTGCCTAAAATCATTATATAATCCATTAGTTTCACAAAAGACAGTTGCCTTGACAAATAGCTATATTTCGTTGGTCTGAAATTGAAATGTAGGTGGAAACAGGTTTTATTCTATTTAACACTTTTGACCTGGGTGTGTTGGGCACCCAGAAGCTTTGTCATTGTGCTTTAAAAAGTTTTTTTAAAAGATCTTCAGAAAAGCACGCCTTATATGCTTCTGTGGTAACATATTAAATAAAAAATTGCTAAAATTAATGAGAACACTTACAGCAATGTTAAGGAGAAAGTATCGTCCTCACGTCAAGGGAGCTCAAGCTAGAACTTGAGTTTTTCCACCACTCTCACCACCACATTTCTGTTGTATTTGACACATCCAGGCTACAAATGTAAGGCTTGACACTCACACAATATAGAGTTGACACCCATGTATTCAAGAATACCTGTTGCTGGTGCTAGCACCTACCTAAATATCAGTACATACAGATGTCAACAGTGTAATGTCTGATCTTCTGAGACACCTAAGGATTGTTTTAGAATATAACCATTGCCATTACTTCACAGGTAGGCTGGCTCACACAGGAGTGACTCCAGCACACTATCTTAATCATTGCAGCAATGGCAAGCATAAAGCTAGTTGGAAGAAAAGCAGCAAATATGTAGTTCTGAAGCTTTAAAATGCTACTGATACTTATAATATCATCCTCCCAAAATAACTGGATTCAATAGAATAATATTCTAATAAGTCCTGTTTTATTGGCTTCTTCTCTGTTAGGCTACCAACTTGCCTGTTACACCACAGTGTTGAGCTTGATATGAAAACAAGGGTGGAGTAAGAATAATATAAAAGAGAGGATATTCCTAGTTACACAGGTTTGTTGCAAACCATCACATACCTCAAGAAGTTAGGATGAAACTTTCTATTGTCTCACCAAAACTACAACACTATATGATAATGTTGTTGTAAATCTAAAAAAAAAATAGAGACACTCTGCAGAGTTTTACTGGCTCACCTTATCTTGGGAGAAATCTATCAAACCCAAGAGTTCGAAATCTTCACAGATATGCAAGATATAATGCTCATACTAATTCATTCACAGTTTTTCAAAAGCGTTCCTATCAGTCTCCTAAGATATCTTTTTTTCTCCTGCAAACTGTGATTTTTGGCAAATATTCTTGCTCTGTATTTCTTAACCTAGTCTTTAATTTGAAAGATTCTACATATGCCCAATGAACATAAAAACCATAATTTTGCAACAGTATGTATAATCTCAACATACAAAAGTAGTTTTTTTCTCTCTATTCATTCTATAGATCCAATGTGACTGTGTTCAATCTATTTTATATACGATCTTTTCCCTAGTCTTGAGTTATTTTGGCAGACCATGCACTATTATAAATTTCTTTGCACTCAGGTGATGAGACCAAGCACTGATTTGAAGTAGATGAATGAAGCAATTTAAAGATGTATAATCGCTGCAGGAAAGGAGGGAAAGGAGAATGTACTAGAATACTCACTTTGACGAATCTATGAAGTATATTACAAGAGCACCAATACTAAGAGCAAAGACTAAGACAACCTAAAAAAAAAAGAAAAAAAATTATTATTTAACAGTGTTAAAGTGAAACATTCATTCTTTTACACACACAAAAAGACAAGGAAAGTAAATAATAAACTAGTACTTTTTATTTCAGCTGTCATTTTCTTTAGAAAGCTACTCCTACTTCAATTTCAAACACTATATATTATCATAGAATGATTTCTTATATTGAAAAAGAAACATAAACAAGTTGAATCCTAGGCTCAGAGAAACCCAGTACACAGTAAGGTCCTAGATCCTAATCTCTGCTAAGCTATATTCTTTAATTCCAAATGGCAAGCGATCCTACTGCTTAGCATTCAAATTGCACTATAGACCTATCCTTCATAACTGTAGTAAGTTTCTGCTCATTGACAGGTAAACCAAGAGTGATGACAGATTAGACTGAATTTTCATTTATATACATGATTGTGAAATCCACAGGATAAGTGTAAGGCCATGTAAAAATATGTATTTACTCTACACTCCTGTCCACTGAGACTACAGTTAATTTTCAAACAGGTTAAAACAATAGCTTGATGCAGCATGTTCTGATACAATGAATACCTACCACAGGCACCTTGAAGTCCCAACCTTTTCCCCCCTTTACATCTGTTGACTTTTTGAATCAAATAATTTTGTTAGGTCTAGAATCCAGCCCTTATTAAAACAAGGCAGAACTTGTTTTTTTGGCTACTATAGCAGAAGCTGGATTAATCACATCTCCGTCTGTCTCTTAATTTCTTTTTCTGAACATAAAGCCAATACAATTGTTCTACTGACTCCCAAAGATTCTCCAACACTGTGGCTAGATGTAGTTTCACATCTACTCATAGTAGGTCTGCATCTATACAGGACAGCATAACTGAAATTTCTGCACTCAAATTTTGGCTTCAAGAATCATGAAGTACACAATACTTTGTGTACCCATTGTGACATAGATTTCTGATATCCTCACTCTAGGTTTCTCTCTCTTGAACAATGCCATCCACTGGGTAATTTGGGGTCGGAAAACATGAACGCAATAAGCTATTTTTTGTACCTCAGAATGCAGATTTCTGGCAGAAATAAAAAAAAAAAAAAAAGAATCTTGTCTGCTGCACTGAGGATGGGAAACAGAGGGAAAATTATGTCTCTTGCAACTCATCTGATCTGATGGTCTACAGAATCTAACCAAAATGTCCCTTAGTCTTCTGGCAGGCACGTCTCAAATAGCTGCTTAGAAGTAATGCCCCTTAAAACAAATCCAGAGAATTGATCACTCGGGATTGGGAAAACCAGGGTACTAACTAAGGGGACATGCAGCTCCTCTAGCTGTCAGTTAAAATACAACTTACTTGGTCAGAAGTGGCTAAAATTTAAGATATTATCTAAACAACTGCACGTGTGAAATAAACTAGTGGTGTTATTCCAGTTCTGGCTGAGCAGATTTATTAATCTGTACGAACAGCATAACTAATACATGGTACCACCACTATTGCTGCTTTTGTTGACAATCTCAACTGCTTAAGCAACAGATGAGCACTTAAGCAAAAACTTAATTCAATACAGGCTTCAGACCTTTTTCTGAAGCTGCCATATTAGGAAGGATTCTGACAATCCTAGTGCAAGCAATACAAGAGAATGTACAATGTGTTAATTCTAAGTGGACTTACTGAAAAAAAAAAAAAAAAACAACAGTGTAGAAGTTTCTCTACTCTTAGTTATCACTCAATGCTGTAATGGCAGTATCTGAAGCAAAGTATAATTCTAATTACATAACCAAACTCTGGAGCTATTCAGGGCCACAATCAAACAGGCACATACTTCCAATGAAAGAAACTCATTAATTTCTTAACATTATCTAAGCACTACAACTTGTTAAGAAAATTCTATTCAACTGAAAGTTTGAGTTAATTTTTCAGTCCTTTTAGATTTTGCTGACTGTAACTTTTTACTTTGTGAATGTCTGAGAAAGAGTATTTTGCCTAAGTATAAGTACCTGTTGTCTTACCTGATACATTATCACCCAAATCAGTGAGATCTCTCAGTGAAATTCAAGGAGTGAAGCATGAAACTCTTCAAATAACATTTTCACTACCTAAGTCTAATATAATGTTAATATCCAGAGTTTGAATCTTCTTTGATTAAACTACATTACTGATCAGATGTATAGAGGTGTTGCAAGGTGAAATAAGCTATTAAATCTTTATCAACTGGTAAGAGTCTCACCATCTCAGAAAAAACTAATGTGGTAAATAGACCTTGTGGCTTGTCACCTGGCAATATACCCCTAATTATGATTAGTAGTGATCTCAAGGCCCATTTTTTCTCTGAATTAAGCTACTAGGAATCAAATTGATTGTGCACACCCTGCCCCACCCCTTGCATTATTCCAAGTCACAGACAATCACAAAGTCTGGATCTGAATCAAATCTGCTCCCTTGTCTAGCTCTAGAATTATTTATTATCAACATGTTGCAGGAGAAGTCTCTAATTTTTTAATTTTTTTTTTTTTAAACAGAGTTAACCAAGGTGCTGAGGGCTCTGGGAACACAGTGCTTACAATTTTTTTGTGAAAATTTTCATTTGACTCAAACCAGTTTCAAACACAGATATTCAATCTTACATAGTTTAAGGTCAGGTATTAATGGTGATGTTTTAGCCTACATTCTGTGGAATGATTTATATACTAATAGCACTATCAAAACCACTATTAAATACAAGTATCTCCTTAAAATAATCAAAATAAAGCAAAAAAACAACCAAAAACCAACCAAAAAAATCCAACCCACAAAAAACCTCAAATCAACAGATTCACCCTACAGTAGGAATTCTGAGCTGAAGAACGCTGAAATGACCATTTCATGCTGAAAATTAAATTTGAGAAACCAAACTGTAATATGTCTGGGACTATATGACACTCCCATTCTTTCAAGTTTTGCAAAGTACACAAGTAAAACTGAAATTTTCAGTTTCAAATAGCAAGTCTTAGGTAACAATATTCAGTCACTGTCTATTAGTCAAAGCAGTTGTTGAGAACAAAACCAGCATACTTGTATACCAGCCTTGCGTTTTAGTTATATCTAGTCCCTTAATAATCATCACTGTGCTGCTTAAATAATGTTATGTAGATGCTGAGTACTTCCAAGACACTTACGGAATTTAAAAGTTCCATGACAACTCATATAACTGCAGTAAAATACAAATATCTAAATTTTGCAAGAATCTCCAGGTTCCCATGCTATACGAAACAGTGAGATATGTATGCAAAACTACACCATTCCCCTACTGTAACATATATCTGATTTTAAACTTAGGCTTGTTTTCTCTTCTATTGCCCTAAACCACAAACCTAACATTAAAATTCATAACATCCCCAAAAACCACAGAACAGGTATCAGAAGGGAATAGAACTTTAAACTCCATTTTTATCCTGCTAGCAGAGAAACACATTTTTCCTTTGCTAAGTGACAGAGGTATTGAGCTGAACTCAAATATATCAAGTTTGCAGAAAAAGCAGGGCCTGAACCAATCAGGTTAGAGTGATATTAAAATTTTTAAAAATAAAATTAATACCTTTACGTAGTATATAAACACATTTGGTAGCAACTCAGATGCAAGTTTTTAGCTGTATTCCCATCTGAAAAAGCTGAATGCAACCTGGTTATTCAGTCTCAGGGAGACAATTATTGAATTTAGGTCTAGATTGAAATCAGAGTCTTTGCTAGATTGTCATGGAGATAACACCTATTTTGGGGAACTTACTATGCTTGAGGAAAGGTATGAACATAGACAGACTGGTACTCCAAATCCACAGCAACTATAATCTAGGAGAGGAAAAAAGCACATATTTATGTGAATTATTGCCTTTTTTGTCAACCAGCCATGGGGAGAAGCTTACTTGTTCTGTTTATTATTCCAAGGTGTTTGGCACAACACTGCAATTTCTACACATCTATTAAAACTTCTCTCTGTCTGGAAGGAAAGAATCTTTTAATTTATAAGAACTTGCTGTTTGTTTAAGATTGGGAAATATGAAGTCATATGCTTAGCAGCTACACTAAGCACTTAGTACAAGTTTAAAATAAACACCATTCTAATTAAAGGAAAGAGAGAGAAAAACATGTAATAGTTGCTGCGTATCTTAAATCTTTGCTTAAAAAAAAAAAAAAAAAAAAAAAAAAAAAAAAAAAAAAAAAAAAAA
>WHYT01014919.1:103784-119722 GCA_009806455.1 Tetrax tetrax | reverse complement strand
AAAAAAAAAAAAAAATTCCCTTTTTGTATAATGGTAAAAGTGTAACTCACACTGATTGACAGTGGATACATGACTGGCTCTACAGTCACAATGAGAAAAAAAGTTATGTTGGTAACAGCTACCTACAAACTATTCTTCCAGTTGTAACCGTTCTCATTTTCAAGTTCTTCATAGTCTGATTCGAGATAAGGGCCATCAGTGAGCTTACTGGAACGAGAGACTGACCTGTCAAACAATCAAATTGTGCTAACTGAAAAACAAACAAGCTTTTCAAGGCAAAAGAAGCCAGCTCGAGAGCATGGTCCTCTCTACCACACACAACACAGCAGGAGAGCAGCACTCATAACGGTGGTTGATCATTTACAGTTCTATCCCCAGTGCTAGGCCTGGAGAAAGCTTCTGCTTATTGTATCATGCCCTGAAATGCAGTATGTGGTATTTATTTTGTTTGGGTTTTTTTGTATGTTCCTATGTTTCAGTTGTAACACAAGGCTTTTTAACCTCTAAATAAAGCCCTAGAACCAAATAATTGCAGATGGAACTGCTTGTTCTAATAAAACCTCATCTCACCTCTTGATCAAGAAAGTGATCAAAGTGAGTGAGATGAAGCAGCAAGCAAAGACTCTTGCACTTCCTGGTATAGTGCCTACACAAAAAAAAGTCTCCACCAGCACACAGAACATCTTGAAAAGCACAAAAGTGCACTAATTTATGGAAAAAATAAAAAAAAAAAAAAAGACAAGATACTGCCTCAAAATCATAACCATGTTCTGTATAATTAATTTAGAGAATAACCTAACTACAATGGTTCAACATCAGGGAAATTAATCACCCAAAACAAAGAGGAAATCAAATAAGGTCTATACCAGTAAATAGTAATAATTTGCCAACCTAGAACACACATCACAGAATAAAAAGTTAATAAACTGTAAGAAAAAAAAAAAAAAGACAAATATTGTTTTTCAAATTAAGTAATTTTCTATTTCTTAGCCAGTATTCTCTAAAACAAACACAAACAAAACCCCAGACAAATTTCACTGCTCCTCTTCTCTTTACTTCAACCTACTGTGCTCCTCGCCACTTACCATGAGCAATTTGTTAACTGAAGAATGACATAAGAGAGCCAAGAAACCGTCAAGGGAAAAACAAGACGGAACCCAAAGAATGGCAGTAAAAATGCCAGAAAAATAATATAATAAAGAAAATCCTGTATCTTTAAAATACTGAAATCAGAAAAATATTTTCAGAGATAAGAGTCTGGGGTAAAAAAAAAAAAAAACTAGAAGTGCTCTCAGGAACAAATAAAGTTGCAAATATGGATTTTCTGAGAATTTAGGCCTAATCCTGCAATCCATAGTCTGTGTAATATTATATTACAGACATTAACACTGCTGCTTAAAGGAACTTCAAGATTTATTGCCATGTCATAAGAAATTACTAAAAGAAGCTACATTTCTTTGTGAATGGAACACTTCAAAGATTACATTTAATGACATTATTTAGATCACACATTCACATTAAAGCTAGGCAAAAGGAATCCTCATATTTCTCAGTCATTTGGACATTAGAGTCTGATATGCAAACTACACAACACATAGTCATGTCAATAAATGTTTAAAGGGGAATTAGAGAAGAACTAATTAAAAGAGGTTACTTCCTCTTGCTAAGGTTTTATGATTGAATGGGTTGGGTAAATTCATTTACTCTGCTCTTTCGAGACCCCACCTGGAGTACTGCGTCCAGCTCTGGAGCCTCTGACACAAGAAGGACATGGACCTGTTGGAGCGAGTCCAGAGGAGGGCCACGAAAATGATGAGAGGGCTGGAGCACCTCTTCTATGAGGACAGGCTGAGAGAGTTGGGGACCGTTCAGCTTGGAGAAGAGGAGGCTACAGGGAGACCTTAAAACCGCAGCATTCTGGTACTTAAAGAGGGCTTATAAGAAAGATGGGGAGAAACTCTTTATCAGAGTCTGTAGCATCAGGACAAGGGGTAACAGTTTTAAAATAGAGGGAGGTAGATTCAGACTGGATAATAAGGAAGAAATTTTTTACCCTGAGGGTGGTGAAACACTGGAACAGGTTGCCCAGAGAGGTGGTGGATGCCACATCCCTGGAAACATTCAAGGCCAGGTTGGATGGGGCTCTGAGCAACCTGATCTGGTTGGAGATGTCCCTGCTTCTTGCAGGGAGGTTGGGCCAGATGACCTTTAATGGTCCCTTCCAACCCAAACTATTCTATGATTCTATAGCACAGGCTAGCAAAGCCAGATAAAGATGCAAAGATTATGGACCCAGAGGAAAGGATGACTTAGAAAAGTTATCTTTGAATTAAACTCTTCATGTTATGTAAAAAGAACATCAAAAGCCACGACACCAGAGGGTGGAAGTTAAACGAGCTGACATCATATTGGCACTAGCAAGAGAAAAGGTCAGCTAAGGTAACATTTGGTTTCAAGGCCAGATTCAGTGGTCACTACAGTATGGTTTTTAAAAGCAAGGGTAGTAAACAAGACTATTAGTGTTACACTGGATGTTGGTTCTGCAAGGCTTTCATCATATAATATGATTTTTATCTTTAAACCATGTTAAAAAGGCTCATAAAAAAGCTTTCAGTTTTAAAATTATAGTCACGTAGCAACATAGGAAGACTCATCTGGAGGAAACAAGTTTGTGAATAAATCAGTCTTTGCATCCTTACAAAGAAACTGTTCTTTCCATCCTGCATCTCAAAAAATATAAAAAATACTCACCACAACTAAAGGTTTGTTGTGTGAATATAACTTTTTACCTTTGCTTGCTACATTATTGTTTACATCATTGCTTGCTACATCATTTATTTTCTGTGTTGGGCTTTAGTGGTAGTTGCAAATCATTGACTCCATTTCATACCTCAAGTGAATTTCTCATCATTTGGTACATGACGTTGAATCATAATTCTAGAATAACAATACTTACAAGATACTAACAGCATTTCCTTGATGATTACAGTATGGAAATCAGCAATGTCTGCAGTCAACAGTATCAAAGGCTCTTGTGCCTTTCTCTGAAATACCAAATTGTGAAGAAACCTCCATGTAGCAGTGCAGCCTTGCATCAGATTGTGAATCAAGATTTCACCTGTAGTAGCATATAACTGTACTTGCACAGATTTTACATAAAAGGAACATTTATGCTAATATTTTTTAAAGGAGCAGAAACCACTATATGAACATCACCTCAATTTCCTTCCAAAGGCCATTGAAAATGGCTTGTTTACTGAGTGAATGCTTCCCCATAAACCAAGTTCACCACAACTCAGAACATTTGTCTACTTTAGGTTTAGCTGCTCCAGTGAAATTGCTAAATTTTATTATCTAATTACACAGAGTTCTCATATCTCATGATTAATGACTGTGTCAAAGAATTAATTGGCAGGCTTTTCAGCTCAAATTAGCCTAAAACCAAAAAAGCTCACATTGTTCATATTTATGTTGCCATGGGAAATTGAGAGTTCTGATCAGAATTATATTTTGAAATAGCCCCAAATAAAAGTATTTTGCTGGTTTTATTTTCTGTTTCAGATTAGTTGAAGTGTATGCTCTTGTATAAGATTACGAGTTAGCTTAAGTCTGTACAATGACTAAAATTTAGTCAGCACTACAATTTACAGTCACTGCTCAAACTTGCTCTCTTCTACAGTTTTCTTTTGTAGGCTAATTAAAGACAGCTTTTTTGTATGCACAAATTCTTATCTAGAGCTGGATGATTATGTAGGTTTAGTTTTATTCCTAATAGTTAAAAAGTCAATTTTTCAGTCTTCAAAGGAGATTGGCATGAGAGATGTTTTCCTGTGGCTGTCAGTCAAAGCTGGCAAAACAACTGAAGGATAATGCCAGAGAAGGATGAAAAGGAGGAAAAACATGCTTACAAAGGTGACTTTCAAAAATACTATGTTGTTTAACTCCATCAACAATAGTTTCCTCCTTCCTATTTAGCATGATTTCCTCACATTGATTTTGTTCATGGATGTCCAGTGTTTTATATTTCATTTAATTGCCACAAGAAAGCTTCTGATGTAGTAGATAGCTGTGCCTAATCACCAAGTAGACAAAGTGAATTGAGGTACAGTGAGCTCTTGCAAATCTCTGAAGGTATAGTGGTCCCAATTAAAAAGCCATGCTGTTGATGGCCGCCTCTCCTTAGAAGTCTATGAAGCAGCTATGGCTTTTCCTAGGCTTGTACTGGAACTTGACCAATGAATACCAGGCTTCATTCATTTGCAGATATCAGTAATTGTTATACTCTTTTTTTCTGGAAACAGAATAGGGGCAGAATCCCCTCCCTTGACCTGCTGGCCACACTCCTTTTGACGCAACCCAGGATACGGTTGGCCTTCTGGGCTGCAAGGGCACATTGCCAGCTCATGTTGAGCTTCTCATCAACCAACACCCCCAAGTCCTTCTCCTCTGGGCTGCTCTCAATCCATTCTCTGCCCAGCCTGTATTTGTGCCTGGGATTTCCCCGACCCATGTGCAGGACCTTGCCCTTGGCATTGATGAACTTCATGAGGTTTCCACGAGCCCACCTCTCAAGCCTTTTGAGGTCACTCTGAATGGCATCCCTTCCCTCCAGCATGTTTACTGCACCACACAGCTTGGTGTCATCGGCGAACTTGCTGAGGGTGCACTCTATTCCACTATCTCCCACCAGTATTCTATTCTTCTCACAGATGCCCTCTTGAGGCTGAAGACCTAGAAAATTTCCTATCCTTCTGCATGCTTTATATGATCCCTTGTGAAGGTTTAAAATTGTAAGACTACTGAGTTTCTTTCTGGCATGGTCTTATTTCATACATAAAAAAATAGAGGGTGGAGAACCAAGAACATACAACTTGAACTTATATTCTGTCTCAGAACTTTCATCGGTACATAATTTTTCCCCTTTTCTACATGCTTGCTTCAGCCTAACTATATTCTCTTTTTGAGGAGCTACAAGAGTGTTTATTCTGAAAACTACAAAAAAAAAAAAAAAAAAAAAAACAAATTGACAGTGCCGATTTTAAAAAGGATCTTT
This sequence comes from Tetrax tetrax, assembly GCA_009806455.1. Classification (NCBI taxonomy): domain Eukaryota; kingdom Metazoa; phylum Chordata; class Aves; order Otidiformes; family Otididae; genus Tetrax; species Tetrax tetrax. The sequence continues at coordinate 114,669 of WHYT01014919.1, read as the reverse complement.
TTTTTCTTGTTGATTTTTTGAAAAAAAATCCTACATTTTTTTTTGTTTCTGCAATCCAAGAGCTTTGATCACACAGTCTGCTAGCTTGAGAAAACGACTTTTTTTTTATATATATTAAGGCCCTGAGACTCCTGAAGGAGCTCTTCTAGCACTTGCAAAAGCAGCTGAGTGTGCCTAAGTTACTATTTTTGAGAGCACCATAAACATACACCTCTTGGAGCTACTACATTTACATGCCTTTTCAAAATAAAGGATTAAATGTGGATTAGAAGCATTTGAGCTAAGTTATCAAGAGGTCTGATGAGCTTGTAGAAACATTGCCCACCTCCATAAAATCCTAGGAACACTACAGTTGACCAACAGCATCATAATTATGTTCAGTGAAACACGTATTATTATTAAAGAAAACCAAACAAATCAAACTAATTTATTCTGCGTTATTTGCAACCCACTCTTGACAGTACCACTTAACAGCAGTTTATCAGGAGCCTTGCCAAATTGTATTGGTTTATTCGGTCATTTCAGTTTATGTCCCTGTTTCCAGAGACATGATAATTCGAACATCTCGAATTTCATTTAAAAAAAAACTTAAAAACCCAACCACCACCATAATTTTTTCAGCCCATCTAGTCATACATCAGAAAGTAATAAAATTTGGCCACAATTAATCATTTTAATGGTTGAAATATAAGTCTAACATGAAGAAACCTCACTGTTCTTAAAATGTATTATTTTGAAGATAACTTGAATACAGACTTAGGCCTGGTAAATGCTTTGGAACCTGGGTTATTGACAATATTGTTTACATGTTACAAAGCTTACATGTTACAAAGCTGATGGTCTCGAACATCATCAGCTAGTTTTAAGAGGATTGTTTAGTTTTCATAGTGCAGTCTATGCAACAATTTTAAAACAAAGAAGAAATTTTAAAACTATAAAATCCTCCAGAAAAGTTACCACATTCAAAATTTACCACCAAGTGTACTGTGTGCTAAATTTATAGCAACAGTTTAAGTCCTCCCATCACAGTAAATTATTGGCAAATGGCTGTAGTTTTTTGCAACACTTGAATAAAGAGTAACAATATACACTATAATAGTAAGGTAAAACAACATATAGAATATTTAAAAACTAAAAATAATGTCAAAGTCTTCACGAGAAAAACAATTGTCAAAATACATTGCTTCATATGATCCATGTCTTTCTAAAGAGATAAATGACTCAAAAATGGAGAAGAATGAGCACAAAGATGTCAGGCTACAATGATAAAGTTGCACTTTTCTTCTCATAAACACCAAGAAATGAAGAATGCTTTAATATATATGATGACGGAATCAACTCTTCCTCCAGGAAAATATTCAGACACAACAGCTTTGTTCATATTTAATAGTATTATATTTTAAGAAAAAAAAAAATTAATCAAACAGCACTTCAGTGTAAGCATACATATAAGGATAAGAATTTCATCTGGGATGGGAAGTCCATCCATTTCAGAACAGTCAATGGTCAGTAGGAAGGTTATGTACCTGAGGTTTAGTTTGGCTTTAGTTTGGCTTTTTTTTTTTTTTTTTTTTTTTTTTTTTTTTTCCTTCTCAAATCAAATTAGGGTCTTAAATCTCAGTCTGAATATGAGAACCTCCACTGCATTGTCTCTCAATAATTCTTGTCTGAGATGTTCTATTTTGTGTAAATAAATAATTAAATATCATCCAGAAGACAAACATGCCACATCTCCCACAACCAAGTAAGTGCTATAATTAGTCTGCTCCTGAATGTTGTTCTTGCATTCTCCTTTCTCTCCTCTCTCTGTCACTCCTTTTAATTTTCAATTATTAGTTTCAGGTAATACGGTTTACCCCAAAGAATACTGAAAAATTTTGCAGAATGGGTCAACTGCACTACTGAGATTCTAACTTCTTGCCTTTTAGTTCTGGGTTGTTTTTTTTTTTTTTCTTTTTGCTGAGGATTATATAGACAACATTTAGACTAGGACATTTTTTACTTCACTACTGTTTAGAGTTACTATGAACCGACGTGTGGAAAGATGCATCCCTAGAGAAAGTGAAGAGGTATCTCATTACAATTAGTCTATTATTAGATTTGGTGAGTTGCATAATTCAGGTGTAAACATAAGTAGGAACTCCTGTGAATTTTATGTATTGCAATCTTGTGCAAGATATGAGATTTATTAATCAATTTATATCTTTGGCCAATAATGTCTGAATATATTTGAGTAAACCTGCTTCAAGGATTCAAGCTGCATTATAGGACAATTTTGTGTCAGAGAGGTTAACACTGAGCTTCAAGAGTCCTGACTTTCAGGCCAAATCCTGCATTTGAAAACATCTCCGTCCGTATCTATGAAAGGAAAGATTACATTTTACTTCTCTGATAAACGTCTGAACTAATATTACTAGATTGTTTACATTCATTTTTGAAATATATGTGAACATGTACATATTTTACTCTTTCATAAATGTAGATTTTTATGCAACACTTGTTTTGATGAAGTTAGAAAATAACTAGTGCAGAGTAACCTGTGAGCACAATGCAAAAGGTGACAGGAAGAAACCATTATTTTATTTTTTATAGTTTCCAGTGCTGCTCATTTATCTGTTTTTGGCAATGAACCATATTAATTTTTGCCAAAGAAAATACAAGCACTGACATTGTGCTGAGGCTAGCAAATTATGTACGACTTCATTTCATCAAAGCAAACTGCAACAAAACTGCCAAAAACACCAAGTGATCCATTACACATCACAAGACAGGCAGCTTAAGCCCAGCTCCATTTACTATGCAAAAACTGAAGAGCCCAAAGCGTTCATCATAAAGCTTTGATAAATACTTGTCCATTTTAATCAGATTTGTGCAAACTGTATTATTCGGCTGGTTACAGGATTTGATTGATTTATTAAGTAAATCAAATCACTCCAGACAAAATTCTGGGAGTTTAAAATTTTTAAAAGTGACATTAAATTTTATTATTCATAGAATAGTATAGTTTCTTTACCACTAAATAACCTCCTTTTCTGACACCCCAAAAAGCAGTTTCGCACCACAGAAAATCAAAATTAAAGGGAAAAAGGGGCCTGTCATGATAGGACAAGGCATAATAGTTTTAAACTGAATTTAGGTTTATATTCTTTACTGTGATGGTTGTAAGATATTGGAACACATTGCTCAAAGAAGTCTTGGATGCCCCATCCCTGGAAGTGTTCAAGGTCAGGCTGGATGGAGCTTTGAACAACCTGATCTAATGAAAGATGTCCCTGCCCACAAGTAGGAACTAGATGATCTTTAAGGTCCCTTCCAATCCAAACCATTCTGTGATTCTATGATTGTTAATGTTCATTATTTTCCATTCATTATAAAACCACAGTAGTAATAATAATATTACTGTTACCTACTAAATCTATTCTAAGCTGTACGAGAAAAGCACAGCAAGTAGAGGTGTAAAATCAGAGGGTTTATCATAACAACTTTAAATAACAGTTTATCATAATGATTTTAAATAGTTTTCACTTGGTCTTCCTTTTTTTAATTCTTCTTTGAGGACAGCAAGTATGTCTTTTTTATGTAGAAGCAGGAGTGCATGACAGAATTTACTCCTCTCTTTTTTATTTGTATCCAGCCAGTTGTTGAACACTCCAGGTTTCTGTCAGCCTCAGTGGAATCCTGATTTCTGCATTTCACTGTGCTGCATTACTGGCAGCAAAGGATTTTTCCAGACCACATTAAATCACATTATTAACTAATACTTACATTATAAATAAATGAAGTAAATAATATGGTATAAAAATATGACTATCAGTCATTGATCTGCACACAGAATTCAAAGGCAAGCAATGCTACTCACATCACAAAATATTCAGTGTGAAATAAACTAATTTTGGCATATGTAAACCAGATGCTTGCAGTCTAAATACTTTAGAGAAATTATAACAGGGAGTCAAAGAGAATTTATGTGTGGGAGTTGCGAAATGATCAGCAAGAGCACAACTGAGACCTGGCTAACAGAAGTTTTCCTTCAATGGCTGAACAAATTAAAGGTACACCAAAGTATTGCTCATTAATTCATGTGTCCTCCAGTACTACTAGATTTTAAATAGAACCATGCTTTCTATTATATTTGGTTTTGGTTTTCATTTAATTAATGAAAACATTCTGGATATTTTTATCTAGGAAGTATAATTGATAAAGCATAAGCTGTATTTTAAAATTACATATATACAAAATTAAAATTGTCTCAACCAAGTACTTTAAAGTAATATGTTATAGCTAGCAGTCCTGCAGGAATAGAAAGGCAGACTAGAACAACCAAACTCTCTCTCAGGTGCTATAAAGCCAGATAATTAAGGTTCACAACAAATTCAATTCAGGCTTTTTAAAAAGGAGGCAAGATTTTCATATGAATCATCTCCCACTTCAATAATCTTGACACCAAAACAAATGCTTGGCAAAGTTAATATCCGAGTACTTTTAAAAATCCAGTCCTTAACAGCAATGATTCAGTTACAGGATTTTCTCATTTTCTCTAGAAGCTTTTAAGCCCTGTGGCCAGATCAATGTCCATATATAGAATCATAGAATGGCTAGAGTTGGAAGGGACCGCATGCACAAAGTAGAAAAGAAGAACGTACATTACACAAGTGCATTGCTATCCCTTTGTAACAGCAAAAAAAAAAAAAAAAAAAAAAAAAAGAGAAATTTTTATTATTCTGTGACGCCAAAGTAAAGTGTTTTCAGTATATGAATAGTATTTTCTCATGTTGACATAGAATGAAAGCATGAGGACTTCATAATCTTAGTTTTGTTTATTCTGTATTTGTTCATGTCCTCAAAATACTGCCTCGAGCAGACTGATTAAAAGCCCAGGCTTTCATCTTTTTTACATTGATAGAAAACATTTTAAAAGACAAAGGCTCTTGCCTTCAAGTAAAGCAACTAAAGCTTCTTGACTGTAATGCAGAATTCAAGGCAGAATCTGAAATACTACTTTCAAGAACACTCTGATATGGTAATGGAAAACACAAGAATTCAAGGAATTTTGCAATTTCCAAGCCTGCTTTAGAAGTGTATGGGGCTTGCATGGCAAGGTTTGGCAGCAGAAGGCGCTACGGGGTTGGCTTCTGTGAGAAGCTGCTAGAAGCTTCCCCTGTGTCCAATAGAGCCGCTGGCCAAGGCAGAGACAATCAACAACGGTGGTAGCACCTCTGTGACAATGTAGGAAGGGGGAAAAACTGCTGCACAACAGTAGCCAGAGAAGAGAGGAGTGAGAATATGTGAAAGGAACAACCCTGCAGACACCAAGGTCCATGAAGAAAGAGGAGGGGGAGGTGCTTTAGGCACTGGAGCAGAGATTCCCCTGCAGCCCGTGGTGCAGCCCATGGTGAAGCCAGCTGCCCCCCTGCAGCCCACAGAGGCCTACCGAGCAGCAGAGATTCACCTGCAGCCTGTGGAGGACCCCATGCTGGAGGAGGTGGATGCCCGAAGCAAGCTGTGATCCTGTGGGAAGCCTGTGCTGGAGCAGGATCTTGGCAAGACCTGTTGACCCATGGAAAGAGGGAAGCCTGTGCTGGAGCAGGGTTGCTGGCAGTACTTGAGACGACACAGGGGACCCATTGTGAAGCAGTCTGCTCCTGAAGGACTGCACCCTGTGGAAAGGACCCACACCGCAACTGTTCATAAAGAACTGCAGCCTGTGGGAAGGACTCACGCTGGAGCAGTTTGTGGACAACTGTCTCCCGTGGGAGAGACCCCATGCTGGAGCAGGGGAACAGCATGAGTAGTTCTTCCCCTGAGGGAGAAAGGAGCAGCAGAGACAACATGATGAACTGACCCCAATCCCCATTCCCCACTCCCCTGCTGCACTGGCAGAGAATTCAGGAGTAAAGCTGAGCCTGGGAAGAAGGGACAGATGGGGGACAAGGTGTTTTAAGATTTAGTTTTTATTTCTCATTATTCTCTTCTGATTTTGATTTGCAGTAAATTAAAATAATTTCCCCAAGTCGAGCTTGTTTTGCCTGTAAGTAAGTGCTGAGTGATCTCCCTCTCCTTATCTCAAAACAGGAGCCTTTCATTACATTTTTTTTTCCTCGTCCAGTTCAGGAGGGGAAATGACAGAGCAGCTCGGTGAGCACCTGGCATCCAGTGAAGATCAACCCATCACAAAACCATGGAATAACTCCATTCCCTTGCATTTACCTACATTTCTGTGAGATTATGATCCTCCAGTATCTAGATCTAAGAATTCTCTAAGATGTTTTCTTGTATTTTAATTCTAGACATCTTTCTCTAACAGAAGGCAGAACATTCCCCTTAACGTATTACTCAGTTCTCCAAAAATAACAATTCTGGTTAAATATTATAGATACTAGAGGCTCAGTATCACAAGAAATTCCAGTTTTGAGACTACATAGTTGAGCGGACCTATTGGAAGGAGATAGATTACTCTGAACTTGAGATCCACTGCCCTCTTTGAGGCACAGGAGGAGGAAGGCTGTGTCTGGTAAAAGGCAGGAACCAAAGCACAGACAGAGCTAAGCAAGAAGTAATGGAGTATGCCCAGTGTATACTTCAACTTCTATTTAGCTTTAAAATCCCACACTTCTTAAATTTTTCTGTTTATAGCACGCACATTTTCTTCACACTATTTCTTTCACACCATGTGGGCTGACACAGTTGAAAAGTAGGCCATACAAGTTTTGCATGAATAGCGTACTTCAAAATTTGTTCTGGCACTTTGTTTAAAGAGCCAGGTTGTTCTCTGCTGGTTCTTGTGCAGCAAGATGTGCTTTGAATCTGCAACTTATTACATGTGAACTTCCTGTTAGACGACCACAATTAACCTTGATTGTGTGAAAATTGAACTTGTTTTAAAAATGTACAAACATTTTCAAAAGAGATTAGTTTATGCTTATTTTTTATTTCTTCTGCCCATTGTATGTTTGGCCAAAATTCACTTCAATTTCAATTTCTACTTCAAGTAATGAACTTGAAAGGACTTGGATTATCTTTTTCACTGTACCAAATCAAACTCCAACGTGAACCAACATCTCACACTCATCCAGGCTTCATTATCCTATTTTTTCAGTGGTATGACAACTTCAAGCTCTTTAGTTTTAATGATCAACAGCATAGCAGCATGCATTAGTCAGCTTTTTAATGTCACTGCAATAAGGTTGCATTAGCTATGAGCTTGAGAGCTCCTGTAGTTGCAGTTTCATAGACTGTAGTTTATAATACAACCATGTGTATTTTTCTACACCATATGAAAGCAAATTGCCACTCATTACCAATCAACCAAATGCGAACTTCTTAATCAAATCCTTTTTTTTTTTCAGGATAAAAATGATATTGCATCCTTTCATTGATGCTTTTGTGTTATTTATTTGAGTTATAATTTGGAGAGGCCTGTAAAGCCTGTGATATGACAATAATAAATATAAACCAGATACAGACAAAATATTTCAAGTTTGAATGCTGAAGATGATGGAAATTGTGCATATTCAGCAGTGTCAAAATAAGACACATGCTCAGACATCTTAACAGATGAAGCTCCCAAATATCTTAAAAACTGGTGCATACAAACAGATAGAGAGCAGAAAATAGCTTATTAAAACCATGGTTAACGGTAAATCTTGCAAAATAAAGTATTGGTCTTTTGCATTCAATCAACCAGATAAACTGTTTTCATCCAATACTTTTTCTTCTTCAGAAAGTACACATTTGGTGCAATCAAAATTATTAAAATCTACATGTGTTTTTCTGTATTATTTGAAGTAGAAAAGAAAGTCAAAGTACTATTTCAATTTTTTCAAAAATGTATCTGTGGTTTTCTTTTATTTCAGAAATGATTGTATTCTAATAGATAAGTGTTATTTGATAAGGAAGAAGACTATTTATTGCTTTGTGCAAAATTTAAAATAGTATCAAATGTACCTTTAATTGCACCAACTTGTCAGATGTCACAAAAATAACCTGGCCTGTTATCTATTTCCATCAATCTAATTACTCTTTTACAGCCTCTACTTTGTTTCAAAGTGCAGTCGCTTATTACTGTTAAAGTACTATCTATCTGGAAATACATCTTCCTCTCAAGAGCTTTGCTGATTTACTAACTAGCAACAACTAACTTCCTCAGCGAATTTCCAGTTTGCAGAGGCAGTCATTAAAATTCACATTTTTAAGTGTTCACTGCTTGTTCCAAAAGCAAACACTGGAAAGTGCTGTTGGGGGAAGGAAAATAAATAAATCTTCCAAAGAATCTTATGAATAAGTAACAAAACAGAAAGTACATTATCAGGTTTGGCTCATTGTTCTTAGCTCCAATATGGTGTCACAGCATAACAAGGCAATTAATGCATAATGCATTAGTAGTAAAAGGATCACTTTCCATTATGTGAATGAAACTATATCTACATTCTGTCTCAGTGTGTGCCTTTTTATGAACTCTGCATAGTTGGTACAGGGGCAAAAAGAAACTAATTTTGTTTGATTTTGTAATGTTTGGAGTGACATTAAAGTTTAAATTCCTCTGAGAGATTCAACTTGAGTTTAGACTGAATAGCCAACCGTATCTTTATTCTAATGTAATGCCCTTGTCAAGCAGTATCCAACTTAAGGATACACTAGCAAATATCTTCTAAACCTCTATGAAACTTGAAAAAGCAAAAATTTTTACAGAGTTTTATCCCATATCAACGTATTTCACTTTCAGCAACTTTCTTGTCATCTGAAATTACATTCCACGAGGTAGAAAGAAGGGGCAGCTTATTCTCTATTGTCTCTTCCATGGATTTGTTTTCTATCAGAATCTGTTCCCCTTTCTTTTATTGCCTTACATTCTCCCACAGACATTTTCTTCTTCATAAAAGATATTCTTCAGACTTTTAGATAAGAAAGTTTTGTTCTCCATGTCTATAGATCACTCTGAACAGGTATGCCTGGGCTGTTTGGCATGTGACTGCCAGTGTGGAGACTCCTACCTGGCTCCCTACTTCCCCACTGCCTGTTAACTGGCCATAACAGCTTGTGGCAAATGTGCTTGTTCTGTCTTTCACAAAAGAGCTTCCACACAGGAAACCCCTCCTATCCATCGTAATTATCTGGGTAGCCATACTTATCCAAGTGATGGATTAGTGATTACACAGATAGATACTAGCCGTGGACTGAGAAGAGGTAAATTTCTGCAGCACATGCATGGCTATACCAAGTCTGCCTTTCTGTGGCCCACAGGCCTAAGAGAAATAGAGTTAGGAAAGTAGGACCTGAATGCATAGACATAGCGACACCAGGAAAGTAAGGAAGGAAATTCAGGTATGTTTTGGGTAGAAGACTAGGATCCTAACCTAAGGATGCGGAGATGTGCAATAAGATTATAAGAAAAATAGGTGAGTCCACTGGTAGTTTGTGGGAGAAGAGTGTGGATGTGAATAAGAGAATGAGATGTTCCCCGCAAATGACATTTGATAATCATTATTTGAAATTATTCTGAAATTCAGCAAAAATGAAGAACTGCATCCTGTGGGAAGGACTCATGCTGGAGCAGTTCGGCAAAAATCTGCCAAGTCTCCTGCTCTTCAGGCGTCATGATCTATGCTGAAATGACCTTCTGGGATGAACTGCTTCCTTATTACCTGTTACAATGCTTCTCAAGAAAACTTATAGCAGAGAGTTCACAAAATTAATGACAAAAACAGTATCCCAAGGAAGCAAACAAGCTAAAAGTGAATGGAATGGGAAAGCGGAATTACAGGTATCTGGAATAGGACATAACACACAAGAGTTTGAGGTCTGAATGCAGTTATTCACCCTTAAGACACTTGGATTACTGTAGATATATTCTGACCTCAGAACAGTAAAAGAACTTCCCCTTTTAAAAAAGTCAACAGCAGACAGTGTACTCGAGACTCTCTACAACAATCTCAGCACAGTCTCTTCTACTTCAACCTAATGTAGATGATCTAAGGAGTACTCACAGTTTTAGTCTCTGTGCAAGGCTGCCTGAACAGATAGGTCTTAGTATTCCATTGTTTTTCAAAACACCAGAGGATAAGGACTATTGCATTGAACATAATCAAGATATAAAGCAAACTTTAAATTAAAGAACCAGAGAGGACATTTCCATTAACTTTAAAAAAATGTAAAACAGGCTGTGGACTTTGACAGACAAATACTTGTTTTGCAAGGTATTAAAGCCCATACTAGTTTAAGACTTATGAGACAAAACTTTATTTTGAATTTTAACCAATCTGTTTAGCACATGCTCTACTCCTTCAAGAACAGATATACGCTTTCTTACAGGCTCTCATTCTTCACAAAACCCTGCAGGAAGTTTATTACTAATAAAGCCTGGCACTTTATATGTGCTAATGTTTGGGTGTACCTAGTAGAATAGCTATGAAAAGCTTTTTCCTACAAAATAATTTACTTCAAGTAGGTATCAACATGCATTCCCTTCCAGTTTCAGTAAACATTCTGGCTATGGAAGATTTTAATCTCTACTGTGTCCTGATAGACAGCAAAGTATCACTTGAATTTGCAAATGTAACACTGGCAAATAGACATGGTGATAGATTCAGGACCTAATCTTCTACTTAGAACAGGTAAAATTAACCCATTTTAGCAGTAATGAGAAATAATGCATTTTCTTTAAGGAAAATTTTACCTGGAGACTTGGTTTAATTGATTGCGAAGCAGTAAGGATGCATTTCAATCTCTTTTACAGTGAACGCTGCATAAAAACTTGATTAAATGAAAGTTTTTTGTTTTGTGTTGGGTTTTTTCTTTTTGCTTTTTGGGTTTTTTTTTTGTTGTTGTTGTTTTTTGGGTTTGTTTTTTTTTTGTTTGGCACATGCAGATCCAGTTGCTTTAAAATAAA
>WHYT01014919.1:41640-91453 GCA_009806455.1 Tetrax tetrax | reverse complement strand
TTTTTTTTTTGTTTGGCACATGCAGATCCAGTTGCTTTAAAATAAACTTCATGTAAGTGAGGGCATTAGCATAGTCTCCTCGGAGCATGTCTAAACCTCCCAAGCTCCCTTTCAGCCTGCAAACTAGAGGAGACAAAAACCTTGAAACCATCTTTGTGTCAAAACATCTTGAAGTACTTTGCCAAATCAGGTAAGTGTTTCTTTGACTAGTCTGAAGTTATTGTCAAAGACAACTATAATATGAGTATAGCTTTTTTTGTTACTGTTAATTAATGTAGACATGAGTTTATTTCATATGTGCTCTAATATCAGCCTTTATAAAATAAGATCCTAATTAATAAAAACCGAGTAGGAGAATTCAATTTTCAGGATTATATCAATAATCTAGAACCTATCCAAGGCCATATCCAAGCCAATTTCATATAGCTAAGCTGCTTTACTTGATTTAGATGACAGCAGCTCCATGGCAGCATGGTACATAAGACAAAAACTTCCCAAGAAACTAGATAAATAGTCAGGCATCTAATATATATAAGCTCCATCTGCCCTTTATAAACCGCCAGAAGTACTTCACCTGGTTTTCATAAAATTAGCTTTGATATCCCAATACTACTAATTATACTTTAAAAAATAGACTTGATTCATTCTGTCTTGAAAATAACATCTGTGCTGTGCTAATGGACACATAATGTAGATGTACAAGTAATAGTCTACCAATGTTATCCAAACTGAATAAAGGCCATGCGTCTCATTGGATTTACAGGGTAAACTAAAAGCAACAAAAAGCATTATTCAAACTAACTGCTGCAGATCTTCACCCTTCTTATTAAATACTACTTTATATACCAAATTTCTCATTAAAACAGAAAGAATCATTTGGAAGATACTGCGTAATACCTGAATGGGGACAGGTGTGTATGTGTTGTTTTTTTCTTCAACATGCACATTCATGAAGTTCATACAAAAAGCCACTCAACCTACATTAATATCCTAAAAGGAAGTTCACTGCAAAGTTGTACAGCTTTGTCACTCAAAATATATTAAAACTAAGAAGAATAATATAGATGTGAGAGTGAGAAATAAGACTGTTTTAGAAAAAAATGAAGATGCTACAGTATTTAAAACTTTGTATTAGCGTGCCCTGATACATATGGGTACCTCTAAGTACTGTAATATGAATGTGCCTTCCAAAACCTCAGTTCTAATTACACACTTGCCTCGAACAATTCTGTTCTATCAAAGAAGGGAATTTTTTCATATATTAGTGGAAAAGACGTCTGCTGCAACATAAACAAACTTACCAACATACTTGCGGGGCTTCTTGATTGATGTTACTTTGACTCACAATTGAAATCTGTTTTGGTAATCCATTTTACTGCTTTTAGGGTGAGCTGTGGATATTCTGAATCAATACAGTCTAATGATTTCCAGAGCAGAAAGAGAACAATTTTGAATGTGGAGACAATACAATTGATTGACACACAGCTTTGAGTCAGTCATAGCTTCCTATGTAAGTCGCTTTTCCTGTTTTCAGTCTTATCTGTTTTTTAAAAATTTCTCTTTATTGAGCTATTCTTGTCACTGGAATGCCATGAAAATTCATATGATATTTATATTGTATTCAAGAAAATTTTAGAAATTGAGTTGAAAAAAAAAAAATATTGTACAATATTCCATAGCACAAAGAGGGACATACTCAGAATCAGATCACATTGTGCTTAACTAAGAGATTAGCTAGCTAATGGGATTAACAATGAGATTTACATCCTGTCAGTTAGAAGACAAAGTTTGACAATAAACAAAGTTATCACGTAAGAGTTTTTCAACTAAGTATATTTCTTAATGAATACACTTTCCTCATCTTATCTACTTACAGCATAAATATTACCTTATCCTTTGCTAAAACTTTTGAGAAGCTGAATATGAGGATGGGGACTGAAATGTCTCACTTGGAAAGGCCTTCTTCTATATATCTAGAGAAGCGGACAATCACATATCCTAAATGAGCTCCTCAGTTTTCAGAAGCATCAATCTATTTCAACTTATGGGCCTTAGAAGAACAATCGACAAAACCAAACTTCTGATATACTTACAAGTATGACATTTTAAATATATTCTAAAAACTGTAAAATTTATTTATGCATGTATTTCAAGAGAAATATACTCTTGCAGACTGTTACAGATTGGTGAAAGCAATTTTAATTTCTAAGCCTTTGCTTCTCACCTTTATTAGAATGATAGAATGGTTTGAGTTGGAAGGGACCATTAAAGGTCATCTAGTCCAATCCACCTGCAGGGACATCTCCAACCAGATCAGGTTGCTCAGAGCCCCATCCAACCTAGCCTTGAAGGTTTCCAGGGATGAGGCATCTACCACCTCTCTGGGCAACCTGTTCCAATGTTTCACCACCCTCATAATATTTTTTTTTTCTTATTATTACTTTATTTTTTGTTGAGATTCAGCCAATTTAATAAGTGCTTTCTTAATTGAAGTCAAGCTTGTGGTTTTATTCCTTTTTACATGGGTAGAAGAATCCTTGTAAAAGTGTAAAACCTATGTCCCTCTAGACAATATGATGCTGATTCCATGTTCACGTTAATTGGCATCTCTTTCCCTCTCTGCTCCTTCTTCAGAATCTCCTGTGGCTTTTTTCCACTCAACCATGTTTTTCACTGATTTTTTTTTTCCTCTGCCTCTAACTCACACTTCAACTTCTGCAAAGAGAATTTCAAGCCATTAACTCCTGAGTCAGATTTCCATACGCACATTTAACAGAATTCAACAACTCATTCACCCGTGTTACAGTAAAAGAAACGAAGAAAAAAATAGAACATCTACTTCAGAATAACAGAGTGCCTTAGCTTTCTAGAGTTGGATAATTTTACTTAGTACATAAACACACTGAAGGCATAAACATGCATTAATCAGGACTGGGATTTCCATCTAATCATCATTTTTTTTGTTGTTGTGGTGGTTTTAAGAGGATCAGAATTCACACAAGAAGAATGACACGAGTAATTGGGCACTTATTGCATCATGCTTACTTTTCAAACACTGAAATAGAAAATACTGTTTGAAATGCAAAATTTCACTAGGAAGCTGAATACCATCCTAAAATGTCCACTGCCAATCATTAAGAAAAAAAATTTCCATAAGAGGTGTATGCAACACTGGAACAGTTTTCCCAGAGACTATGGAATCTCTCTCCTTAGAGGCTATCAAAACTCAGTCAAATAAAACCACAGCTGACCTAATCTCTTTGTTAGTTCAACAATGCAAGGATTCATTGATGTAAAAACTTTACAAAGTTCTCTAAGTTATACATTAATATAATTTGTTGGGGACTCCCTAAATGAAGGGATATGAGCAGTTTAAAATGGTCAAGTTAACCTGAAGAGGAAACTAAAATTCATTTTATTCTGCAGTCACAGCCTTTGTCTCTTTTATATCAGAACTATGACATTACTGTATTTTATCGAAATTGCGAAATAAAAACATATGATAAACCAAATTCCATAGTCAATTAACTGCAGAATAGAATACTCTTATTTTAGATAGCATAAGAAAAAAAAGTTACAATACGTAAAAAGAAAAGAATTACTGATATGAAAAAGTAAACAAACCAGTATATACTTTACTACATAAATTTGATATTGAGACCAAGAGTACTATAAATAAGATACAAGCAGAAACTGAAATGATTGGAAAATAAAATGAAGCAAGTTCAATTCAGTACCCTACAGATTAACTACAAAATAAAACAAAAATATAATGGCAGAAATTGTTTGTTTTTTTTTTTTTTTTTTAATTGAAGTATTTTATTTTGTCCCTTTCAAGGTAATGACAGCAATGTGGGTGGTTCAGCATTTTCAAATTGTATTATGTTCCTTCTCATAATAATGTTGCCTTAAAATCAAGGAGTTTGGTAGTTACAAATCATCACAAACATAAACCTATTTTAATTTTAAGTAGTCTTTTCAGCTGGGGCCCTAAGGTCTTTGTTGCAGTTCTTATAAATAGACCTTGACCTAAATATCCTGAGATTAGCGAAGCCCTTAAAGAGTTACAGTTAAATGCATTACCTGTAGAGGATTAGAGTAGACAAGTAGTCACGTTTCATACCAAACTATGACCTTCATCTAACACAAATGTCATGTTCATTTAGGAAAGGTATCTGTACAAGGAAAACAGCACTCTTCTCAACTAGTTTTCTCTAAACCATATGGCTCAGTATATTTTATTTCATTAAGTGCCATACATAATAGGGACCCGTATTATGAAACTGCAATGCTCCATTCCAGTGATCAGAAAGCTAGAGAAACACTCATGACTGTATTCTCCCCTTAATGCACATGTAACTTCTGTCATCGCTAATGAAGCCTAATTACACTCATTAGTCCTATTCAACACTTCCTATTTAACTTACTGATTTCAATAAGACTTGTCCTTTAGTGTGCAGCACAAACTAAAGCCCACACAAAAGAAAACAGTTGCCTTATCTCCATATTATTACGTTTTTGTTCATCTTCCAAACATTGCATTTTATTTAGAGGCTGGAGGATGGCAAAAATTACCTGATCTAAGGAAAACAGAAAAGATATTTAAATTTAATAACATTTATTTAAATTTCACAATTTTTCCTCCTCTTTGTTACCTACTGTATCTTAATAAATGGAGTCTGGAAAATACCACATGTGTTTTTCCATGGATTAACTGCATCATTTGAGAGCATCACTCTTCTGCTGGAAACACACAGAAGCAGCATAATCACCTTGCTTTAAACCAAGTTCATTTATTGTGCAAAGGTGCAGAAAACAAAGAAATCCTTTGATAGATAATAAGTTAAATAAGGCTCAGAGATAAACAAATTATAATGCAAAGCACTGTTAAGACATGGAGGAAGGGGAGAAAATAGTTTATGATGAGAAACTGCTAAGCTGTATCCAGGATACAGGTTTCATGATTATATGACAGAAAGAAGAGCTATTACCACTATGAAATAACTTTGAAAATGAATTTATTTAAAATAAAAAAACCAGCTGTTGAGGACTTTGCAATTTAAATACAGACTAAGTTAAACCTATTTTTTTCACCTGTAGGCCATTCTACTTAACAAGACAATAGCATTAAAAATACTTGCAAATTTATCAACTATAACTAGGCCCTGAGCATTCCACAGCTTCCTACCATCATTATCTGTTGCTGAACTGGGATCCAAAATCTGAGCTTTGATTTGTTTAACTCTCACGGCCATGAGATGAATTAGTACAGTGTTATCTGCCTCACACTGCAGACAATGTGAAACAGTACTTTGGCGAAAAACAAGCTATCAAAATTATCTCAGAGCTTGTAAATACTTTTATTCCATAAATATAGGATTATGCACATTATTTTTGTTTTATTAGAGGTCAATAATTCATATTATGCTGAAGCCAAGTCCGTTAACATTTTGTTATCTGTTTCTTCTCTCTATTTGTCCAACTCTAACTTCCCAATAATTACACACCAGTTCATGCTTCTGGCAGTAGCCCTTAGACATCAGTAGGAGTTTATCAAGGAGAAAGAGCAACAGTGATAGGAGCCAAAATAACAATCTATCTAAAATATTACATTTAGTTGCTTAGGAAATAACGTGGTAACTCAAGCACAGAGACACAAAGTGGAATAATAGACTGTGCCTGTAAATTCCCTTCCCTTTTCCCTTTCTTCTAAGTGGAGATCAAGGATACCACTGCAAGAACTGAGGAATGGCAGAATGATGAGCAGAGCTGAGATTCTTTGAAACTATTTTCCTGGGTAAATTTTTATTATGCTTATAACATGCACTACAGAGAAGGATATTGTATCACAATAAAATAAGCTAAAATAAATAGAGAAATGAGGGGTAACTGAGCAAATTCGCCTTGTTAAATATCTGAGTTGTTATTTGTATATTATACAATCACAGAAATATTTGAGATGTCAACATTTTCATAAAGTTAAAAAGAAAAATGTAGAATCATTCAATAGCTTTTACTGACTTGAGTTCTGTCCAACTTCAAACACCTCTATACACGTAAAAAAAAAATACTTTCTGCTCTTGTTAAAGCTTTTACCATAGTCCCATAGCCACAGTAAATCACCTAACTAAATGAGAATATACATGCCAAACCCAGAGCTGGCATAAGCAGAAGCACCTCCATTAATACCAGTTACACCATGCCTACTTTCACTATAGCGCTTTGGGCCTTGAGAGTCCAAAGCTTCAGGAATCTCCTATAATGAAAAGCTCTTACAACATTTTGATAAATTACCAGCATATTCTAACATTTAAGTAGCAAGCAGTTCTACAACTAACCATTTATCTTCTTCTCAGAAAACCAGGGACACTACGGTAAAGGCATTGTAAGCAAGAATGTGCTCCATATATTGTACATGTATTTTTCATTTGTTTCTTGCTTTGTCAGGCAGACTTCCTCCCAAGATTTCTACAAATCACCTGAATTTAGAATATTACTAGGAAAACAAATCTTTTTTTTTTTAATTAACCTATATTTTTTGTATAATACATATATTTTTTGTAATAATAGGTGGATGATATAAAACTAATATTTTGCTTAGTTCTGGAAAAGGTTAAAGCTAAAATATCACATAAAGATTTGCAAAATTTTTGAAAAACAGCTTGGTGCAAGAGCTTTCTCAACCAGTTATCACAAACAGCAGATGATTCTCAGTCCTGCTTCAGGAATGGGACTTAAAGCAACATGGCAACACTGCCTGAGTTGTTGAATATTACATACACCTCCTTCATCTCTGCATTTTTCTTTTTTTTTGCAGACTCAATCTTAGTCTTGAGTGAAACAGAAAAGCCATACCATTAATTGCAGAATGATAGTTGTTTTGGAACATATTCATTAAGTAAAAAGCACCAATTATTATAATTGGCCTGAGGGAAAAAATAAAGGCAAAGCAACGCCTACTTCTATAATCTGATTCCATTACAATAACAAAATTAATTTGGGGGGTTTGGATTATTTGCCTTTTTTAGTTTGGTTTTTTTTTTAAAACAAACAAACAAAAAAAACAAACCAGGAGGAGTACAATCATTTTCTAGTACAGTGAACTTTATTAATTTCACAAAAAATCAGGCTGATTTTTTTTTTTTTTGTGGCCTCCAGGAACTCTACTTGTGGGTTAGACTCCTAGGCTGTTAAGACAATATTATTAGCCTATCAGGTTAAGGACAGCAAAACACTATTTAAGGGTGCACTGCATTTTCTGTAATTCTTTTCATATCAAATGCACACATCCTGCTGTGGTCTTTGCTCCAGCTCCGCTGTATCTGAGCCTGTGCCTGGCTATGCACCTCATGGACCCACACCCTGGATCTCAGACCCACAGACCTGACTTTTCCCAGTTTCACTTCAGATATGCTTCCTAGCTCGTCTGGGCATCTGAACTCTTAGCTGAAAGTGGTTATGGTTAGCAAAATTACTCTGTGTTCTTGTTGGGGTACTGTAGGATGATGTCTTGATTGGTGAGGGCATGGCTCTGCCTGCCTGCCACCCTCAGCTCAATTGCCCTACAGGGCAGGCTGGCCTTGTTACTCCCTGACACAAGCTGTTGAGATGTAACAGAAAAAATAGAAGGTAAAAATTCTGCACTCAATGTGCACATATAGGGAGAAAAATGACTGAGATATGCCTCTAATAATCCACAGCTCAACTGATTCTGACCATAAAAAAAAACTAATTGAACAGGAGACTTAAAACACTTTAGGGAATCCTATCTACGATTTCCAGCTTCATTGATCTGGTAAACTGTGGGTATGAACGGATTTGTTCCGCCTTATCTATAAGGCATACCAATGAAGACTTTTTCTTGATTAATAATAGACCTTTCTTGATTAATGGATAAGATTTTAACCTAAAAAAAAAAAAAAAAAAAAAAAAAAAAAAAAAAAAAAAAAAAAAAAAGACTTATGATGCATAGGCCTTCAAATTATCCTTTTTTTTTAAGCAGATATTTTTGAAATAAACTTTGTATATTCCCAGCCCCAAGAACAGGCTCGACAGTTCAACCACAGAGCAGGAAAAATGCCAAAAGAAAACCAAAAGAAAGAGTGTACAGACTCTGCTGAGATGCTGAGAAATTTGACTGATTTCAGCTGGACTTCTAAGTACTCAACTTGGGAAGCCAAGTGAAATTTGTGCATACACAAAGCACTGTTTAGTAAACCTTTCTATCAGTGATGTCTTACTGGATGTTATACAGGTAAGCACTGTCATTGACACAGATCCCAGTGAATGCTTTGGTTTGTGTGCCCAATCTCTTTTATGTTAGTGAATACAAAACAACAACAGTTACTTTGCAGCCATAAACTGGATCATTTGTTAAGCAAGACTGACCATAGTAAGTACTTGAGAGAAACAAATATGCTTTAAAAATTTTAACAAAAATAACTGAATTACACACAGCACAAAGCTGCTATTAATTTTCTTCAGAACATATCCCTTAGGGCACAGATATATTTTTCTTTGTTCTTTTTGTATTTCCTCTTACCTTTGAGCTACTGAATACGTATTTCAATTTTTAAAATATCACAAGCTAGCCTATGAGTTTAATACACGATCATGAGGCATGGTCAGCATTAAAAAATGTACTCATTTTACAAATATACTGTATGACAAACAAAATTAAGTATTTTTAAATTACTTTTCCCAAGTGTACAAGGCTCACGAGTTAGGCATCGATTATTAAAAGACTGTTTTAAAATCTAATTCAGTGTTCTTTTTAGTCATCTTCTAGTGTGAATTATCTAGAGATCATGTTTTTAAGGCTTGGCCTTGAGATTCTTTAATATATCTTTAATGTCTTAAGAATAAAAAAGAATATTCTTAGACGTATGATGAAATTGTCATATTTGTAACACAATTGTGAATGGCCTTTCCATAAATATGTATTTAAGCCTCCTTCAATAATGCATTCTGAGATGAAAACAACCCGTCATTCATATATCCTAAAAAGATAAGGTCTTGAAAGGTGAGTACAATTCTTAACTCTCATCAAAGATGATTTAAGGCTGACACGTAAAGCTCTAAAATGTAGGGAGATTATTAGAGACCAGTAAAGATGGATGAACTGACACATTCAGTTTTTGGAGGCAACACAAAAGCCAGAAACAGCAGAACTATTTAAATATTAGTAAATAACAAAAACTAAACAGTCAATTTTTCTTACCAGCAGTCAGTAAAACCCTAAGGACATCATTTTTCTAATTCATTCCACAGTAAAATATTTAGAAGATATAATTACGTGTCCTCCATTTTTAGACAGTGTATTTTATATTATTTTATTTCAAGACAAAACTTACAAATTCATTAGCCCAGCTTCACTGTATAATCTACCTTTGACTGTATCTGTTCAAAGACACATAAAGGTCAAGGACATGGCTTATAAAAGAAAACGTATCAAAACAAAATGCAAACAGCTAGCCAAAGTGTAATGCTCCCAATACTACAAATTACAAGACTGTAAAAAATATTTCAAGGGAACCGTAGTTAACAGATAGTTAATTTTATGTGCAGAAAAAGAAAAAAATTATGGAGTATGGACAAAACCAGTTTTGTTTTTTTTTTTTCCCCTCTAGATCATTCCAATTACTTGAAAGCTATTCAGTTATTTCACAAGTATCCACAGGACTTTCTGAAATCTTCAAACCTAGACTGAACCATACTTTTTTATGCTATGTTTATACACTGTCTTTTGAAAAATGTGCAAAGTATAAACTATAACTGTATTTCATATAATAAAAAAAATGGACAGTGATGTGTGCATTCTCTCCTCAGATCATTCAATACCTTACAAGGTACTTGGGCTTCTGGCAAGGTATCATCACTACACTACATATTTGTGATGAAATACTACCTTCCTTTTTTTCCAGTGCTAACACTTCCTCTCCCTCAGTGAATCTAGGCTCATTACAATCCATTCAGCACTTCCGCTATAACATTCATAAGGTGATTTGTCAACACTGTGACATGACTATATAAAAGAAACAGATGCAAGGTCCCAGACACCAGCCTGATTAATGAGGAGAATGAGGTGTAATGAGAATTTCTAGTGGCTAATGTAGCAGCAAGAAACACTCAAAAATAAACAAAGACTCTTCTGGTATAGACTACTTCGTATTAGAACTGTGCAAAATATGACAATACTTACATAAATCTGTGAAACCATCTAAACTAGTAACAGTGAACTAGTTCTAAATCATGTCAAAGTTACATGATTAAAAAAACAAACAATCTTAAACATATACTCTGACTTGTGCTAAAACAGTGCCAAACGTTTGCAACTGTCCACCCAGAGTTTACACAGACGCTTGGGTTTTTTTATTGGCAAAGTCTGTCTTTTCCTTTTCAGCAGAACCAAGCTGAAAAATCATTAAGCAGTGGACACAGCAGAATGAGGGATGCTAATTGGAAATCTTCTACTGTGAGAAAACTTAGTGGTCTAATTTTAAGAGGTGATCAAGCACAATGCATGCTCAACATGTCATGAAATGAGACACTCAAAAGTGGAAACAAATTCGCTGCTTCTGTTTTAGGTTGTTTTCCTTCTGTTAGACTACCAGAAATTACCTTGTATATCCTGGCAGATAAACAAGAAAACTCTTACCCTACATTCCTGCATCTACTGAAGTTATCTAAGCACTGAAAATTAAGAACTAACTATTTTGGGAAATTTGGACACTGCACATGTAGTCACAGAAGGCTGAATGCAGAAGTACAGAAAAAAAAAATAGATTAAAAAGGCAAGTCATTCAACAGTAAAACTTAAAGTGTACTTAAGTACTCAGATCGCTGATAATCAGAAGGGAGTAACCTATAGTGAGCGAGCTACTGAACTTTCAAGAGATTCTGACATTCAACTTGATTGTTCAGAAAAGGCTATAATGTTCCTGAAAAGCGAAGTGTTTCACTAGCTCACTATTTTGAAGAAAAAAAGGTAATGATCTGCAACATACATTAATTTTAGTAAAGTTTTGGGGTTTTTTTAATCACCTGACTTATTAAGTTCAATGTTCAAGTTACCAGCCCAGTTCAATGTTCTGAACTGAGGAAAAAAAAAAACAAAAAACATTACAAAAATTATATAAAGACCAAAGATACGTATTTCTGTCCTTTACTAAGATGGTCTGTCCCCACTGATTGTGGCCAAAAGGTAGAGCATTTGATGCCGTTCTCACTTTGAAGTAAAATTTTAAAAACTTTGACCTTAGGAAACTCTTTTGCCAAAGTTAAAAAGATATCTATGTTTTCCAGATACTTTAATTTATTTAAGGATCATATTTTTAAGATGTCTCAGGTGACAAATCAGAACACGTAAACCAGGCTGTTGCTCTTAAATTACCACTGGAGTGAAAAACTTACTCTTGCTTTCTTCCTGTTTTTCTTATCATCTCCCCACTGTCATGATATTCGAAGGAGCAGTTTACCTGTCCACTGAAGGCTTCTCTTGGAATTAAATGAGCTAGGTGCAGTCTTATCTACCTCCTTTAAAAGTTCCATCCACACATATTATGTATTCATTACGACTACAGTCTTATTCATTGTTTCAGAAATGATGGATAATAAGTATAACCCAAGCTTGCACTCCTTCCCAATCTTTTTTTTAGTCCTATTACCAGTGGAATAAGACATTATGCTGACTATTGTATGGCCAGCCTACATTCCTTCAAAACTTGTTCTTCTAAGTTCAACCAAATTTGACAAAGCAATTATGATTTTAAAATTATTAATATATTGTATTCTTCATAATCAGCACCTGGAGAGAGTGTAGCAATCCTATTAGTGCTCCTTCTGAGGAAAGAACAGAGAGCTGACCCTTTAGCTACTTTTATCCATAGGGTGATAGGCAGTAGCTAACTAGGCTATTAACACACACTTAATTCCAGATCAGCACAGTATGTCATCTATGAACTTCCTGATAGGCCACACCACTGAATGAAACACATTTAAGAAGGATTTTAGAACGTGGGGTCTAGAAGGATGGGATAGCACTGAGACTCTTATATGAAGCAGGTAATACAGGGAAGAGATCACTGCTGGAAAATTTTCACCAACATGGAAAAAAGTAAGTTGAGTGTAAGTTTTGTGTCAAAAAGGCAGCAGGCAGGTCCTGAGGATATTGCAGGGAGAAGGGTATTGGAGATGCACTATAGGAACCGTGTTTGAGTAGATCCATTGGTTGCACAAATAATAATAATGAAATATTACTTTGAATGAATAACAGCAAACCTCACATATGCGCACACACCCTGTACATCAGCCATAACACCTCTGAGAAGCTGATCATTCAGTCACACACTGAGATCTCTCAGGTGTTGGTTAATTAGGTGGATGATAGGATTTGAGAGTTCTTTCTAAAGCCAAGTCAGTGCTAATGACTAATTTTTTTGTGTGGGGAACTAAAGAGGAAAAATACTTTAGTTCTGCCATTCCCAAACTGTAACTATACAGAGATATATGAAAGGTATTTCAGACTACATCTCCTTCAGGACTGAGAAAGCAAACAGAAGATTAGATGGGGTCATCATGTCAGTGGCAGAGAAAACAAACAGCTGGTCTTGAAAGACATTGGTAACCTGGGAATTATGCCTGTGCTTTTAAACTAGGATGGAAATCTCCACACCAAGTGTGCCACCAGTCAGCTGTAATTTTTTTTAGCTTTAGTATTATTGAATAGCACAGATGTGGACATTTTGGCTTATCAACCTACTTATAAAGTAAATTGGGATAGCTGCAGAAATCTGTCTTGATACTTTGCTTAACGTCATATTTCACAGAGATTCCTCAGGGCAAACAAGAACAGGTTGCCCTACTATGACTCAGGCATCTTTTGAATCTTACCTGCTATTATAAATTGGCTTGGAGAGCATCTTTATATGTTATTTTCTTGTGCTTTTGGATTAACAGCAATTGCTGCTTTCAAAATCCAGCCCTCTGTCTCAAAGACTAAATCAAAATATGTTGAACAGTTACACTGTTCCATACATATAGAGATACGTGTTCTCTATGCATACATGGATAAACTTTCACATTTGAAAAAAAAAAAAAAAATCAACTGAAGAAGAAAGCAATTTCAGGAGAAAAGTAAAATGGAGAAGTTTTAAATAGCTCCCTCTAAGGATAAACCTTATAAATGAAATAGAAGCAGAACACTCAGATGCCTACCTCTTGCAATAAACTGAACATCTATGTATTACATTTAAGCTCCAGTAAACAGGTGCATATTACTGGATTTATTAAAAATGCAACACTGTTAGGTTGTTGTTACTTTAGTCATTTAACTGTTCTCCATTATAGAACAACTTTATGTATACGCTACTGATATAGAATCACATAGAACTAATAGTATAGTCTTCATCCAAAATACATATTAATATTATAATTATAAACATACTATTTTAACATACTATTTTAAATATATTCATAGAATCATAGAATACTTTGGGTTGGAAAGGACCTTTAACGGTCATCTAGTCCAACCCACCTGCAAGGAGCAAGAACATCTCCAACCAGATCAGGTTGCTCAGAGCCCCATCCAACCCAGCCTTGAAGGTTTCCAGGGATGGGGCATCCACCACATCTCTGGGCAACCTGTTCCAGTGTTTCACCACCCTCAGGGTAAAAAAATTCTTCCTTATATGCAGTCTTTATCTACCTACCTTTATTTTAAAACCATTACCCCTTGTCCTATCATAAAAGACCCTGCTAAAGATTTTCTCCCCATCTTTCTTATAAGCCCCCTTTATTGAAAGGTTTCCCTAGAACCTTCTCTTTTCCAGGCTGAACAGCCCCAGCTCTTTCAGCCTGTCCTCATAGGAGAGGTGTTCCAGCCCTCTGATCATCTTTGTGGCCCTCCTCTGGACCCGCTCCAACAGGTCCATGTCTTTCCCGTGCTGAGGGCTCCACAGCTGGATGCAGTGCTCTCAATGGGGTTTCATCAGAGAGAAACAGCAGGGCAGAATCCCCTCCTGTGACCTGCTAGCCACATTTCTTTTGATGCAGCCCCGTTTACGGTTGGCCTTCTGGGCTGTGAGCCTACCATGCTGAGCTTCTCATCAACCAGTATCCCCAAGTTCTTCTCAGGGCTGTTCTCAATCCCTTCACTACCCAGCCTGTACTGACATCAGGGGTTACCCCAACCTAGGTACGGGACCTTGTACTTGGCCTTCTTGAACCTCATGAGGTTCACATGGGCTGACTTCTAAACCAGGTCCCTCTTGATGTTCTGAGGTGCAGTCAAGACAATGTGTTCCAAAGACAGCAAAAACTTTAAAAAGCCTGAAAATACAGCATAAAGTACATTACTCCCTCTCCATAACCTTCTCCTTGCACCATGCAACACCTGAATAGGCTAACTTATTGTTTATATTTAAGGATTAAATACTTGACTTAGAGCCCAGTGAGCGCAAAAAGTCTTTCCACTGATGTAATTTGGCTTTGCATCAGGACTAACAGAGGGCATTAAATTGTTCTCTTGTTCTGTTTTGTCTCTGCCATTCGCTCCAATTGCACTATGATGCCATAAGACCCGTCATGAAAATGGACTGACTTTCTTACACAGTCATATTAAAAAACCCTGATATCCAACAACATATTAAAGTGTATAGTCAATAGAAATATTCAAGTGTATAGATAATAATTTTTCAGTACATTCCAGTTAGTGCCACATCTTGCTTTAGTCAACTAGCGCCACTGAAATAATTTTTGGCTCTTCATTTGCAATTTAGTGTTTGGAAAATTAACAGTTTTGAAGTCCATTAAGAATTGCAAGTCTAAAATGAGCCAGTTTGCAACATCCCTTACCCATTCCAAACATCTCTTAAATCCTAGCTTATAAATGTCAAGTTTCATAATGTGTAGTTCTATTTATATGCAAATTATGACATAGAAAAGGGTGAATTCTTGATTTTTTTTTTTTTACTTTCCTCAAATATTTCCTCCTTTTATACTTTTGTTCTTATCTTCTTTAAGCGGTGGTTTTCTTTTTGCCTATCACACTAAGCAATAGCAACAAAGTACTTCAGAGAATCTAGGAACATTGTATGCAAACTGCACTCTCACTGACCCTCAGGAAAAAAAAAAGTATCTCCATAAAGTATTTTATCTAGGAATAGAAATTATATAATATCTTTAAATGACAGTAGTGATAATGTCTAAGAAGTTTCTAAAATCCATTCCACAAAAAAGCAACACAGTGATCCTGGTTGTTTGAGTAAATGACAAGCAATTAAAAACAAGTGTGAGGCAGATTGCAGACCTGTCTTCATTTCAAACCCCTCTAAGCTCAGCATTAGTCCTTCCAAGACTCTTTACATGATCCAGAAATAAATCCTGCTATATAGGTTAGAATAAAACATGAGAATACACTGGAAAAGAAACACTGCTTTGTGGGAAAGCGATGCCCAGAAGAGCTTTAGGCTTTGAAAAACTAATAAATCTGGCCTACTGCAGATGCTATTCTACTAACTTACCACTTCTTCCCTTAGTGCATCTGTCTGGTTCACTATATACTGTGAAATGTGCTAGGAAGTGTGTTAGTTTGTGTAGCCATGGGGGGATGGACTACAGTTGTGGCTTCTGCGAGAAGCTGCTAGAATTTTTCCCTTTGTTCAGTGGACCCAGCCAGCTCCAGGGTGGACCCACTGGTGGCCGGGGCCAAGCCAACTGGTAACGATGATAACGCCTCTGTGATAACATAGTTAAGAAAAGGAAAGGAAGGGAGGAAAAAAAAAACCACCCCCCACCCCCCCCCACAAACACACAAAATGACCAACACACCACACAAACACAGAAGTGCAGGCAGAGAGGAGGAGACATGGGCCTCAGGGTCTTACCCTCTAGCCTCCTGCCACACAGCTGTCTTGGCCCAGCCTGGCCAAGGGAAGAGATGTAAGAGAATGAGAGGTGTCTGGTTTTTATTTCTCTCTCATTATCCTACTTCAGTTTTATTATTAATGAATTGAATTAATTTTCCCCAAGTTAAGCTTAATTTGCCTATAAGGCTAACCTGTCTCCCTGTCCTTGTCATGAACCTCTAGCCTTTTGCTATATTATCTCTCCCCCATTCCCTCAGAGGGTGGGGAGGGTGAGCGAGCAACTGCACAGGGCTTGGTCCTGAGTGGGGCTAAACTATGACAGTTAGCTAAGCTAGTGCTGATTGGGAAATAACATCAGCTTAAAAAAGAGTAAGATAGGGAGTAAAAAAGACCCCTGATTTTTTGAAAGTATCATGTCATTCTGCTCTTTTTAGATTGTTTCTCTTTCCCTTACAGGTGATAGGAACTGAAAATAGTTATTAATTATCAGGATACTTTCAACATTTCCAAGAATTAAGTATTTGATTAGACTCTAGCACAAAAACAGTTCTTGGTTTCTCTATGCACCAGATAAAATAGCAGTAACCTGTCTGATACTTTC
Source organism: Tetrax tetrax (assembly GCA_009806455.1). NCBI lineage: Eukaryota > Metazoa > Chordata > Aves > Otidiformes > Otididae > Tetrax > Tetrax tetrax. The sequence continues at coordinate 74,986 of WHYT01014919.1, read as the reverse complement.
GAGTGACTGTGTGGTCATTACACTGGATATTCAATTTGCTAAGAAAGTAGTGAAGCTACTTTAAAACAAAGAAAAAATATTTCAGTCTTTCAGGCAGACTTGTGGGGCATCATTGCAAAGTATATCAGTCAACAAACAATTTAGTCACAAAACAATGAAGAGATTACTCCACATGCCTACACATATGACACTGGCCTGAAGCTTATCTTGTAAGCACAGTAATAAGAAGTCTTATTTTTGCGAAGCTATTATACTGAAGAATGTACATCTTTAGAAAGCGCATGCATAGTTACTTTACTAAGAATATTGATTACAGACCAACAAGCTCCCTAAACGTAAGTAAATAAATAAATCATTTTGGCTAGATTTCATTTTATATTTAGCACAAAAAAAGCCCAAGGCTGATTCTCCTTCCAGTCACTTCTGTCTTCCAGGCTCCATGCAACAGGACGATGCTGCTATAATGAGCAATGCAGGAAAACTAAAATGACTTTTAAATTAATCCTTCCTTTTATTGTATTTTAAGTGAATTAATGAATGTACATTTTTAGTAAATTCAGCCCAAATAATTCAGTAATTTATTTTTTTTTAAGTATGCAGTGCTATCCTGCTTACTCTGCCAAGCTGCCAGCAGTTCCTATTAAAAAAAAACCCTCCTCTTAATGGTTGTAAAAATGTAGTACCTCGCATGATACACTCTCTTCCTCATCTTCCTCAGTGCTGGTACTATGGTCTACTTTGACAAGTTGAGTCATTTGTGTGTTTCATTACTAAAAATCATCTCCACTATACTCCTGAAGCATCTGATTTCAACAATGTTAACATGATGTTGTAAGGTGGGAGCAGACTGGCAAGGGGGAATACTTCAGACTCTTAATTCCTGGGTTTGCATCATCTTATGAAGAAAAACTAATGCAAAACTAACAAACATTTTCTTATTCATAACAACGAACTTCCTGAATGCAAAATAGGGAATGTTTCAAAATAAAACTAGTTAAAGGCTGCCTCTGAATTTTAAGCCTATAAAAATTATTGAAATATCACTTCATTTAGACACTATTAGCCAATGCACAGATTTTTAAAAATATAAAGGATATTTAATTATTAACTGTTAAACAAACATTAATAGACACACAAAGGCCAACACATATATATATGTACATATAAAACTGGATTCGGTGGAAAAAGGCCTAGGTTTTTCAGAAGCATTTAACTTCAATACAAGAGAAATAAATAGGTGTCAAATGCCTAAATACTTTTTAAAAACTAAATGAAAGACATTTTACCATTCTTTCCATCTACTAACTATTGACTTTTACCATCAATAAATATATAAGTATTAAATGAAATGTATTTTCCCAAAATAAACATGTCAAAAATTTCATAGAAGGACCTAATTCACTGTGCCAGTAGACTTTTTCAAAGTCCAAGCAGAATGACTTCTATAATTAGATTATCCCACCATCTATTGAGCCTCATAGCAAAATTCATAGGCAAAAGAAGGAGAAAGGCTGAGTCTCAAAGTACCAAATTCTACAGACAGTGTAGAACTCTTCATGAAAACAGCATTAGCAGAATCTGAAGAGAAACTGAGGCAGAGCTGCAAATGCTAATCACATTCATACTTGGATAAGAAATAACTTCAGTATTTCAGGAAGATGACCATAAAGACCCCCTAATTAGTATTTTCATGTTTAAAGACTAAAAATTTCTTTGTTGTTTTTTTCTGCTCCTTATGAGGAGGCTGGCCTTGCCAAAGGTGGTAACATCACTGTTGGCAGCTCAAGGATTTTTAAAGCTCAAGGCAAGCTGAAATCTGTCTAGCACAGCCTAAAAATCATTCACACAATAAATAGCCCAATAAACACTTCATTGCCTCTAGCAACCACCTGCTCTACCCATATGTGGTCACTGAAAGTCTAGCACAAACCCTACCTTCTTCACTAGTCATTATTCATAAATGAAAGAAGTGTGCTCTGTTGGGATGCAGCTCCATGATTCAGAAAGTACAGACTGCAGCAATTTTTTATTTTTAAATTGCAGAGCCAGTATACGCAGAAAGCAAATTACATTAAATCTCATTCACTAAACTCATATTCCTGCCTTCAGCTGAGGCAGTGCTTTACCCTTTAAAGCATACTGTACAAGTATTAGTATTACATTGGACATATCTTTTTTCTATAATCTGGGTTCCAAAATTGCAGAAACCTATTGTCAGTTTCTAGCAGAACGGAATAAAGGAAGGAGGAGAATGGAGGAATCACAAAAGAGAAGTGTTTATTTACTTTACACTGCCGGCTCAAGCATTTCATGATTCCATGCACCACAAGCTCTGATATGTAAATAATGACTTAGTGAGGGTTTTAAGAGCTGTCCACGGATAATTCAAATTATTTGCGTTCAGTGAATGCCTAATTCCATAAATATCTCCTTAAAATTTTAAGTTTATATTAGACCACAGGATATATCCAATCACAAAGTTTATTTTTTCCAAGTTTTTCTGCCTCTTCATACCAGGCACTATAATTCATTTTCAATTGTTACATTTATCTGCCTACCTGTGGCATACAGTTCATTGAATATTTTTGGTTTCCCATTGTATTAAGATGGTTTTTCAAGCATCAAGAACTTGGATGCAATTAAAAGTCTGCTAGAATTTAATAGATGCATTTAATCCTTAAGTGTAATAAAATCTAAGAAACAAGAGGAAGACAGTGGGGAGAGAAAGAAGCCTAGCCCCTAGCAATAACTGTTCAAGGTTCTGGAATTTGCAATCAATGCAAAAAGTGAATTGGCCCAGTAAAGCCATGTATAAAGACAACAGCCATCCCAAGTGACCAGTTACAGAAGTTAAGAAGCATATAGAACAAAATTAAATTGACAGCCTTATTAATCTGGAATTGTAAAAGGAGCTTTGCCTTTACCACCAATTCAAGAGCTCTGCAAAAACCTAAAAGTGAGGAACTTCTCACCTAGAATTCCACCTTCAAAATTTTCGCTTAGTTCTTAAAAATGAAGCAAATGAATGATGGCAAATTAAGCTTTTTCCGGTAGAACATAGTGATCATCTGCATCTAATCTTTGATTAAGTATTAGCGCTCAATCTTTTTGCTAGCATCCTCAGACTTCACAAATAATGAAAATTAGCCAGAGTTAGTTGGAAACAGTTACTGAGCAGCATACACTGCCAGTATCCTTATCACATTTGTATTGTGATATGAAGCCTTCAGTCCTCTTAGCTGTCAATCTCGTACCCTTCTCTACAATCACATTCACTTAACAAGGAAAAAAAAGGATGCAAAATAGTATGTCTGCGTCTAGCTTCCTGACATCAAATATGTACATAATTACATCACTAAAGATCTTTGTCAATAGAACACCATGAGCCAAAATATCTGTGAAGATTTCCTTTTTGTCACACATTGAAATGAAATGTCCATACTGTCCATGTACAGAACAAGAAGCCCAGACTTACAAGATTTGAATGCCAAGTGTCTCTTTGCACATCATGCAAAGTACATCAGACCTATATAACAAAATGCATGGTGTCAGCTGCTATATCTGGATGCTCTAAAAGGATGCAAAACATCCTGATGCTGTATTTAAATTGACAGGGCTTACTATATTGGGAATTTTTGCTGTCTCAGTGGGAGCCCGGGGATATTTTTGTCAAACCAAGAAGCAAAGATTGCCCTGTGAAGGGAGCCCTGTCAACTTCTTTTGCATCTTCCACAATAATTTTTTCTCCTTTGTTCATACTTGGAGACTCCATGTACTTACCTTCAGTTTCAGATCCACATCTTTAAGTTGTCAGTCATCTGAAACACACCTCCCCACCATTCCTTTCCATCAAAGTGAAGCTAAATAGTAATGGAATCACCTCAGTGCTATGTTTTCTGATTAGAATCAGCATCATTAGACCAATTAATTCCTATTTAATGAAAAACAAACAAAAGGAGTACTCTCCGCTTCCTCAACATCAGTGAAACTACTGACCAATCCTCCTTAGATGTAGCTGCACACTGATACTTACTATATACTTTCTGCTTATCAAAAGCTTGATGATCTCATGCAAATCAAATTAAAATACATTATACAAGAAAAGCTATATATTCACTACAGCAAACAAACCCATTCTCACCTAGAAAAAACAATATGGCATATCTCTAGACTTTGCAAAATCCACTTGCCAGCTCACGTTGGCTCAAGGAAACTAGGGAGGAAGAGAAATCAATATGGAAATCAATATTTCTGTGAAGCTGGCATTCAGACATATGATTTTACAACCATTCGTTAAGCTGTCTTACCTAAACCCAGCAAAAATGGAAAGAAAGGTAAACTGCCCTCCAGATTCACAAGAATCACATACAAAACAGTATTATTAACTTCAGTTGTCTCTTGGAACATAGTTTTATTAATATAAAAAAAGAATGCCATACAAATTTTTAGTAATTTGCTATCCTAAGAAGTGTTTTGAGATTTTTGGATAAACAGACATTTTAGAGTCATACACGTTTTGTGCGGCTTTTTTGTTGCCCGCCTTAGAATTCCAGTCCTTTTAATTTTTTTAGAAACCAAGAAACTAATTACATCAAATTAATGTTTTTTTTTCTGAGTAAGAATTTCAGGCCTAGATTCATTAGGAAGGACAATTAGTATTCTGTATAAATAACCCTGGCATTGGTCCCCAATAGTCAGATCTCTGTTTTTATTATTCTTAGATATTGGTTGCACTGCAGTATAAACATGAAAATGGATCAATATTTTCTCTTGTTAACATAACACAATCTGAATACTCCTAAGTGGATTTAGAAATTACTCTAACATTCAAATTACTTATTTTTGTATGAACAAACAGGGCTGCTGGAGGTGGTCTGTTTCACTAACCTCTAACAAGGAAAAAATTGAAACTTCTATTGCTACTGTCAATTAGAAAAAGAAAAAGCTGAGTTTGGTTTTTGGGAGTTCTGGAAAATTAAATTCCTTGGAAGATTAAGCCCCTGAGGTTAAGACAAGTAAAGAAAAACTGGGGTACTAGGCATTATCAGATGCTTTTAGTCTTTGTCATGATTTATATACCAAAAAATTAGAACTATAGCTAAGTGCATTGCATTTAATTCCTATTGTTGAGAGCTTCCAGTTACGTAGGGAGAGTTCTTCCCAAGCAGTAAAAGCTAAGGTCTTCAGGGAAAGTTTCTGACAGGAACAGTCCCCTGTCAACTTGTCTTTGGCTTGCTTAAAGCTTGTAAACCACTTTTGATGGAGCTGTCTAGGCATTATTTACCAAATTGCTGGGAGTTTATTACATTTTTAAATATAATATTAAATACCGTAATTTTGCATCTCATCCACTTCTTAAGTTAAAAGAATTAGATACTTAATCAAGCTTTATTAACGATGGTATACATGAAAAATAGCTATTCCAGACAAGATAAAATTCATAGCTAGCCAACTTTCCAAGTACAGATGAAACTGAGTACACCTCTGTTTAACTGACTTGTATCAACACAAATTTGTCTGACTGATGGACAGGTGACACTGCAATGTTGCCTTCCCTTGCAGTATCGTGACAAGATAAAATGACTTAGATTTACTGAAACAAATGCTGATGACAAGCATTCAGGCTGAAAAATAAAGACAGACATACTTGTCCTGCATTCAATTCCTATGGAGGTACTCATTTGGAAACCCTAGAAAAACCCCATTACAAAGTGTTCAGTTATGCTTAATTTCTTAAGCAACAATAGTTCAAAGATTAGACTTCACATTAATCACCTGCAGACAGAGTTTATGCAACCAGGTGTATTTCTAAGCACAGTTAAAAGCTTTGTGATTAACAAAAGGAGCAGGGTGACACTACTTGTCAGTAGAATAGAAACTTCATTAAAGAAGAGCTAAAATGTTTGAGGAAAGAAATGTGATCATAAAAGTATCTGAAGTCCCAAATCATCCTAAGTACAGGAAAACCACCTGACAGCATATTACAGAAAAGAGAGAGATATATCATAAAATATAAAGATATATCTATCTCATATAATATTCAATAAACAGAAAGGTGAAACGTGTTTTCTTTTTATGTAGTCTTTTTGTTTCTCAGTAGATTAACTCTACTTTTCAATGGAAACAAAACAAGAGAAAAACAGACAACTCATTTGTGTGTGAATCATTACACATCAAAAACCCAAAGAAGAACGAAAGTAACTGCATAAAAGACACTGTTACAATTCAAAGGCCTTACTGTGTAACACTTTTAAAACAATTGATGATGATAAATAGATTTTAATTTCTAAAAGCTGCACACACCATCATGAAAAATTTTTGAAATGTACATGGAAAAAAAAACTGCCCTAAGAAACTTTAACAATTCTGAAATATATCTTAGACTTTAAATTAAGGCTAAGCAAATAATTTTGAATGTATTTAAATGCCACTTTTTCAAACTTAAACTGAAAGAGAAGCATACGTTTAAGGATTGTTTTTGTTTAATTGCTTATCTATCAAAACCAGTACAATTCTAAGTTTCTTTTCTTATACGAAAAGTAATTTTTTACAACTACAGAACATAAGGACAACAGTACAACTATTACACATACCTTGTAGGGTCTACACAATTAGAGAAATAACAGTATACAGAAAGTTAAATTGTGACTAATTAACTCTCTGATATTATTTCCTAATATTGAGTCATAATAAGGCTGCAGAAAACCGGTAAACTCTTGATCTCTTACAGAAAAGTACTAAAAGATATAGGGTGATGTTCTTAGTACTTACAAGGCTGCATCTCTTCCAATTGTAGACAAAGTTTATGAAAATAATCAAGGAACCGAATTTATGACTTTACGACACACAACTGTGTATGGAAAATTGTCTTGTTCCCTTTTAGAGGAAAAAAAAAAAATTCTTTCTCAACATTTTCTGGGTTATTACATTTTACCCACAGGAAATATAGCAAAAGGGTAGCAAAATATTGTAATGTACAGTGCACAAGTAATTAAATCATTCTGTGAAAAGTGTGCAGCTTTTAAGAATGCATTCAACTCAACAGATTTAGTGTATACAGACACGCCATGATTAGTGTTTTCTGTGTGCTAACTGCAGCACTAAGTCACAATAATATGCATAAAAACGTAACCCAACAAACAGTGAATCTGATATTTGTGTTTGTGATGGAGGGCATATGCTTGCAAACCTAAACCCAGTCAAACAGTGCTCCACAGTGCGGGGAGCATTGTTATATTGAAATCCCTACTGAAGTGCCTTTTGTTTGGAATTTAACATGACACTGATTACTTGTCATGAAAGAGCTAATGCAATTTTCCAAGTAAATCAAGGTGTTGACAGGGATGTCCTGGTATATTTCCACGGGGAATAACTATAGTCTTTCTCTTCCCATCCTTTACAGACACTTAGTATTGACTTTGGACTTACTAGCTGCCAGATGTGGCTGCAAATCACTGACAACCTGAATATTAAAGGTAAGCTGCTTTGTATATGCAAATGTTATAATAGTAACAAAACTGAAACACCAAGTTTGGGGTTTTTTCAGTATAAAATGATTACTTATGATCACAGATAAATTAAAACACTACAAATGACACTTTTGTAATAACTTCTCAGTTAACTTTATGTTAATATCTTCCTTTGGAAGGCCTTTCTTTACTTCACTTTTTGTGAAGAATTTTTCCTTTGAGAAAAATCAAAGTAGCAAAGAAGTATTTTTTCAGGAATGTAGAACTTTGAATTTAACTTTTAGCTTCAAAACTGTAACAGAGGAATGGCTTTTTTTTTTTTTTTGGTAGATGTTCTACAAAAATAGCTGTCATCTTCTTAGAGTGTCATTTAAGTCTGCTATTGTTTAGAAGTCACTCAGTTATGTAAAATTCCAAACCAACTGAAGCATCAAATAAGTAATAGGACCACCATGATATGACTCTTCAGACTAGAGTGAAATAACAGCGTAAGCGTTGGAAGTCAGCCAATATCTTTCAAACTAGTTAATTCGCTTAAATATTTTACCGAGGCTGTATCAACATTTAAGACACTGAGTATAGTCATCTGTTATCTTGATTATATTGCATTGCTGCTTGCAGAAGACTAGAATTCAACTATGACATGCCACTGAAACTGTATGAGAAAATTTAAGTAATTACCACAATTAAAGAAAAATTATGAACTTTCTGAATTTAATACAAACCGTGATTGAACCTGATATCCTCCTTTCCCAAAGCAAAATTTGATGCTGTAATTTAGCATATTCAAATACATTTAAATTTAATTTTAATAAAACACAAGAGAAGTAATATGTAGTGATGAAACTAGTATCTAGATTAGATTAAAAGTAATTTGATATCTTACTGCAAATATCATTGCAAATTGCAGACAGCTTCACAAGTGTATTGTTTTTCAGCAGTAAAATTGAGTGAGACTGAGGACAGATGTAAGTGAAACAATATAAAGTCATTCCAGCTAAGGCTTATCATACAACCAAGTATTCGTAAGCGTGTGTAGGTTTTCCACACAGCACTTAGACGTGGGCGGATTTTCTTCTATTTGACCATTTGTCTGGTATTTTAGATGTGCAGATTAAACAGAGAAAACCTACTCTGTCCACTCCTACTACATGATCAGATCAATGCTTTGCCTTGGGCTTTGAGCATGAGCAGGAACAAAAAGTAAGTCACACAAAAAGGTGTGGGCTTGGAGCACAGCAGGCTGCCAGCCCGCAGTGAGCTCTGCCTCCACCAGCTGCATTAGCTCCTTGAAGTTGCAGCACATTTGTCCAGATTGCTATCACTGAAAAAGCTTCTTTCCATGAACCAAGTTACTAGAGTGACGCCAGTTGCTATTCAGTCCCAAAAATATCACATACATTTGCTGAAACAAGTGTATAATTAAAAGATTTATTGTTACATCAGCTATATATTCCATACTGTTCTCTTGTAAATTTTGGAAAGTGTTAAGCCACATTATCTTCTGGAGTTCCCTTCAGTACAATTTAGACCAGCTCATGATTCAGCCTATTATTTGGCTATTAACAAGCCATATTTAGACACATGACTGGATATGTCTAAATTAACATGGAGAAACAATTAAGCTGCAAAAGGGCTCACTGATCATCATTTCCTGGACCATCCAATTTCAGCCAAGTCATACTTGCACAACTCCAACCTACACTGTAAGTCACTACTTCTGTCTTTGCATCTTCAACAAGGATCTAAGGTTTAGGACGAGGCTAGGTCATAAGACTACAGCGCTCACTCCAGATGTGAAACTCGCCTCTATAGCAGGCTTCCTTTCCCACTATTTTTAATTCTTGAACAATTCCTCTGTATTTTTTTTTTTTCCTCTGTCAGAATACAGTAGTCCAAACTGCGGTGACAGAAGAATTGAGACTATATGGTTTCCACACAGTCATTGTTAGAACTTTTCAACTCATTTGACTGTTTATACTTAAATTTCAAGTTCATTATGTTATTTATTCACAATTCAAGTGGAGGTCAGCATCTCTGTTTCATTATGCCTCCTAACACCACTTCAGAACACAGATTAATAGAATGCTGCTTGCTCTCTTTCCAGCTCTTGATAGTGTGCTGAAGTAATCACACAGCTCAATCACGCTCTGCAGGCTCCAAATCAAATGTTAATGCAATATGAAACTACCAGAAACTGCTGAGAAAAGCCGTCTCAGAGCCAAGGAACAAAGTAATTCAAAATGAGTCTATGCTTCTACTTTTATCAAATTCTAAGCACATATAATGATGTTGTCTTCCTACACAATGTTGTACTGCTGCATAGATAAAGTAAACATTAACCAGAAGGGGAAAAAAAAAAAACAACTACTTGGTTTAAGATGTTAACAGAAACTGTAATCCAGGATTCACAAAAAGTTCAAGATATGAACTTATCCATTACAGAATTCTGAAAAACCCTTACTGCACAGGTTTTCATAATCTATAAAGTACAGACTACAAAAAAAAAGAGAGATAATATATAATTTTACCAAAACCCCCCACATTTTAACCACCAAATGCTCATTACAATAACATTAGTTAATTAAAGTCTGATTTCATCTGCAATTTTAAATGCAGTGTACTTCAAGCAAGGAGTTGGTTCAGAAAAAGGATCTTGTAGAAGCTTCTAGGATTCATACTAAGACTGCCATAACTGACTAGGAAACCAAGAGTTTGTTCTGATGACACGAAGCTATTAACTTGGGCTTTCACTGGCTTATAGTGTTGAGGCTTAATAGGCTGGAGAACAGCTGTGTTAACTCCACAAGACAACATCCAATGCAAAACTTACGGAAGCCTTATTCTGTTTCTATTTTTATAAGCCACTCCTGGCTTACTTCACTTTGAAATACAAAGCATTTATAAAATTAAAAAAAAAAAGTAGAAACAAAGAACCCTTAACACAGATTAAAATGAATAATAACAAAATATAGTGCAATGCTCATATTTTTGCCAACAACAGACTACAACGATGCATTCATTAGTTTTCCCTGTTATCACAGATCACTAGAACAACCTGTATTCAAAGCAGGTTTTTTTGAGTTTTCATATTTTATCCTTATGCTGGCCACAGGGTAAAAGTTACTGCATTGGCCCACCTCTCCAGTCTGTCAAAAGTCCCTCTGGACAGCATCCTTCCCTCCAGCGTGTAGATCACACCACACAGCTTGGTGTTGCCAGCAAACTTGCTGAGAGTACACTCTATCCCACTGTCCATGTTGCCAATGAAGATGTTGAACAGAGCCGGGCCCAACACAGACCCCTGAGGAACGCCACTCATCACCAGTCTCCACCTGGACATTGAGCTGTTCACCACCACTGTGCAGCCATCAAGCCAAATGCGGATGACTATAATGACAGATGACTATAATGTCATCTGTCCCTGCCCTCCCTTTAAGCCTGACACCTAAACTCTGTCAGCTCCTCATCCAAGCTGAGTCCCATGCACTCCAGGTGGTGGCTAACATAAAGGGCAACAACTCCCTCCTCATCTCCCCTGCCTGTCCTTCCTAAATGGCCTATATCCCTCCATTCCAAACTCTGGTCATAGGAACCATCCCACCACATCTCTGCCAATAAGATCATAGCATCTGCAGGCATCTCTAACTCCTCTTGTTTATTCCCCATGCTATGTGTGTTTGCACAGAGGCATTTAAGCTGGGCCCTCGATGTAGCTGACTTACTGGCTGGAGTGGCTGAATTGCAAAAATCAGAAGAGAAGTCTATCATTCTTCCTTCCTATCAAAACAAATGCATTACTATTTGACATCTGTAAAGAACTCCACTATGCTTTACAAGCTAAGGTAAGTTAGTCTTACATCTAAATTTCGCAAAGGTAAAAGTAGAAATCCAGCAATCATGTTCCTTCCCCCCAGGTAAGACAAGTGTTCCTATGACATTTGACAGAAATAACATACGCTTATATTGCTTATAAAACTATATATTATTAATCACCTTCTCACAGCCCAAATCCTGTGACTTACATAAGTGATGCATAATACTTTTCCCTAAAGAAGCCACTGTTCTCAATAAACAAAGAATCTAGGGAATTCTGCATAATTTTATAAATATAAAACAATGCTATAAAATAAAAGTAAATATATTTTGATACTTTGAGGTACATTCACCAGATTAGGGTGGTTTTAATGACACAACTAAATTTACTCGAAACAATTCTGTAGGTCATCAGTTTAGTAATTTTTTTCTTTATTATTTAACTAAGAAATGATTAGCAATTTTTAGTACCAATTCTGTGATTAACATAATGGCTGATGTAATAATTTCATGTATCACCTACTTAATAGCATATCAAAGGATATAAATTAATATGTTAGCATATTAATAACTGGAGGGAGAAGGGGAGAAACAAAAAATGCTCTTAACTGTATTTTCCCCAAAATAAATTGATATAATACTAGATGCTATGGATTTAAATTCTACACATTTTGTTTGTTTAACTGAACTCCCTCATTCTGAAATAAGGAGATGCAACTATTTTTCTTCTTCTATTGTCACACAGTGGGTATTATGTCACATTCTCTTGGGAACTGAGGTATGCATTGCACATACATTTCCTAGGATTGGAACCAATGGGTAGCTCTTATGCATTTTGCAATCATTGCAAAAACCATATCTCCTTCCAAATCAAAATACACTCTTCTCACTAATATCACTTTTTACCCTTACCTATGCTTTTTCAGTGGAGCCATGTTTGTAAAAGAGTTAAAGCACAATTCCTGTGTGTAATTGAAAAGCTTTTGTGCAAGTATGTATGCTCTAAATCCAAAAGTATGAGGATAATCCACACAGGCTTCATCCATAAGACATTCCTGTGTGTAACTATAAGTTCTATAGAGTGACTTACAACTATAAGTTATATGGACTGTTATAGTAACTATGAACTACAGGACTAATCTGTATAGGATCCAGAAACATCTACAGTGAACGCCTTTAACACTGAAGCAAAACTGATCTGAAATGTTACAATATTTGTGTTTCTTAGCTTCAAACACTCTGGAGTCTCATCTATTAAGACTCTTCAGTCTCTGCAGTATTTCTACTCTACATGAACAATTAACCAAAATGCATCAGGTGATTACATAAAAATACATACACTGTGAAGGCATCACTCCTCTTGTATTTTGAGATGGACAAAAGCAGGTAAGAAGAAAATGCCTTCATTTTTGTGTAGCATGAACATTAACTACATTAGAGGCATGGTGTTATTATCATAAACCTAAAACTGAAAAATTCTAAATTTTTCTAACACTCTGTCACAGTGAGGATGGGTGGGATAGGGAGAGGAGCTGATGATGGTATCCATAATTAAGTAATCTTTAAATGAACAAATATATTGAGTTTTTAGGATTCTTCTATGGTTAAGATTATCACTTAACAGACAGCTTTTGAGGCACCTGGAAGGACAAAGGAATGACAGAGCACACAGCAGGGCTGAATAGCATCACAATCAGAGGGAAACACTTCTCCATAGACACCAAAATACACTCTAAACTTGGATTAATGGGGAAATAATAGTAAAGCCTCTGAGGAAATTTTAAGTAACCAACACAAAGAGTTTGTCAAGTAAATAAAAAATATTGTTAGGTAAGGGAGGAAGAGCATACCTCAAGAATCATCTACACTCTGACATATCTTTCTTTCACTCCTACAGCTTTTCCTTCACACCAGCAATTCCATATTAAGTTTAGGTATCCTACTTACTTTACATTGCCCCTGTTATCATAGTATCTGACCACCAGCTACATGAAACACCAGGTTCCATAATGTAAGAAAATGCCCTAAAACATTTGGGAGAGGTGAAAACACACAGAATGGTTAAGTGCCTTGCCCAAGGTTACTTATGAAGCAAAGGAAGGAAATAAATGTGTCACAAAATTTCACACTATTGTATTAAGTGTTACACCATCTCTCCATATTAAATGGAAAGGGATGATCAGTGAACAAATATTAAGGATAGTAACAGCTTTTGTTTAATCTTTTTGTTAGAGTTGTCCCTTCAATAAAATCAAAATATATCCAAAATATCTCCAAAGCCCCATAATAAAAATACATTCTTTCAGTAGTTCAGAAAAAAAAAAAAATATTAAAAAAGCTATTTGGCAGATCTCCCTTGAGCAGGAATGTAGATTGGGTCACAAAGGGAAGATTTCTGCCTTGCTGCTTGCAAACAGAGGAACAGTGCAAAGAGGAGGCGTCTACCAGCTCAGCACAGATATCTTTCAGTGGGTTTGGGAAAAATGTCAGGAAGGACTGAATCATTGTTCTGTATGCACTTGCTGTGAGACCCTCTTACTAGCAAAGCACTTCAGCTTTCTGCATTTCTATTTCTTTCAAACTATTCAACCAACTGTCTTTTCTCTTTAGATACAGGCTTTTCAGAACAGAGATGGTTCCCTATTATTATATTTTTTTGAAGTTTCTACCTGGCACCAGTCTCAAGTGGGGGCTTTTGAGCAGCAACATATTGTCAACTGTAACACACTAATAATTTATTTAAATTTGCCAGTGATTTGCCTTCAAAGTAAAATCTATCACTGAATGAACCAACACACCGAATCAATACAATATGACCAGCAATACAAACCATGAGGTCCACATATGATACATGGCAGCATTCATTTCTTGACATGTTTGGGCTTTTTTTTTGTTGTTGCATTTTTTGTTTGGTTTGGTTTGGGGTTTTTTTTAGGTTTTATTTTATTTTATTTTATTTTTCTTGTTGTTTGGGGGTTTTTTTGGTTGATTTTTTTTTTCTCTTTCCTTAGGTACAAGTTTCTTCCAGCCCTCACAATGTCTGCTGATATGAGTAAAACTTTGAGAAACCAGTCTGGACAAACTCTGCTGATGAGCCAAAAGGAATGAAAAAAGCTGCAGGAGTAGATGCTGGAGCAGACAGAAACACTAAGTCATTTGCTTGCTCTAGTCAGTAGTCAGATGTTGCCATTGAAATCAACTGCTATGTCCTGACACCTTGAAATGGTGTGAACAAAAAGCAAATTGAAATAAATATAGAAATGACCAAACAATCCATAATTAGAGTTAGTAAAACAAGGATCCTGTGGTAGGAATAGGAATAGCAACAGCACTAGTAAGGCTTGATCGAAAACTTGTTATGTTTGCATACAGATGTCCCAATGACAGTAGATCTGTTCACACAGAAGTGCCAAACAACTCTCGGCTCCCAGCTCTTATTTTTTAATTTTTTAAATTAAATTCTTTTAAATTCTTATTTTCCCTAATTAATGGGAAAAATATTGCCATTATATCCCTGACCCTTATGATTTCTCACAACAGAAAACGGTCAGATATAAGACTAACCATACTTATAAGGTAAGCTGATAAAACTGATGATGCGAACCATACTTACATCACAATAAATATAAAAAGCATCCATACAAAATATCCACAGAAAGTGCTAATGTAAACCTTAAGAATTTAGCAAGCCAATAAAACATTAATCCTTGTGAAACTTAAATATCTTCTATTTTTAAGAGTTCATTTAGCTGCAAGTGGCTGTCATCCTAATCCAAGTACTATGCTTGTAACAGATGTTGCTTTAATAAAGTGATCTGTGCTGGAGATGCTTATTAAACTGCACACAACAGCAGAGGATTTACCGCTCCAATGCTCATCCTCTTTGATTTCAGCTTCTGCTCCTCTCAATGAAAACTTTCTATTAGGCTGGCAAAAGCAGATTTCAAAACATTGTGCGACAGACTTCGGCAGACCACTGAGGGAGTAGTTTAAAGGATAAAGTAATGCAAGGCATGAACGTCATAATGGGCACGATCCCCAAGGCAGCTAGAATATATCATTTCGAACATCTACTTCATGCCAGTTGTTCAGCTATCATGTCAATTACCAAGGACTAGTAGACCTATTTTGGAGCACTGCTTATAAATATATTAAAATTAACTGAAACTAATCAATAATCCCAGTGACACAGCAGATAGGAATACATCTTTTTTTTTGTAACACAGCAAAAACATAGGATCCCTCTACTCCACTCTCATGAGATGCCATCTGGAGTACTGCGTCCAACTCTGGAGCTCCCATCACAAGAAGGATGTGGACCAGTTGGAGAGAGTCCAGAGGAGGGCCACAAAGATCAAAGGGCTGAAGCATCTCTCCTACGAAGAAAGCTGAAAGAGTTGGGGCTGTTCAGTCTGGAGAAGAGAAGGCTCTGGAGAGACCTTATAGTGGTCTTCCAGTACCTAAAGAGGGCTCAAGAAAGATGGGGAAAAACTCTTTAACAGAGTCTGTAGCAATAGGACAAGGGGTAATGGTTTCAAAACAGACGGCGGTAGATTCAGACTGGATATCAGGAAAAATTATTTTACACTGCAGGTGGTGGAACATTGGCACAGGTTGCCCAGAGAAGTTGTGGATGCCGCATCCCTGGAAACATTCAAGGCCAGGTTGGACTGGGCTCTGAGCAACCTGATCTGCTTAGAGATGTCCATGCTCCTTGCAGGGGGGTTGGAAATAGGTGACTTTTAAAGGTCCCTTCCAACACAAACTCTTCTATGATTTTATGATCTTTATTGTTTTCTTCAACCACCAGTTGTGACCATTATTTAACAAGTAGCAGCAGGGGTCAAAAAGCATGTTTCACAGCTGCAAGAGACCTAAGGACACAGCAGGGTTAAGTAGTTAAACTGTATGCAAGGAAAACTTCATATTTCTTTCTGGACAGCTCAACCTCTGTTCCAGTCCTTTGAAAAAAAGCTGTATTTTAATGGAATTTTAAAGTAAAATATTACCTTTACAAAGACAGCAGAGTACTTATTGTTGGATCACGAGACAATTCATGGATTCAACTCCTGATCATGCTGCTACCTGCATTCTACAAATATTTAATCTGGTGGATTACATTTTGAATATACTTCCTTTATTGCTGAGGCCACTTCAATATTCTGTGCAGATGCAAGTTCTGAAATACAAACCCATTGTATTGCTTTTTGGTTAAATGCTGTAAAGCACATTCTCAAAAACCTACACAACTGAAAACTCCCAAATACTTTACAAACAAATATCAAAGATATTGCACTTACATCTGCTTCGTATCTAAAGCAGTTTACGTTTTGGGCTGATGTGTAGAAATCCTAACACTACTAAAGGAGCAACAGATAACTACCTCCATTCAAAATAAACAAACGTACTTTCTGCTTTTAAAGATACCTTGTAACAAATGAAGATGGACACGTATAATAACAAAAAGATTGGGATTTTTTGGTTTAGATTTGATCTTCTTTAATCACCATAACAGCTTAAAGGATTGGGAAAGTTTAAGTGGGGGATTTTTTTTTTGCCTTTAGTATATAAATATAAAATGCACAAACACATCAGAACATATAAGGCACGACTATAGAGTTTTTAACTTAATAATTTAGAGATTATAAAACTATTATTTATTTGGAATTCCTGTGTACTGTCTTAGCTTTCCAACTGTTGTTGCTGTCCTGTTCACAAAATTAAGGTACAAATGAAGATTTCTTTTTCTTTTAAAAATAGGACATTCTGGTAACTGAAAGTGGCTCTACTGTGTGTTATCAATATAAACATCATTGGTATTGAATTTAGAACTGTCTAAATTCAATAGCTCCAAACAGCTGGTGGGTAACATTACAAGACAATGAATCAGTTTAATCTCAATTGAGTGACAGGAGCTAGACTTTTTGCTTATTCAGATAAAATTCTACAGATTACAATTACTCCCATGTCATTGTCAGTGACAACTTCTTCATGTGAGCCACTAGAGACATCAAGCCTGGCAGGCCTCTCACTTAATTCATGCAGCTACAGCAAAGCTTAAAAAAAGTCAACACGTAGCACACCTAGAATTTGCCTTACATATTTAACAACTGCTAACTTAGAAGAAATTGAATGTCTCTGCTCACTAGAATACATGATGAAATAGTTTAAAATATGTACACATTTAGCCATTCAGATAAAACACTAGTGAGAAGTACACTGGTTTTTGTAGGTTGCCTGAAAACCTCATACATTTTCAGAATTTGTTTTGAGAAGGTGGCTGAAGCAGCAACTTGACAATTACATAGTAAAAATTATGTCAGCAACTTCCTCCTACAGGGATGCTGAAACTTACTCTTTCTACAGGAACACTGAATTTACAATTTACGAAAGAAAGGCATGTTAAAAAATAATTAAAACCCCTCACCTTTAGTCCTTACTTTCTGTGCATTGTTGAGGAAAGCTGTGATTTTTTAGCATTAAAATGCCAAAATAAATCCTTTATTTCAAGAATACAAAATAGAGGTTGGTGGTTTTTTATACCTGAGAGTGGACTTATTGAGATACGTGACATTTTCAGGGACAACAGGTGCAGAAAGGCAACAGGTGAAGATTAATCTTTGCCTGATTCTGATTCTCAGACATGATTCTGTCTAATAAAAATTTGGAAAACATTCTAATTAGAAAATATGTTGATATAAGAACTTTCTCTCTTTTTCAAGATGGAAGCACTGGAAATCAGTAGTTCTCTGATCTCATCTTTCTACTTTCCCTTTGTGGAAGATATTTAAGATTTTAAATGTCAAATAATGAACATGTTGACAGGTCACGTAGAGGGACTTATTTCTTTCCACAAGATTTTTACAGGTTTCCCACTCTGTTGTGTGATGAATTGCAGTTGTCCAGTAACTAGTAATACAACATGACATTATTATAAAGTAAAAACTGATACAACAGGACTTCTGAGATGCCCTGCAAAAATTGAACTGAACTTACAAAAAATGTCAGTTATAACCAATGTTTCTTCTTCTATGCAAGTAACATCTTTCAGGGAGTAGTAACTCTTCCTTTACATTTCATCAACAACTTCCAGAGAACATCAGATTTATTCCATAAGAATATATCATAGATGTAGAAATAGAGATTAAAAGGTAGAGGTAAAACTGATACTTAAGATCTTTTCTGTTTATGTAATCTGTGTTGTGTTTAACAAAGTTACTCTTGCATTCATATATTTTTGAAACTAAATGCATACAAGTGATAGAATCTCCCTTGCCAATTTGTCTGTTATCCTAAATCTCTCCATGACAGACACTGGTTCTCAGGTGATTTTCCTCCTCTTCCTGCCAATATCTGAGACTTACCTTTACATTATAGTTCTATAGCTTAACTTCCAAGATCGTCCTTCGCTTTTATATGTTCAGGTACTCAATGACATTAAGGTTCAACAATACTTTCCACCTCTCAAAAGTATAAACCGTCACATAAATTCACTTAATTAAAAGTCAGCAATGTCCACTCAGGATATTCAGGAAGAATATCACAATTCAGGAATACAGGACTAAGAACAACACCCATGCTTGTATTCTAATATATCTAGTTCAAACCTCCTTGCCCTGGGCAGGAACACTGGGTCACTCAAAGCCCCATCCAACCTCATCTTGAACACTTCCAGGGGTGGGACATTCACAGCGTCTCCGAGCAATGTGTTCCAGTGCCTCACCACTCTCACAGTACAGACTTTCTTCTTTATGTCTAGTCTAAATCTACATTTTTTTTTCCAGTTTAAAACCATTACCCTTTGTCCTATCACAATAGGCACTGGTAAAAAGCTTCCCCCTATCTTTCTTATAAGCCCCATTTAAGTATTGAAAGGCCACAACAAGGTCTCCATGGAGCCTTCTCTCTGCCAGGCTCATGTTAAACTTACGAAATTGTATCTAGTTTATGGTGATATGAAGAAAAAAGGTATTGATTGCAAGGGTCAAATATGTTTCCAGTTTAAGAATTGAGTTCCAAGATAATTAATTATAAACAAGAATTGATTACAGTTTGTAAATGAATTCATCTATTCACTATATTTTCAGTGACAAAGGTTCTTGATACACAGATTAAACTCTCAATTCAACCTCCGTTCCATCACCTCATACTCTCACCTCTCCTCAAATTGAAAATAAAGACTCATTCATCTGGAAAACCTATTAGTTCCCTATTAATAGAACAATGACCTTCTAGTGAAAATGACTGTCTTCCAACTCAGTTAAATTTTTTGTTCTTTCCTGACACTTTAATTATTATTAAACTACAATAAAATTACATTTATTTGCTTCAGACAAGTCACACTTATATTGGTTTAACTAGCAGATAAAATCAGAGATATATTAAATAATGAATGGATCATGCCATTAATCAGATTAGGTTAGTAGTCAGTTTCATATCTGCCCCAGTTATTAGTTTATGTCTGACAACACCTAAGCTTTCAGAAGAAATCTTATAAACAACAGAGGAATACCTAACCTTTAAAAATATTTATTTTTTACCTCACGCAGCTAGCAGTCATTTTCTATGGCTGTTTTCTGTTTCTACCTGCTTTACATTTTTGCTAAATTTTTTTTTTTTTTTTTTTTTTTTTTTTTTTTTTTTTAGGTGATGAGATCAGAACTATTCATTGTATACTGAGAGCACACCACCAATATGTATATTATTCAGTCTGGCACAGTTTAACTAAGCTTTGGAAGCAGCTCTCAATTACGTTATACACTGAAAAGTTTTTCTGAAGGCTTCTTGATTTAAGTGCTGTATTTTAAACTTGCTTCATGCTTTCTACATTGAAATCAGGGGAGAAGAGGTTACAAGAGTCAAAACAGGTTTTCTGACTCCATGGGCTCTAATCTTCATAAGATTAGAGATAGGAGTTCAAAACCCAACCCAGTTTCTGAAAACTTTTATACACAAAAGCCTTCTTATCAAAGGTGGTGCTAAATTGTATGCGTCACTATCCGTTTTACTTTTTTGACATTTTTGTATGCTTCATTAGAGTTATCTAAAATTGCCAGCTCTTCTTAACAGGACATTGCCCTGCTGACTCTAATATTAATATCAAGGGTAAGGAAATGCTGCCCTCCAGCTAGGTAATAATTCTTTACCATGTTATGCAATACTAAGATGCTTGTTAGTACGCAACTTAAAGATATTTGGCTTATCTGTCTCTCAGCAAGGAAGACCACTCGATTTAAATTTATGATTAAGAAAGAAATGAAAGATGGAATGTTTGAGTAAGTCTGCTTTAGTGTCACAGAGTTTTTGATAAATCTTATCTTACCTGTATGTTCAGTGCTGTCCAGCATAGTCCCAAAGCATTCACTCCTAACAAGACTTCTCAGCAATTTAAATTTTCTTCCCTTGCCTGAGATCTTTAGAAAGAATTGCAACACTAGCATTGCCTAGCCTTCCACTCAAGTTAACTGCTAGGTCTGATGATTTACACGTGTATATCAGAGTGTCTGAAGAGTGGAACACTCCCCGCTTAGATATTATACAGCCATAGTACTGGATGAAATAAAATTAGTTTTTAATATTAGAATTACAAAACAAACACTCGAAAAGTGAATTAATGTTCTTAAAAGGTGGTTAACTTTAAGAGGGAAAGTATGTGCATTTCAGAGAAATGTATCTCCCAACTTACATGTGCTGTAATGTTCTGGTGAAGTATGCGCAACAATTTCTTTGCATTGTGCCAAATCATTGTGACCAATGCCAGTGACAGGATTAATGAGGTAGGGACCAAACTGTGGCACCCACTCAATAACTAGTAGCAATACCAAATTGAACTTGTTCTAAAATATTGAAATACTGCTAATGAAGGATGAACATTGCTTCCAGTTACCACTTATCCTGTGACTTCTTAATGCAATATTTAGCACATTACCCTATAGACTAATATAAGATCTATAACATGCTTCTGGTGGGATAATGTTAGAAGACATCCTCAGATTAACTAGTAACAAGGTACATTTTCAGATCATATAGAAGCAATTGATTTATTTTGAGGGATCTGCAAAATGCAAGTGCTATAAATAATCAAAACAAAATAGTCAACAGTACTTCATAATCTAAGCCAAAAAATCCTGAAACCATAGCAATAGGGAATTGCTTCTTTTGTAAGCAAACTGAAAAAGAAGACAGAGTGTCTTTTGTGCCATTAGGAACACTTACACCAGTTGCAAACAAGGAATTCCTAGTATTTAGTCCTAAGAGTTAAATATTTTCAACTATTAGGGCTAGATACTTCCTGGTTTCAAATACAAGACTACAAAACAAACTAAAATACACAGAGTTGGCAACACTATTGTCCAGTCCTCAAATACTGTTTTGCATCAGTTTTGAAAAGGGAAAAGGAATCTCTTTAAACTGTCCCTCTCTCAGAGATCTTTCTTTTCAGCAGCAATGTGAGCTGGCAAATAATCACAAAATTATCCCCTTGTAAAAAGCAGTAGAAAATTATCATACATACATATTCAGATAGTCTGTGGGCAAGAAGCAATCTGGATTAGTCCTCCTAACCTGGCTATGCTTTTTGCTGGTTTCTTCCATATGCTTTTTTATTTCTGCTTTATGTCACTCTGGACAGCTTTTACACAGAATTAATCTTTCAGCCCACAAAAACATAAAAACATCAAGCCCTACAACAGCAGTGATTTACACTGCTAACTGATGATGGCTTTAAAATTGTAATTGGTGTGCTTTTTTCTGGTTTTCATTTATTTGTTTGGATTTCCACACCCCACCCCCACGCCCAATTACTGAAAGGGACACTCCATGAGAGCTGATCAGGTTGTTATAGTTTAAACCGTAAGGTATGAGTTGTCTGTCAGCCTATCAGTATCTTTACTTTATCCACTAATGAAAACCTAACACTAATTACTAATGAAAGCATAATTTTACATAAGACATCTGTCAAAACATCCCCCTCAGTTGGAGGCTACCACATTTTCTTTTAGTCTTGGTCATGCCAAGGCAAAAGTTATACTATGAGTAGAAAGGTCCATAAAAATTGATGCCCAAGTAAAACAGAGCACTACTTGCCCTGAACTTTTTTTTATTTTTCTTTAAGGGGTAGCCAAGGGTGGGGCCAATGAGCTGTCATAAGTCTCTTAACATTTCAGTCTGCTTTCATTTTTCAACTAGGAATGTGGTATAGATAAAAATTATTTACGGTCCCTTCATCTAAGTTTTGTACATGACTCAACTTAAGTTAATGCATTCAAAGTTCAGATATAGGTATAAGGAACAATTATATTAATCACTTATCTCCCCTGACCTATTGGAAACAATATTCCTTTCTGTAGCAGAACATTACAGTTGTGTAGAATGGAATTAAATTTTTTTTGTCAAGATCAGTTATACAGGTTTTCTTCTCTTACAGCGTCTTCAAATTTATATTACAATCTTGCAAAGATTACATAGGTAAGCAACTAGCATACAGTTATAATTATATTCAGGCATTTTCAAGCTTAGAGATTTACTAAGTACTGGCACCATTTCTCTGATGTATAAATCATGAAATATTGTAAGGGTTAGGAAACTATGGTAGAAGCACATAACTCTAATGCTCTTAGGTCTCAATCATGTCATTTCTTTGTTTTGTTATCCACCATGCTATTAGATATCTGGCATTCTCACTAATGAAAGACTGCTCCGAGGTTGCATTTATAGAAGCAAGGGATTTTGCATCTCCAGTGTAACCTACCAAAGAGGGTCTCGAAGCTTCTGCAAATAAATGAAAACGTTTAACAGAAATACAGAGATTTAGTTATTGTTCTTAAAAGGACTAAAATGCTAGTGTTTCATTTTGGAAGAACTATATGAAAATAAGAACACAACTATACAAACTAAATTATCTCTGATTATTAGAAGGTGACAACAGCTAAAATCAGATTTTTGGAAGATATGTATATTTTTGTAGTCTTAGGTAATACTTAGGTAATACTTAGGTAATACTCAGGCATTTTCCTCACTATACTAATGCAGGACTGAAAAAAGCTAGTAAGAATAAAAGTGTAGTTATTATCTATATCCTATATAGTTACCCTTTGCAGTATCAATTGTTGTTCTTAAGATAATTGAGAGCTTAAAATGACCAAAAAAACCCCTAAAATATTCTAAACTTCAAAACTTTTATCTTCTTTCCACACTAAGGATGGGAACTAGAAATTACAACAAATTGTAATTGCTGGATCCTACTTGACTATCAGCTTACTGCTTTTAACCGTACAAATGCTAACCCTAAGAAGCAGTGGGGAAATTCAGGATTTCTCTTTCAGTCTAACAAGAACTTACTGGGATGATGCATTATGCCAGTGATAAACTTTAATTAGAAAATTGAGAAAAGCTCTTACCAAAAATAATTGTTGCAGCCTGCCACAGAGAATTAAGCAGTGTACAGTGATGTGTGAGAAAGCAATAAAACATTATTCAAGGTTGTTGAAAGCAAGAGAAGAACTATGAACTCTTTTCAATTTTCTGACCTCCTAGCTGCCAGAAACATACAGGATGCAGTGCTTTTAAGGACCACAAAAAGGCCACAGAGCTGCATCCTGTGACCATCACGCTTACATGTATTGATCTAGAATGAAGTCCATACGTATGTTTTAGAACATCATGAATGAAATCAGGCAATATCTAGGATTTTCTGTCTTTTCAAACATTGCACACTTTAATGCCCAATGCTAATGTAAAATGAAAAGGAAGTTGTTCGTTGTTTGGGTTTTTGTTTGGGTGTGCTGTGATTTGGGTTTTTTTGGTGGAGGGGAAGAATGTTGTATTAAATTAAACTTCATATTTTGGGAATGTATATGAAAAAAAACGTGTCCCATTTCCCTACAAAGATCATAGTGAGCCATAGCAGAACAAATGCATCCTTACTTTTACAGATTAAAAGCGAAAAACCAACCCCTTCTAAAATCTCGCTAAAGTCTCTGGGAGACTTTTAATTTTCTGCCACAGTCTACAATCACATCCTGATTTGCTAGAAATGTTGGTCTCATCTCTTGCACTAATTTCCAATGTTTATAATGCTTGGTTTGTTTTTTTTCTCTTCCAGCACCCATTCCCTTATTTACTGGGCAAGTGTAATTAGGGTTACATATCTTAGGACTACAAAAATGATCACTGATACAATGATATCTATACATGACTATCTGTAACAGATGTTTCAGTCATCAGCACTAAAATTCCAAAACTCGTCTCTAGTTGCACCATTACATTTCTTATTCAATTATTACAAAAAGTATGCAATAAGAACACAGTACTAGCAATTCTGCACAAGCATTCAGACTTAGCTCCCAAAATGAAAGTTAATATTAACATCTGAGAAATTTCTCGGCCTGCCTCTAAATCACATTCTTATACAAAATGCCTACTATGGATCAAGCCTGGTTCAATATATTCAAGAAAGGGCTAAAGCAAATGAGACACAGGTGACATTCTGGTCAGCAAAGTAAGAAGCTCCAATTCCTTCAAAGCAAACTGCTAAATATGCTCGGTTTTCTAAATTTCATATCTGAATTCAAGCCACAAGCTTTTTGTTCAGATGCGCTGCATATACTGAACTTTTCTATATATATGGATCTTTTTATTTTATTATTTAAATCGTATTCTAATATTGACCTAGTTTTACACAGCTGGAACTCCACTGAAACCAAGAAAGTTAATTCAGATTTACAGTGTCACAAGATGCAAGGAAAAGCAGATCTTCAGCCCTTGAAAGGATCAGTAAATTAAAAATATCCATCTTAATACAGTAAACATATTCCATGTGATACATACGCGTGTGTAACAAATGCTGACATTTGAGTGCCTCTAATTGTTCTACAATGATGTGGTACTACTCAATTGAAAATTAGAGGATTCTTTAATAGCCCATGTTATTTACAACCTGAAAGACTGATGTGAATTTTAGCTGCAATAACTGGAAACCCAAATTATTGTATCAGCAGAACAGCCCTCTCTATGCCTTAGTTTAATCAATTTATGAGTCATGGAATACCAGGCAACTATCTTCCAATTGTTGAAAGGTTTTGTTCTGTGTTGCAACTCCACAGAAATTACAGGAATGACAGCAGTTACAGCATGCTAACAGCAACTTACAGAGGTAGAGAAAACTAACACAGGATTAGCTTAATCATTAGCTACAGCTTTCTGTTCCCACCTCACGCCACCCACATATGGCTGCTACACAGTGCTGCAGCTTCCCCATGGAACTCTAAAGCACCATGATTTAGTGACTTCCAATTAAAAAAAAAGTTCAGATGTTGTTTTATATATTACATGAAAATATCAACTTCCAGGATGTTATTTCTAGAAATAGTTGTTTCACAACAACTTAAGATGAGATTTCCAAATCAAATCCAAACCAATATATTCCAGCTATGCTGAAGTCATGCTATGAAGTAGCTCCATTTCACTGTCTTTTGTCAGCACTGAAGAAAGGAAAACAGTAGAATTTTTCTTGCTTCTGGAAAAACGATTGTAGAATTATTTAATACAGTTTCCCCTGAGGGCTCTGAGTAAATAAGCATCAAGAGAATGAGCAAACAGAAATAATACAACAGCCACATACTATCATAGCAAGATAATGAGGCAACCATGTATGCTCTCTGATAGTTACCAAGAGAGCATTCCCATAATTACATTAAACTAAATGTCAAGTGAGTTAACATAAATTCCTTACATCCAGAGATACACACAATTAAGATTTATTTCTATTTCATATCATTCATAATGTTGTGTGGAAAGGAAAGGGGTGAATGTGGTGTTTGATATATAAACAAGACTAACCACACTACAGTCTACACTAATTTAATAGGACTCCTTTATAAAACCCAGTACAAGTTGTATTGCTGGCTATACTTTCCCATGCAACTTTTGTCTCACAATGGTGATACTTTTTTTTTTTGTAAAAATGGGACAAAAAGGATTTTCATTACACAGGAAAACCTTCGGGGGTTTTTCCTCTTTTATGCATTTGCCAGATACTTCTGAAAAGGTTAAATAAACTGAGATAAACTACAGCTTAGTTGGAGTCACTCACACTTGATAAATGATACTTAACATGAACATAATGTACTGAAGACCAAAGATGAGGGATATTACTAGGTACATCACAGACTGAAGTCTATCCTGTTTATATCATTCCATCTTACATTTTGCTTGGAGTAAAATTAGATAGGTGGTGTTCCTTCTGATTTAAATGACAAAATCTAAAATAGTTTATATCATTTTGACAAACTGAGATCCTTCTGAATATTTGGGCATGTTCAGACATCACTAGAAAGTAAGGCACAAATGGGTTTTGCCATTACTCTCTCTATACTTCAATGCACAACATCTTCAAAGATTTTAATCATATTTTTTTTAGGCACATGATGACAATAATAAAATCTTCTCAGTTTAACTTATTTAAGAGGGAATGGGAAGACATCCATTTCCCACACATCACCATGTGCAAACAGCGAGCTTTGAAGTAAAATAGACTTTCAGTCATTAAATAAACTCTTTCATATGGGAGATATTTAGTTTTTATTCCTATCCAAGTAAGTTCTGCCAGCCAATGAATAGACTACGATGAAATACCCACTTCAGCCTACAGCAGTGAATACCCTTCTATACATTAATCTGTAAATTTTTTAGGCTAGAAGTTCTTAGTTGTATTATTTAGCTATGTGGAAAACATACTGTTCTAAGTCCTACATTATATCAACCTTCCCTCTAAACATTTTACAGCTTAGGCAAGCAGGAAAAAGTTGAAAGTGGAAGTCACCAATAACTTCCACTTACGAATTGGAAACTAAGGCCAGTGTTCGATGTTGCATAGCACATTATTAGCAGAGTTGGTCCCAATTTGCAGCACTAAGTCACAGATATATTCTTTATATATGTAATACACATATACATATAGATATTCTTCTAATATGTTTATATATACACACATGCATACACATATATACATATTTTCTCAATGAGCCACTAACATATCCTGTCTTAATGTTGTCATTTCCTACTCAAGAATTTCAGTACAGTACACATTACTTGCATTTGAATCTTAAAGTAGTTACCTCAGCTTTGCTAATCAAAACAATAAAGCACAATTTAGTTTCACCGCAGCAAGCAAAAAGATCCAGATGAATCCAGCATAATGGGAAAACTTTCCGCCAACTCAGAAACATGATAAATTTTTAATGCTAACTAGGAATTGAAAACACAAGATGACAGTATAAGCTTTGAATTTTAAGAATCTTTTTAAGGGCTCACTTTTAATTCTGACCTCCTCCTCTAATACTAAGAGTGCCAAGTAAACAGGCTGAAAATATTTACAAATTTGCCAAGCTAGAAAAATGGTGGAACTGATGCTCCAGCTGTTCACAAAGTAGAAAATAAATAAGCTGTAATGTTTGAATAAGTTCCACTGAAGATGTGAAATCACACTGGAAAGGAAATAAAGTAGCATATTCTAGAAACTGCACAGGATTCCAAACACAAAGAAATGCATGCATGTTTTAAATGCTTCCAGTATTATCTGCATGCAGTCCAAGAAAATAATAATGGAAATTGAATAGAGATCATATTTTTATTTTTTCAGTGATGTGTGTGCTGGCTCTGTCAGCAAAGCACAACAAATGGGCATAGGTAGAACCCCAGAGAAACAGGCTTAGACTTTTCCTCCTATAACCATTACTTCCTAGTCTTAACTAAGCCATCAAGTATTGCCACTCTAGCAAGTCATGAAGAGAGGTGGTTGTTTGGACATCTTTCCCCATGTCCATATGCATCTAAGACAAGGAATATTATTTCAAACCTTTACAAACATTCAAACTTCTTTAAAGCCTTCTTTCTTGTTCAGCCTAAAAAAATGGATAAGAAGTTTTAAAGTTATCCAGCTTCACAGTTAGCACTTCTTTTGTGTTTTTAAATCTAGAGGCTTCTTTATGCAATTAAAAAAAAAAAAAACCTGAAGTGAAGTTTTTAAAAGGGAAAAATAATAAGAAGAGATGAGCCATAAAAGAGAAACAATACACACACAAAAAAAAAAAAAACAGAAATGCAGCTTTAAGAAATACAACACTGAAAAAGATAAAGTGTAACCAAGATGGGGACTCATCTGATAGTAAGGATACAAACAAATAATGAAATGTTAGTATTATACTTCTTGCAGCAAATTAAGTGAGATATTAGAAAAGTCAGAAAGTATGGCCAGGAAAGCACTGTCATTAGGCATTTGATGGGAACTTAGTCGAGAGGGGATAACTTTGTGCTAATGCAAGGCAGTAGGACTTGATGACTCAACAATTGTTCTGAGCACCAATCCGCAATACTTCAGCAATGCAATATTTCTGGCAAAGTTCTGATCATTTTGCTTTTAGAGATTCTAATGTAACTGCATGTCATGAAGTATTTGAATATGCAATTAAACAAATAAGCAAATAGTACTGTCAAAGTACCAGGTGATGTCACTAATGTTCTTAATACACAGGATTTACAATAGAGGGATTCTTCCAATTTCAGTCACCTGCATGGACTACCAACTAAATAAAAAGTTGAGGAAAGGATCTAAGGACACAAGGAGTTATTAAATATCTAAGCTTTGTTACAAAAATAATTCCAAGTTTTCCAAGCCCTGTCAATCAAAATTCATTCTGTACAATTGAAAATAACAGACCTCAAATAAAATAAACCTTACTGTAGGCAAACAGGATTTTCTAATTAGGATTGTCCTAAATATACTGCTGAAATTATTTACTTACTTAACTGGAATTCAAGTACCATAGTTAAAATTGATTCTTTCAAATTCCTTGTTATTAAAGACTACAACATTTCATATTTACATGTAAACACTAAGTTTGTCATCTATTTCATTGTAATTTTTAGCCACTGAAATTTCATGGGAATTTTTGTTCTTAATGTATCAGAATACATTAGGCACTCTTATTCAATTTCTGAGCAATTATCACTTTACCCTCCCACTCTAGACAGAGAGCTAACGGGAAGCACCTCTGGTATTCACTGCTGCAAACGAAGGTATTGATACTAAAAGAACTCCTTGACCTGGCCACTCCTAGTAAAACTAGCAGATTTCTCCTAGCTGCTTTGCCAGTGTTTCAGACTAAGCACACTGGATATCCTTTAGAGATAATATCAGACTGCTTAAAAACTAAGTGACAAGCTGACAAGATTTTTGGAAATTATTTATTTCAAATAGACACCTTGTCAATGATTTCTGCAAATTGCACAAATTATCATCCTGCCACACAGAATGATAAACAGAACTGTTGTTGAAAAGTTTAACAATAAACACAGTGAAAACGAAAAAATAATGCACAAATCTACTGTTCCATAACATTTATTATTATATTATTGCTTTTAAATTCTTAATTTGGCTTTTCGCACTTATACATTAAAATATTCCACTTGATTAGAAAAAAAAAAAAAACAGATTACCTTTTCCATATTCTCTCCAAGTTCAGGAGATAAATAGTATGCTTCTACTACACCAAAACTATGTAATGAAAGTCATTCTAAAGACTGCATCCATGCTTAATCTCTTATGAAAATGTCAAGTTGGTTAGTAAATACAGCAGATCTTCTGCCCAGAAAAACTCAATTCAGATTGTCAGTGTCCTCAGATTTTAAACAAACTGAAAGCAACTTTAATTTCAAAAAGTGTTTTTAGAAGCTGCAAGAACCTAAAGACTTTTAGATTATTTTTGCACACGTACAATTTATGATGTAATCAATACTTTAGCTTCATGCCACTCAAATATGAAAGAAAAAATGTCAAGATAAAAAGATATAAAACGCCTAAATCTGCTTAATAACAGGGTATAAGTAATATGTGTTTCTTAGTCAGTAGATTAAATTCAGTCTGAGGATTACAAACTCATGTCTCTGCTGCAGCCTATTAAATTACAGAATTATCTCCCTAAAGAAACACAGATGTTTGATCAGCTAGGTGAGTTGAACTGAACTACACAAGCCATTGTGCAATGAGGACAGAACATATAGACGGGTATGACAGTATAGAGAGATCCTCTTATCACTATCTATATGTCTAAATAGATGAGGCAGATGAATGCAAGTCCTGAACAATCTCTATCTTGTGGGGATTTTTTGTGTGTTTTGTTTTATATGTGGTACTATTTTAACTGTGCCCAACATTAAACCTAGTGTAACCTGTGTATCATTACAACACAGGATGTCAAAGGTAAAAAAAGATACCAAAAATGCCTTTTTATGATGATGAAAAGTCAATTAACAGTTCTTCAACTGAGATTTTCACATGTGAAGAGAAAAGAAAAAAAAAAAAGTAAAAACAGACAAACCCACACAATCCTCCTGCCGCAAACTGGAAACCTGAATGAGGTCAAAAACCCATCAAGGGACAAATGAAGAACTATACATCTGAGTAACCAAGTTCTGTTACAATGCTAGCCACTAGACTGCAGAAATAGTTTAATGATGAGATCAGTTCAGAGACTTCTTCTGTAGAAAGAAGATACTAACCAAAGAAATTTACCTCACAATTTATTTAATTATCAAGAAACTTTTCAAAGAAGGCCAAGATTTCTTCTGAGGGAATGATTATATTATATCTACAGTTTTCAGCAATCACCCATCGTTAAACTAAATATTTAGAGATGACTAAACAAATTCACATGCAACTTGATACATCAAAATATACAAAAACCTACTTAGTACCTCCCATAAGTTCACTAATAGAGTTAACAGAAAATAAATATTTTCAGAGAGCAATCACATGTTCTTACTGAAGTTGCTAAGTGGTTCCAACAGACATAAAACACCAATAATATTTACGTTGTC
This sequence comes from Tetrax tetrax, assembly GCA_009806455.1. Taxonomy (NCBI): domain Eukaryota; kingdom Metazoa; phylum Chordata; class Aves; order Otidiformes; family Otididae; genus Tetrax; species Tetrax tetrax. Next base: position 43,826 of record WHYT01014919.1, on the reverse strand, counting down.
TTCAGTCACAGTATGTTAGCTAAACAATAACGGAAACATCAAGTAGTATGTCTCAGAACCTCTTCTTTCTTTACCAGGTCAGAGGAAGAAACATCCCTAAACCATCCTTGATTAAGTTTTCCTTTTAAGGAAAGTGCAGTTAGCAGTAGTCAAATAACATTGTTCTCATCCTTCAAAGCAGCTTTGTAAATCTTTCTGATAAAGGGGCATTCTTATCAAATGAAATATTTAGCAGCTGTTGAAAAATGCTGTTTTGTCAAAAGAACATTTCTCTTGACATTAAAACTAGATTGCAACATCAAGTCCAGAAGGTGAAGTTTCCTGTTCCGGAATTCTATCTAAGTGCAGAGTCAGGACCACAGCCTACACATTCACATACATACAATACAGAAGGTGACAGCTATTTCTTTCCACTTCCACTGTGTTTAACTTGGCATTAAAATAAAATCTGCTAAAAAGTAACATACAGTAAGATAAATACGGGACTATTACTGTAACAAAAACTAAGGGAACAAAATGAAGCTGAAGAGTAAAATAAATATTTAAAAAAAAATCCCCTTCTCCCATCATCACACTCAAACTCATTGTACAGTGCCCCTTCCACCCTATCATTGGCTTTTTTTTTTTTTTTTACAACACAAAACAAAATTACTTGTGCAATGGTAGGTTTGAAAACCTGACAGATAATCTTGGAATTTCTACACTTCATGGTCAAAATGACTACTGCTTAAAATCATTACCAAACAGCTACATTATTTACAAGCAGCACTACAAAAACTTCAAGTTGTCAAGGACATAAGCATAGGAGAAGAATGAAATTCTCAAAACACTTGGCAGGGTCAGGCAGAAAGGTCAGCTACCAAAGTACATTCATATAGATTTGCTTGAATGGCTCATATTCCAAAGGTTTTTTTAAGTTTTCTGGTTCGTGCTTGGGGCTTTTGGGGGTTGCTTTTTTTTTGGCTTTGTTTTTGGGAGGTTTTTTACAGCTTTTTAGGATACAATCAAGTTTGATATTTCAAAGACTAAGAAGTTATTTAAGCAGTTACAATAATACTATTTTTTGCTTATTCTAATCTCTTTAGGTTTTTTTCATACACACAAAAAAGTAATTACGTCTACTGTTATGCAATAATATAACTCTTCTCTTCCAAAGGAGGTTTTTTATACAATCTGACAGAACTGGCCAGGCATGCTATTTAGATGTAACACTATTTGAAGGCAGGTTACCTTATCTGAAAAGGCTAGGAAAAAAAAAACCTTTATGATGATGTGTCTGGGCTATAGATCTCAAGATACTTCCCCTCATCCAAGTCTGCTTCATGCCAAGTCAATCATAAAGCAGCTACCAGAGATGACAACTGATACAACACTAATTATTCCTAAGTTATCCTGGTGCCATGCATAGCTGGAAAGGGGGTATCACAGATTTTGGGTTTTAGTGATATGTCTCCCTCAAAATGTAAGGAACTCATAACTCCCTTCTCCTCACTATTGCAAGACAAGCTACCAGAATTTCAGACTTCTTCCAACGGCTTAGTTTTATCAACTGACTTTGACCTTTAGTAGGGACTAAATGACCAAATGGAGAGTCCCAAGGTTCTGAAAGTGGTATAGTATAAGACCATAAAAAGAGATAATTTAACTGGAACTTAACTTTCTTAATGATCAAATAGAGTACTAAAATAATGTTCACTTCTGAATTTCAGTATTTACTTCCTGGGTAAACTTTCAGTACAGATTTTGATTTTGGGTCTCATATCCTCTTTCTATATTGATGAAACTGAAAGCTCTCTAGGAAAGCATCTGTTCATGTGCTTGTGTCTTTGCAGTGCTTCGCAAAGCATAGCTTTGATACATATGACATAAGGAAAATCTTAAATTTTTTTCTACATTTGCTTCCTAAACCTAGACAAGGTTTCTTTAACTGACCTTTTTGCCCATAGGGTCTTACTAAAAGACTACAAGCTTAAAACTTTCTGTAGTACTTGAACAGCAACTCCATTCAACATTTGTTAAGTAAAACTGATATGACAAAAGAGCAGCTATGTAAAGAACAAATAAATATACAGAAAGACATAAATAATAAATAAAGCATTTACATTCTGAGCACATACTAAAATAAAGATATATGGGGAGAATTTATTTCATTGGAAACCTTTAGACTTGGGTTTGGTTGGAGTTTT
>WHYT01014919.1:0-17016 GCA_009806455.1 Tetrax tetrax | reverse complement strand
AATTAAAAAAAAAAAAAAAAACAAACCAAAAAAAAAAAATCAAAACCAAACAGCTGCTACACACAGATTCAGAAATACACATACTGTTAAATAAACAGAGTCATTAATATTGGAATGACTGTGTATTAAAGGTAAGATGCTTCCCTATTACTCCCTTCCAACTAAATAAATGTCTCCTTTTCCTACTCTATTCATCTAAAGATGTAGAATGAATAAACTTTTGATCTAGCAATTAGAAGGTATGACTAAGTCATTAAAAATTCCTCCCCAGAGCCAGTTCAGTTGACTATCTAGCATAGAGACAAATCTCTAACCGTATTAATATTACATGCTTTTTAGGAAAAACAGGAAAGTATAACAACTTTCTGTAAGTCCATTCTACTTGTACAGGCTTTGGAACAGTATGTTGGAAGATGACCCATTCCCATTCTCTGTAATAGTTATTTGGTATCTGTAGCCCATTTGTCCAATCCATTTTTTTTTGAACCTGTTGATACTGTCTGCACAGTCTCCCTTTACAAAAAAAAACAAAACAAAAAAAAAAAAAAACCAAGCTTTTAAAAATCCTCTCTTAAGTTGATCTCTAACAACTTTAATAAATCATGCTGCTTCTTAGTATCTGGTTAATAACGGTTTGGCATAGATCATCCACCAACTAACATTGTGAATGCTGACCATATCCCATAGCAGCCTTTTCTCCAAACTAAAAACTCTCAGAAATTTTTACCTTATAAGGCAGTTGGTTTCACATCCTTGTCACTTTTGTTGCTTTCCTCTGTCCTTTAATTTGTTTGTCTTAAGATATAAAAATAAGGACTTCACACAGTACTCAAGATGCAGATATATAAGGATTGTTTTAAGTAGCAAAATTACGTCACCTGTCTTGTTCTTGAAAATGCCCAGAGTCAGTAAATTATTTCAGAGAACTATCCACAATAACACCAAAATCTTTCCTTAGCTGTATCCACCAGTTCTGGCTTCAGAGTCATGTAAGTGTGGTTTAGATTTTTTTCCCCTTCATACACTGCCCTACTTTTACACACACTAAAGCTCATCTGCCACATACTTGCTGCCATGGGTATGAGCGTGCTACTAATTTCTACACATCAAGGTCATCATCAGCTCCTTTGTGTTTTACTTTCCTCATTCATAAAATAAAAATAGTCATCTGCTTTAAGAGACAGTTGTATACTTAATTTATTAAGAGCTAGTTATTGTTTTGTCATCCTTGGGGACACATAAAAAGGCAAATTAATGGTTAATGTGATTAGGTAACTCATAATCATTATAATGTTCTTGAAATGTTTAGCAGTCTCAAATGGTCAAGTAAAATCTCATTTTTATGCTAGGAATTGGAAGTGGATTCAGTACTGAGTAGAAACAGAATGACAGTAAACCTTATACTGAAACTTTAGTGTATCTTTTGAAATCTTTCAACCACATTCTGAGAAACTCCAATTTTGCTTTAACTTCTATGAACTATTTTACTCGCTTATGAAAAAAAGTCTTGATATGGGTCTTGGTTCCCTGAACATATTAAAGAAAAACAAAACAAAAAAAACCCAAACCACTGAGGACATGGAATATCCTGTGGTTCCTGCCTGTGCAGTCAGACCTGGAGACTGACAAAGGCTTCCTCTCCTTCCCCTCTAGGTCAAAAACCTGAAGCACAATACAAGAGAAAATACGACACTAGTTATTTGTGCCTAACTAGGGGAGTTTATAGGTCACACCGAACTTTCCTTAACTAAGAAAAATCATAATGTCATAACCAATAGGCTGCAAACCAAATCGTGTTATCCAAGAATGCATATGCTTCACTGCTGAAAAATTAATGTCAGGTTTGAATTTGTAAAAGGCTTGGGATATTATGAGTATAAAAGACAATCACTGAAGAATACATTTAATTTCTATTGTCAAGTCAATTAATACATTTTATTCCAAATTAAGCCCTATTCATATTAACTGCATCCTAAGAACATTACAGGTGCTCAGAAGAAAATCTGCATGTTAATTCCAAAAGAAGACTGGTTGCAAGATGTCTCCAGGATTACAGGGACTCAAAATGGAAAGAAAAAGATCAAAATTCATGAGATATTTGTTTATCCTTGAGAAAGACTGTTAAACTCCACCTTGAAATTCTTAGATGTTTTGTAGTCATGATTGCTCAAGTTTTACTAAATTTGCATAGCAGGAGAATAAAATAGCTGATATTATCAAGAATGTCAACAAATCTGTATGTACACCAAATGTACCTGCCCTTTCCAAATTCTTATCTGTCAGGGATACCAAATTATCCTTTGAGCACCTATTCTCATATTAAAGTCATGACACAACTATTACTGCCTTTGGAAGTAGGGAGACACCCCACATAATTTCTGTGCTGCTAAATTTCACTTTGGCTGCTAGGCAACTGTAACTTACTGCAAGAGGTAGTGGTTTGTTTTTTTCTTTTCCCCCCTCAATGTTAAAAGAATCTGAGTCCTCTCCTTCAGAAAAATAAATAAATAAATAAATAAATAAATTTTTAAAATGCAGCAAGAGCAAAGTAAGTTTTGAAAATATCCTGAAAAAAAAAACAAGCAGTATATAGCATACTTACTTTTTTCAAAAAAAAAAAAAAAAATCTACTCTGATTACTTACATATTTTAAAATACACTGGTTTTCCTTACTCATATTTTTTCAAAACACTCAACCAGCTGTCAAGCAATTCTCCTGAATAGAAACTTAAAAAAACAAGGAAAAAAAACCCTAAACAATCACCAGTACTTTTAATTTCATTGCTTCATGTATGGCTTTTTCCCCCTCAAGGGAAATGTGATATAATTTTTAATGAATCTCCTTCTTATGACATATTTATCAATAAAACCTACAGTTATCTAAGTAAAAATAACTGAGTGACACTTAAGAATGTTATCTGGATTAAGAGTATTGCAAATTAGTTGCATTTCAGTACCAAATGTATTTATAATCAAACTGTGATCATTACAAACAAATTAGAAAACCTGAAAGCTTACATTTTGAGAGAATCGCAGGAAGACACCACTCTTATCTTTCCCTGAAGGAACAGTGAGGCCTTTAAACATTTTTAACGGTTCTTCAGAAGCCAGTCAAGGGTCTAAATCTTTCCATAATAAACATTTACTGCACACTCTATCCATTGGATCATCTTTGATTCAGCCTTTTAATCATGTTCTAAAGTTTTGACAGCAATTTCTCAGAAACTGTAATGTGTAGACCTTGCAGAATGAGACCCTCTGCCAAGCAGTCCCATGTCAGTCCCATGTTTTATTACTAACATCAAAGCTTTGTTCTATCTGGCCAAAATATTTTTAAGACTTTCATTTTTCAATCTTTTAATATGTAGCGCAATTAGAGCTAGAGAAAAAAGGATGAATGTTCGATTTTTTTTTTTTTTGATAGATGAATGTAGCAACAATTATACATTCCAACCAAAGTATGTTACAGAAAATTTCTATTTCATTTTAAATGTATACTGGGGAACATATAGTCACTTTTTAATTAAAGTCTCACTTTAATGAAAAAGCACCTTCATATACTACTTCATTATCTTAGTGTTTTTAAATATAGCTAATAAGTATTAAGAACATTTAAAAATCAACATAAATAATCTTCTAATTAAATAAATTAGTTACGAATAACTTAATTAATACATTACTGCCACTAATTCTCATCCCCTCTTTTCTCCCCTCTCGCTCCAAAAGTGCTTTTCTTCTCCTCTTTCTTTCAATGCTGCCAATCTAAAAGACATTTTCATCAGGCAGTGATTAAAAAGCAAAGCCTTATATACTCCATTTTAACAAAAAATTGCCTGTTTCTAAGTGACTGTGTATCCTTTAGGTACTGTGACAGTCACGACAGCAGGCAAAACCACATGGCGCTTAGCACAAGCCAACTAAAGCTTCTAACTCTGCTATGCGTTTACAGGTCACGTGTTAAATAATGAGCAAAACATTAATTTGCTCCACCATTTTATCTCTTGGATTTGAAATTGGAATAATATTTTTGCTTTCTTTGTCAGTTTAAAGGAGAGTTCACATTCAACTGTGTCCTAGATTGAACTGTGGTAACTTCAACAATATACTTATGATTTTCACTTGTATATCAAGCATTTTACCTAATTAACAAAGTCTTTTCGTTGTTACTGAAATGATTTTAAAAATTAATTTCAGGAAGCAAAATCAGTTCATAAACACCCTTAATCTGATTAATTATGAATGTATCTGATTCTTCTTTGAGAAACTCACCTCAGGAATTTTTTATCTAATATTTCCATTATCTACAGCATTATATAGCACTTCAAAATAAATCAGTATTTTCCTGAACAGATTTTAAGTAAACTGTTACCTTTTATTGTTATTTACATTTATGCCACTCAACATCAACTGCAAACAGAACTGTATGGGTTCAATTAGCATTTTCTTATATCATATACTTATGCAATTTAATATGGATACATTTTTAAACAGTATGTAAAATTCTCAACTACATTATTTTAAAGTAAAAGTCACGTTTTCAAAGGTTGTGCCACCAAGAACATGAAGTTCCAGTCATGCTTTTAAAACCTAAAGAATGAGGAGAAAAGGGATATTCTGTTTAATCATAAAACAAGTGACGGTCAAACATTTTGAAAATTTGATGGTTTAATTATTTAGGAAGTAGATTTCCCATTCTTGTTTCCCATGTTGCTCTCCCAGAACAACAACAACAACAAATCTTTTTAGCAAAATGACAAGTACTCCTAGAGACTGAAACAACAGGTGTCTGTTTACAAACAGTTCTCTGTTGGATTTCATACAAAAATTCTCTGAGGAATAAGGAACAGAGGCAACTCCTACCTCATGTAATCAAGAGCTAAGGACACAAGTGGAGATATTAACAGGATATATTTGAGACACTATCCTTTCTAATAAACCTGCTCTTAGGTACTCATGTGATGAGAAAGTAGCATACTACAAAATGGCACAAGGCAAGCAGTTCATCTTGAAGAATCGGACATAACTGACCACTTCTGTGGAGTAATACATGACACTGGCAGCACCAATTCTTCTGTGCTACCAGTGCAAGCTTTTGTGCCAGGGAGACAGTTAATTCTGATAGTGTTTAGAATCACTTCCACAAAGAATCTGTGGAAGTTTCTGTATATAGAGATTAATTCGCACAGTACCTCTATCTTTGGCTTCATCTAGTTAGCTCTAATATGTACATGTAAAAAATACTGCCAAAATCTAAATGACAAGCCTGGATTTTTTCCACAACTCACAGCAAACACTGCTGTCAGACCAACACATCCACCACAAATACTTTTTACAGAAAGTTTCAGATACTTAAAAAGGTTTATTTCTTTTTATTTGAAACAGAACATTTAATTAAAGTCAGAAGCAAAATATTTCAAGGTTTAAGAAGGTTTTCATTTCTTCTCTGTTTGTTTAGTCATTAAATGTAATTATTCTTCTTTTATCAGTGGAATGGGAGGGGAGGAGACTAAATACATTTTGGTTTGAGTTGTGTTTTTGTTTTGGTTTTTTTTGTTGCTTTCATTTCAGTTACAGAAATCTTCCCTCTCCCACAACCACCAAACGAATTAAATGTTTTTTAAGAAAATTAGTGTGCAGAGGAATCATCACTTTCAAAGATTTCAGAGCCACTATGTTTATCAGGAATGGATTAAATCATTTCACTAACTGCCTCCAATGACTCAGGTCATGAATAAGAAGCAACATCCCTTAGTTTCCAGAAGATGCAGTAAAACACATGATTTGACAAATATTTTTTTCCAAAATAATTTTCAAACTACCAAAAAAAAAAAATCATGTTTTCAACTAGTTCTACAGCTACAGTGTTGAAGAAGGCCTTCTAGACTGTATTTTAAAGGTTGCCTACTGATTTGCATCTATTGTCTAAACAGAAACGTTTAATTTCACAAGAGAATTTGGCAAATGGTCCTACATTGATGTATATCTCCAATTTTGTACCGCAACTGCCTGGATATGAAGCTGTGACCTTTAAAAATAAATTTTGTTCTGTATTTTCCATACTGTTGGCCTTTATTTTCTTCACCTGTGTGTAGCCATAAAGTTTAAATATTAAAGAGGAAATTATAGGAGCAGCCACTATACAAATATTTGTTCCAACCTGCCATCTTCACTTGTCAAATAAACCCAGGCAGCAGCTACACAACAGCCTTCAGGTGATCATGCTGAACTGAAAATCAATTATAATTCTTTTCCCACATCTCTCTTCAGCAGACCACTTTTAAAATTTTTTTGTAAACACAGGATATATAAGATTGATTTTAAACTCTCACAGTGTAAAAACGTACTATAATTTCTTTGGCTGCAGGTATCTCATGTAATTTTGATTCCATAACACTGTAAAGCCACTAGTTCTTTCTTAAGGACATTAAAAAAAAAAAATTCCATACTTTGATTCAGAAATATAATAGCAGGCAGGAACAGGTTATATTAAGTTAGTAGGAATTTATGAGTAAGTCATAATATTTTCAAGAAATATACTTTGATAAAAATACTGACTTGACTTAGACTTGGCTACATGTTGTATCTATAAATAATGTGAATGTTCTCTCTAGCACAAATGTTCATTGAAGCAGTTAACCTTTAGCAAATATAACCATAAAGTAAAATGTAAATGAACAGTCAGTGTTCATACTGAAGAAGTCCTCCAGAAATTACATTCCAACAATTAAAATCCTGAAACTTATCTGTGCTATATCAAAATAAATGCATCTTGTTTTCTAAACTGAACAAAACTAAGACTCCAAACATCACTACTTATTTCTCGGATGGTTATTCTATTGATGAGCCCAGATGTGTACAATACCCACAGTTATAGCTTGACAAGAATATAAATATATGCTCAGAAATAATCTGACCCAATTATGTTGGCCAGCTATCTAAAAAAAAAAAAATAAAAAAAAAAAATCTGGAAATAAACTAGTCTCTTATAAGATGCAATGGTAAACTGCAAGTACAAAAAGAGTACCCCAAAAGAAATAAACCAAGTCATAAAATGGAATTGAATAAGTTCTCTCAGTAAGAATAAAAATACATAGGAAAATGTGGTCTATATTTTACGTTTTGGCCTTGATTGTTGGCTTGTATTTGTGCTCACATGTATCTCAGTAAACACAGGCCAATTTCTGAATGCACAGCTAGTAGCATAGGACTCTGGTTTGAGGTGATTTCTAGCCTTGATACTTAAATTAGAACAAGAAGCATGGTTCTAAGATTGGTCATTTTTAATACTGAAAATGTCAGGAAAACATGCAAAAGATCAATACGCCACTTTTCATAAGACAATCAGTATATAGTTTCACATAGAAGACTTATAATGCTAAAAACAGAAATGGAACATGCTTTCAAGCTATTGAGAGAAGCCAGCATTTAATACAAGTGAATGGGCAGAAGGTATTTTTAGGAAAAGACAATCAGAACAATATTATTGCAGAACCAAACAAGACAGCAGCAATTGATCCACCTCAATTTATCACTGTAAAAGACTTGATTGGGAAATGCAATTTCTTTTCTTTCCCTTCCCTGCCCTCCCTCCACCCAAATAATTACTCTATAGAGAAAAACTCAGTAAAATATCTCTTACCCAAAAGTAAACAATCAAGGACAAATTCTGTACTCTGTTTTCAGTTTAACCCAAACCATTTCCAAAGTCTCAGTGAGATACTCAAAAGTTTTAAATGGGACTTAAATCACTTCAGCTGCTACTTTATGAATACAAGCATTCTAACAAGGAAACTAATCAAAATCACACAGGAGACATCTCTTACTGCAGTGAACTCCACAGAAAATCCTTGGCAATTAAGTATGATTTGACAAGGTTATAAAAATAATTATATTAAAATAAAGTTAAAATTATAAAGCTTTTTCAGTGGAACTTTAAACCACGTTATCAATATATGACTTGTAGCTCTATTTGATATGTAATTGTTCACACGCGTAGGATTTCATAATAAAGAAAAAGACTGAGAGGACATAAAATTATTACTAGTCTATTGAAAGTATCACAAATCCCACTGCATGGCCAATTCAAATGTGTCTTTGCTTTACAGTTCGGACTACCTACATTTCTAACACTGTGCTTATTTTTGAAGTTGGCTTCCGTTTTAGCAGCAGCACATTTTACTTCCAGACAAAATAGGCCTATAGTTTTACCACATAATATGAAACTACTAAACTCAGTGTTCGTAGCACAATTCAAAATCATGGTGCGAGAATACTGAAATAGGCCATAAGTCAGTTTTTCTTACTTGCTGTTTCTGTTTCTCTCTTGCAGTGGGAATTAGTCTGCTACTTTGCTTCCAAAGCAAAGCACTGATACAACAAACCAATGAAAAATCCTCCACTAATACCAGGGCATAGTGTTTCTTACAAAATGATCTTTAAAATAATAAGATAGAAAATAATAGAAAACTTACAAGTACTCTGCCAGTTAATGTCTGGGCAGATATCATGACTCCTGCCCAATCCTTAACGGAGGTCATCCACCCCACTTCTGCTGCCACATTCTCCTCTTTTTCATCTGTTGGTTTGCAGGCCCCATCTGCCTGTGTATCTCCGCCACCATTGATCTTCTGGGCCTCCTGCAAAGTACGTATTTGGGTTAGTTAATATTTATCAATTTGACAGTGAAAGTATACAGCTGTGGCTAGGAAATGCTATGAAAAAAAAAAAGTAAATCAGTCTTCCTAGATGCCTGCTAAATAAAGTTAAGCACCTACTTGGCCATATCTCTTTGGAAATAATAGAAATTTTCTTTGAGGTATCAGACTAACAACTACATAATAACACTCTCCTTGACATTACATCTTAAAAACATATATGCAACCATAGAGCTACATTTAAAAGAGTTTGTCAGACATACACTGAAGGACTTTTTGATGTAGTAGTACAAAACAATGTGTACTAGGTGTGAACATAATTTATATACAATATATACAATTTTAATTTATTATACCTATAATTCATTATCTGAGTAAACTTTCACTGAGAAGCATGATGTAACAAGACAATAATTATCAAGTGTGAGGGGAACAAAATACACCATAGAGAATCTGCAGGGAGCTGCCATGCTATCAGTGAACCAGTGTTTCAATTAAAGTGCTTAATATATCATAGAAATTCTTCTGTCAGTAAGTGGCTGTTGCAGAGTGGAGAGCTCAAATTTAAAGAGGAGCCTCAGCTGCACCAAACTGACTGATGAGTCAGATGCATTGGAATTTGTATCAGTCTCTTGCGGATGCTGCAGCAAGCATGTCGTGCTCTGTAACTGCCTGCTATGTGCTACAGTCACAGATGCTGCAAAAAAATCAAGGGAAATGACAGGAAAAGTCAGCCTGCATTGTACAGCATTTAAAGCACATCACATGCAAGGAATTAAACTGTGCTGTGAGCATGCCTTTGGTGACAGCACAATACTAACAACTTCCTGAATACTTGACAAGTTATGCTAAACAAACGTAGGGGAGGCAGCAAAATTTAGTGCTGAGGCAAGTACCGAGCACTTGAACCGCCCCCATAGATCTGCACTAGTGCTTCCAGCACTCTGCACTGACCAACAGCTTAAGAGATCTTAGTTAAAGATGATCTGCCTATAGGCCGCTAAGCAGGAAATCAATCGCCATTAACACCCTTTGGGATACCCGTTCTACAAGCAAAGATGTTTGATACTGGTGTAATGATTATTACTGCAGTAGGAATACTGCACTATCATGGTCAAAAAGCATAGCTGTGAGATGGCCTTGAGGACACATCTGGACATAAAGGTAACGGCATTTCCTGAGAGCAGTGCTGAACTAATAAAGCAGCTGCACTGAATCTGTCAGCAAAGGACAATAGAGCAACACTAAAAATGTAATATGGAGACCAACAGTTGTTTTTAGAGAATCTCAGTATTGCAACTTAATTAGCTAATCAAATTCCTCTTCGGTAGTCTCCTCCTGAAACACGGGCTTTATCTTCATACTAGCAATTACAGCACAGCGCATGACATGGCTGTATTGATAATAACAAATTATTCAGAGTTACAACAGTAATTCAGTACTTTCTAAGCAAATAACCAGACAGCAGAAAAAAAATGTACTTTGTATTTGCATACAAAATTCCTCATTCCCTGACAAATTTGGATACAGTGAATCAGATGTTTTGTACTCAGCATTGAAAGACGTATACTGCACAGCACATGCACAGAGCACAACCTACAGAAATCAGCTCATTGCCTAGGACAGTGACGTATGATACAGCACAAGGCATTTCCAGGAGAGTAACACCCGACTAGGGACCATTTTTGGCCCATATCATCACCAAGTCATATAGATCACTACCAAAGAAATGCCTTGACCACTATCAGTGTTTTGATTATAAAGCAGGAAAGAGATGCTCAACTTCCTCTTTTTGGGGGTTTTTTTTTGTTGTTTTTTTTTTTTTTTTTTTCCCCAGTAGATGGTATGGCAGTATAAACCAGACAACATAATAAAAGAAAATATTGAGGTTTAAGCAACCTAGACAGATCTCCAAGATTCTAAGGGAACTCACAGGCCTCACTGGCCCTGGCCACCCTCCCCACCAGGTTCTCCCCCAATCCTGCCTGTGGCCCAGGCAGGATTTCAGCCCAGCCCAGGGCCACAAGCTCCCCACAGACCTGTCCAACCCAGCTGTGGGCCCCACCAGCCCAGCCAACTCATGGCTGTGTCTGACCCTGGTTGCCCTCACCAGGCCTGATCCTCACCCTCACCCACAGACTGATGTCCCAGGCTGGCCTCAGCCTTGCCCCAAGGAGGTTCCTGGTGCCCAGGGCTGGGGCTGCCCCTCCCTGGCTGGGGGCAGGGGCGGGGGTGGGAGGGGGCGGACAAGGCCCCGGCTGCCAGGGCATCCCGTGGCCGTCAGTGAGCCCCCAGCCCCACAACGCTCTGACAGCTACTGACTTGTTAAAAATTACATGTGCCATTTATTTTTCTATTCCCACCAGTTTGTCTGCCTTTCATAACTGTCAGAGCTCATCTTTCAGATCGTAAACTCTACACATCAGATTTTACTGCATAGTTCTCCTCTGCATAGCAGAGTTGGCTTTTACATACCATACAAGTTCATACTGAATAAAAGTATTAATGTGGTTTTCATAGTAAAGGAGATGTAATTATCTCTTCCTCTCAGATAAAATACTGAAACAGTGATTAAGTGCCTAACTCAGTCAACTGGAGAAGTCATCAGCAGAGCAAGGATGAAGCAACAGATTTGCTTGATTTTTCCAGCCAGTACCTCTATTTAAAACCTCAGGGATGCACACTTTGCTAAAAACATTCATAATTATGGATTTTGCTATAAAAAGTCACAGAACTACAGATCATTAAACAAAAAGAGCTTAATAGAAAAGTCCATTTTATGGTAGTGAACTTGAAAATATTAAGGTTGGAAAACTCTGCTATTGTTTACATACTCCTTCTTACCCCCCAACCTTTTTGTCAATATATCAAACTGAATTTTCAAGATGAGATTATTCATAAGATTATAAAAATAAAATTTCCTAACACTCAATAAAATTGTAGACAATTTACTTTATAGAAGGAGAAAGGTAGCTTTCATATTTTCAAAAGGTTCTAATAATCTCCAGTTCTTTTTGCTGTATTGACTTTCAAATGCCAATACAAAAGAGCCGTAAGATGTGACAGACATATTCATTATTTGGTTCTCTGAAGGTATTCAAGTTTGTAATACATTTGTACAGCAGTATTTCTTCATTTATACTACTTATTTCACCTCTATTAAAATCTCTCATCCATATTATTTCTTAATTAAAATATAAATAAAACAATCATCCCCTGCCAAGTATCATTTGGAGCAAAGTCTCATGATCAGCTACATACCAAATCTGACTCTTGCCATTATTGTAGCTATAATTAATATGCAGATTAGTTGCTGTTACATAATATTTGTATTCTGTTGGGATATTTTATATTTTTCATCTACATGGCTAGCTTCTTAGCTTAGTTAATTGGCAGTTAAGTATTAAAAGTTTATTCCCAAGTCATTATGCAACTGTGCAGACATCACTAAAAAGAGATATAAAGGCTCCTTTCATTTACACTGCGTACAAGCATAAGTTCAGTTATCAACTCTAAAGTCTTGTTCCATTGCTATTTCTTTTTCTCAAAGCATTCAGTAACCAACATCACAACCTGATAAAGGTGCTTAAAAAAAAAAAAAAATAACCTGACAGTGATGGTAATTGTTTAATTATTTACAGGCTCAGTAGCTACAAGTAAGACAATACTATCTTTTATCCACTCTGTTTACCTGTTGTTTCACAAAGTGTTCATTATTTTAATTACTTCATGACAGCAACATTCACATAGATTAAGCAAGAAGCAGCACATTTTGTGGAATACATATTTCCTGAATTTAATGACAAAATAGAAGAGAATGCATGATGAGGAAGGGTGTACAGTCAAACCAAAGGTTTGACACAAACTTGGAGCAGAAACTTCAATGCTTTGTCTTATATTATCAACAATAAATATTGATTTAGATTACATAAATGCTGCGATGCTTAAACACAGTTATCTTAAGAAAGCAGACTTCTAAAAGGGAAAAGACACACAAAAACAGTTTGCATTTTTGAAAATGTAGTCCTGCCTGCTCCACTTTACCTCTGTCTAGAATATCTGTACAAACATAGAATTAACACAGAGACACTCCATTCAACCCAGGGCTGCATGAAATAAAACCAGAAAATTATTATGAAAATGTAAAACATGATCTGAGAATAATCTGACTTTTTAGAGGCCCTAAAAACCAGGACACTCTGAAGACAAGCTGGTAAGCACTCTCTGAAGTACTGGGTACTGAATTTTTACTTGGTGTCTTGTAAAGACATGTTAGAAAACATAGGAAACAGGCCAGTAACACGAGGGAAAAGAACTGGGTTAAAGTCAGATGAAACAAGAAAAAGGACTTCTGATATTCCTGCTTATCTAATATTTAACTCATATGACTAGCACACAAAAATAATTATCAACTGTAATGAGAATACAGGGCATCTCGGAGTCGTGCCCACGTCATTCAAAAAGCAGCAGTATGCTTAATTTAAGCAGATGTTCAAAAACAGTAACACTAACAGAGCAAGCCCACCACCAGCCTCTGAATTCCATCCTAGAGCACATCAGATGAGAAAGGGTCTGCCAGAACAGCAGTTACACCTAGTTTGAAGTATGCAGTAATAACAGAGTAATAAAATATAGTTTGGGCAAGTTAGGGAAGGGCTGCTTTAAATAATGATGCCAACAGCTGGCAATTTTATCTCTATTAATTGCCCCTCGGTTAACAGCACTGCATTCCCAGAGCCTGCATTTTAAGAAAATTTTATATCAGATCAACAACACCTTCATACTGGCTATTCTTATATACAGGAAATCTATGTTTAAGTTCCTTTCCTTTTCATTTATTGGCTTTGCTAAAGCAACCAACAGATGCTCTGTGAAGAATAATAATTTTGCATGTAAGAGTATTTCTCCATTCTATTAGGTAGACCTCTAAAACATCGAGTCTAAAATTATGAGACTTCTATCAGTAATTCAGTTACATGTCCTTAGATACATTATCTCATTATTTTGATAACTCAGAACAGGTGCCTTAAATTTATATAAAAGCATAATATTACACTGCATTCTCAGCAGTTGGGCAATGTACTATATACATCAAGACATCAGGTACCTGCTGAATACACAGTCACAGCAGATGTTCTCCATCAGATTTAGTTACCACCTGCAGTCTTCATCTTAATAGTTAACTAAGTACCAGTTCCTCCAGTACTAAAAACAAGCAAAACAAAACAAAACAAATCTTAAGTAGTTCACCTTTTCTACTGCAGTTTAGCAAACAAAGGATTTCACTGGAATATTAAGAAAACAGATAGGAATGTACGGAGAGTTGTAAGCCTCTTTGAAACAAAGTCAGTCTTGTCAGAAAGAGAAAGTAAAGGCTGAACTAACTAAATGTGAGCTAAGAGGTACTCCTTATAAACTGGCCTATTCACAGCATTTCTTGGAATACTAGGATCTTGCTCAATATTAGGTTACATTGACGCGTTATCATACTGTAGCTATGGTTTGGCTAGTTTCAAAGGATTAATTATTGATGCCCAGGAAAACATTATTCCTTTCTCTGAATAAAAGGAAACAGTGACCCATGGAAAGCATGGCTGATGAGATAGCCAAGCATTTTTATCTCATAAAATATTCACAAGCTACATAATTTGGTTTTTGCAAATCTGGCAGATTAATTCCAAAATAGATTCCAAAACTTTTCATATTAATTTAAGACACAGATGTTAAACTCCTATGAGACAACTATTCTTTTTGTTTTCTGCATTCCTGCAGAAATTCTGAGAAGCTCCTTGCCAGTCCTTACTGGGGGAAAAAAAAAAAAAATAATTAAAAAAAAAAAATCCTTTGCTGTGAAGACTCTAGATTGCAAGATCAAATAAGTTTTTCTCTTTTTCCAGTGACCAGCTTCTCTTGGTTTTATGCATACCTTCAGTAACCCTGACAGATTTTTTTTTCTTTTTCGGTGCCTTTCATATTTCCGGTATGGGTTACTTGTATAACATTCCCTTTTCATGTCATTGTTTTGACTGACAAGTACTGCTGCAGTAGAGGAATTAACTCTAAAACTTTGAACTTGAGAGGCAAGGGAAACTAGATTAATAAAACACAGTGTTCCAGCCATGATCCCACAAACAGTGTAACACTGTCAAATGAAGGGTTCCTGAGAATGGTTCTCACTTAAAAATACCAACCAACACACACCTGTGTTATATCAAACCTGAAGAAAAATACAAAAAGACTCGGTTCAAATGTTTAAAATTTCTACACGTTATTGGAGATGTTACATCATAACACCTCCATTGATGTACAACAGTATTTCTGAATATCATCGTAACACTTTTATTGATGTACATCTATATTTCTGAGTAAGTGGAAAGCTGGTTGAGTGATTTGCATACCAGCTTAAGAATTGGGCAACATGCTTAAGTCCCTGTTCTGCCATCAAATTTTTAAAGTCTTCATCCACATTATCTAGTCTCTTCATGTCTTCAACCCACAGCTATAGATGAGTAACAGTAGTTTCTGTTGCATGGGGATCTTATCAAGCCAAACATATTTAGGATTTTAAGTGTTTCACTATAACACAAATGACAGATGATGCATGCATAGTGTAGGGAATTATACTGTAAAACACACTAAAAACATACTGGTAAAGACTGTTAGACTAGTCATACAAAACAATTAAACATACAAGCCAGAAGTATAAAAGAGAAGCAACAAAGACCTCCAGGTATTATAGTGAAATGAAAAAGCATAGTCTTAATAATGACACTGAGAAAGTAAAAATAGATGATAAAATTAGTGTTCACTTAAGTTATGGAAGAGTAAGCAGGAGCAATATAGAAGGATTGCACAATATGACCATCCAACAATATTTTATTTTTTTTTTAATCACACTTAATGAAGGAGATTGACAGGAGAGTATGATTCTTGCAACTAAAAACCCACAACAAAAACAAAGACATTGCAAACATACATGCATTCAAATGGACAAACAGGGTGGGGTTTTTTTTAAACTTTTGATTCTTGGTTCAAGTTAGCAATGGTTTGTGGCAATCTTACATAAGCTTTGACTGTGAGTTCAGAAGTTTGTGTGAATAACTTCATTGATATTTCTTCACAAAAATAAATCCTTAAGTTTTCCTTCCTTACTTCAGATCATATATCAGACCACATTTAGAGAAATAAATGAAAATTAGTGAACTTGTCAAAACCACATAACAAGTTACCTTACTCTCTGCAATACAGAAATAACTAAATAAAAGTAGGACAAGCCAGTTATGTACAGATTAGGAGTATTCACTGAAAATATTTAACAAATTTTCAGACTAACAACTAGTCCATACCCATAAATTTATTTTCCTTTTCTGCAGTCAACAGAGCATTTCTTCTTCACTTCTTTTATTAAGATCAAATTATTATCACATTAAAATATTCCCTAAAGCCCCTGTTCAATTATAAAGTAGCAGACAAAAGGGCAAAAGAAGCATTTTATTTTATTAATGGGGACACTAAGTTTAAACCAAAGGAGACACATCATTATTCTTTGGTCCCTACATACCATAGAAACAGGTATATTAGGCAGATTAGACAATTACTATGTAAGACAGAATATTAGTCTTTACCTGTCTTTTCTGTGGTTCAATCATTATAACGCAACCATTCTTTCAAAACGTATTTTTAAAAGAACTTTAGAGTAGCCATGCCAGACCACTTAAATACGATGGACACTAAACTTGAAAAATACATGAAGCAATATCAGATGGGAGTGAATTATCAAAACTAGAGAAAGGGAAGAGATCCTTACTGGAAAAAGTGCTAAAAGGTGCACGCATTTTTTGTTATCCTCCCATTTTGTTCCCTCTCACCTAATAATCAAAGAAACCATACGACTGAAAAAAAAAAAAATTGATAGATATTATTTTGAATTGAACACTGCCAAATTACCTAGATCCTATTGACTGATTAATCCAGGAAAAAAAATATTTGTCTCAGATGACAAAACGTTTTAAATATCAATAATTCAACAAAACTTATTACAAGCAAGGAAAAACACATTTCACTTACTCTCTTCACACCCAGTTTATTTTTGTGATAGTATACGATTCATTCATCCAAAAGTCTTAAAGTGTTTCATGAATGTGTTAAACAGTTATTAAAAATGAGAAAAAAAAAAAATAAAAACCAGAGGGGAAACTGTTTAAATCTAGCTTGTTTATCTTGATTACAAGAAGTACTTCAGCTAATTGCTTGTAATTTTGTTGTGGTTAATATTAAGTAATACCCAACTCCAAATCAAGTTCCTCAATCATCTTCTCTTGGCACTTTTTTACTACTGTGAAAAAAAAAAAAAAAAAAAAAA
>WHYT01014917.1:118440-151972 GCA_009806455.1 Tetrax tetrax | reverse complement strand
ATTAAAAAAAAAAAAAAAAAAACAAACCCAAAAAAACCAACAACATTGTTTGCAATGTGTTCCATTTTCTGGGTGCCTGACTGGAGTGTTACTAACTCTTGGTTGCAAGTGAAATTAAATGGATTTAACTTTACATGTGAAGAAAAGTGTATTAAAAGCCAGAACCTTGTTTTGCAGAAAATTACGCATCTCACATCAGGCACCAAAATTAGCAGACACTTTTTCTACAATCTGTTTGCCTTGATTACCTGTGGTTAGCGATCATAGCGTCCTCTTATCTCACAGGAACACTGCAAGGATAATTAAAACCTGTGTAGCATTCCAACTATATTTGGAGTTAATGGTCATGCCAAAAGGAAGTGAGTACTTTTGTACTCAGAGCAGAGTTTGCAGCACAGTGTCCTGTAAAGAAGGTGTACATATAGCTAGCTCTGGAGATAGAATATTGAATCCAGTGAGCATCATTTACTATATAGACTGAATAATGCAGGAGCCCCATTAAAAAAAAAAAATAGGACATGATTGAGTAATTGAAAGTTATCATAAAGATTCAAGACAAGGCTACCGGCACAAGGCATGGCTGGATAGCCACAGTCATTTCTTAACTTCTGAATGACTTCATAATCTTAATATTTTGTCAAAATGGTGTATTTAGTGCATGTGTTGTGTTGTTACATACAGTTAACTGTTGATTTCTAGACTCCGGTCATAAAGATAATCTAATATTTTCAGAAGCAATTGCAGGCACCTAAGAAAGAAGTAAGAGGGCAAGGAGACAACTACAAAAGCAAACACATGTAAACAAAAATTGTTCTCTGCTAATCAAGATTAGTGAAAAAGAAAACAGAAAAGACGTATGTCCTGGTATTCTTCTGGTCCCGCATATTTTATATGCTTGGCTCAGCACAGTAAGTTTGACACTTAATTTCGTTACTGATGTCTTTTCCACTACAGCTGAAAACACAAATACAGCAAAAGCCACCTAACAACTTGCCACAACAGAAAGTTTAACTTGTTTGGGAAATACTGCAACCATATATAAAATCAGTCTCTTCCTCCTTGCCATGCACTATCCTTCATGAGTGGCATTGTCATTTCAGGACTAATTATAGAGATGATCAACTGAAGGAGCTGAAGTTCATGATTAAAAGTCTGATCTGTATCTGTATCAGGACATTTCTTTCTTTTGGAAGCTATAAAACATCTTTTTACAGTCAGAGATAAGAAAGCAGCCATTTATGTTCAAAATTATGTTTAAAAAGGCATTATTAAAGTAACCTTGAAATTAACTGCTATTAAATGCTTATGAGACAATATTAAAACAAATAAAGGACAAGATTAAATATTAGGCAGCATCTCTTCCAGACCTGCAGTCACAGACACTATTACAACTGGTTCTTTGAAGATAACTCTCAGCCAGATGTAGTCAATGTGACATTTTTCCTTCATCCTGAAAAACATAACCTGGAAATCTCAAGCCCATATTAAAATGTTCTTGGAGCTTTTGAATTTACTAATGATTGTTTCATTCAAAAGCCTCTTACATAGCACAAGAATTCTCATCTTGAGAGATAAGAAAAGCATCTCAGAATTAACAGACTAAAGCATGGGCCACTAACTAGATTCCATACTTTACAGTCAAATACAATTAAGCAAACATCAACAATGTACGTACCCGACAATGCTTTAAGAGATCTTACAATGTACTTTTATAAATGAGAAAAAAGAACAAGAACACTGTCTCAAGTAGGCTCCTTAATCTAACATTCACCCTAGAAAAAGTGAGGAAACAGATGATATGGCACTAACTAATAAAGAGTGATAGAAGGAAGTATATAATGAATGCTAAGTAGAAATGGTTTGTGGAACTTGTCAGACTCTTGACATTATTTTTATGCAGGATAAAACTGTCTGATAAAGGTGATGGTGTTGATGTACATGTACACTTGTATCTGTAAAATACCCATCATCATCTCCCGTGACATCTCCATTAATAGAACAGAACAATAAAAAGCCAACACATAAGTTAAGCCACTTAAATGACAGATTTTAAAGTGCCATCTACAATGTGAGAATTCAAGGTTGTTTGGCTACACTTTCTTAGAAATACAGTAGGAAGGAAGTGACAGGTGTCTTTGTGCTGTTAAGTATTTTTATGAATGACTTGGGGAAACCAAAAGTTTGCACATGACAAAGATATTCTGGGAAACAGTAACTTGGGATTGAAATGCTCCACAATCTAGGAAGTAAAAGAAAAAAGAGAAACAAAGGTTGAAAGTCAAAGAAATTAATTCAAGTTGAAACAAAGCCATTTTTGACTGTGAAGACGGCAGAGTCAATAGTTATTTACCAAGGCAAGCAGCAGACTCTCTACCAAGACTACCGTAAAAACAAAAGTAGAAATTTTCCTTTTCCAATATATAGTCATGCTACTGAACCTGAAGCAAAAATAAAGCAAGATAGCCTGAAGGTCCACATCAAACCACAGGTCAGGCTAGATGGTGCCTTCTGAACTTTTAATCTCTCATAATTGATTAACTAGATAATGATTTAACTAACAGTCAGATTCATTATGAGAAGTGACCATCTCTCACCCAAAGCCACCATACTTCAAAGCTAGCAGTATTAGTTCCTCTTATTCCATTTTCACAGGGTGAAGGAAACATCTTATATTCCAGATGCTTTATCAAAGCATTTAATCTACCTGAAAATAACCCTTATTTTCCATGTGAAAGGCAATGACATCCCACGTGCACAGATGTATGAACATCTTAATGACGGATGTTTTGTTTCAGGGTCTCCTTTCAAAAATACTTACCTGGTATTTAGAGACCCTCTCAACAGTAATTAATCACCAGTTCTCTCCACTATAATTCCCAAAGGGTGAAAAATTGAGGCTTAAAAATCATACACACAACACTTACCCCTGAAGTTTAGGCTTAGTATCAGCTAGAAGCCTCCATTTAGATTTAAATATATAGTATCAATCAGGCTCTGCTATATTATGTCACATAATCTGTCTTACGGTGCTGGTAGTCACTGTCTGTGTTTCCTGTTAAAGCAGTCGAGCCCTTAGAAACCTAAAAGGCTTTGCTGACTACAAAAAGGCAGGAAAGGACTCACTGATTTTGTAGATTCCAGAGACCCTGAAGATAGCGTGTCTCGGCTGCCCCGGCTTTTGGAACTGAGATGGGGTGAGGATGATGGCGAGTCATCAATATAGGGCATCATATCATGATGTCGCCTCTGTTCTTCAGCACGGTCTGCATCATACGCATAGCTGGGTGGTGTGCCACCGAATGAAGCATCTGTAAAACACAGGAGAAAAATCTGTCTGGTCAGAGTCAAGCTGGACAGGAGACAGGCTGGTCAATCAAGGCACTGTCTCGCAACCATTATGATTACTTATTAGTAAACCCAGAGTCAGTGATAGTTAAATATGTATCAAGTGGACGTGTACATTTAATTAAACTCATGTTGTTACCAAACATTCACTTCACTGATTTTAAGTCCTAAAAGGTAAAGTCTTTTTTAATATCTAACATTAGCGTTCATTTAATTACAGCTCCTTCCCTCAAGTTTTCCTTCAAAAGCATTAGCATCAAAATAAATCCTTTTGGAGGCTCCACAAAAGTTATGCACTCTGGGTTTAGGAATGCACTGGTTAGGGCAACAGACTCTGTTTTTTTTCCGTAGAACAAGAACAGTGCCAGTTTAGTAATCACAGATAATACATAGCTCAGGGGAGAAACACAACTCTTTCCAGACCTCTCAGGAACAAGAGGACTAGGAGAGAAATGTCTCACACGTCAACTGAACTGGCCTACTGCCAAAAACAAAATCCCAAGAGGCTCTCTTCTATTGATTGCTCCTCCTCCTCAATTTTGAGACTAACTCCTTAAACAAATGAACAATCCACCACCCTGCTCCTTCCTACGTGCCCCTCCCCCACTCCCCAATCCAACCGAGAAACAAAGAAAGAAGTATGGTGATATGAAGAATCAAAGTAACCATCATTGCAGGAGATATTAATGAATTTCTAGAGGAAAGATGAGTAGTAAAATTGGTTCTGGTATCTCTAGCAGCTGCACACAGAGACTGTTTCTGCAAAAATCTGTATTAAGGACACACACTGAGCAGCTCCCTCTACTGTAGGTTAAAAAGTCTTTTACCTTTCTGCATAAAGAAATACATCCAGGGGACCAAGATTTACTTTCTGCACAGTGGCACATCACACTTATCTTGCCTGAGAGAAACTGGAGACAACCTTAAATATGAGTTACGTGGGCCCGTGAAGCGCTTTCACCTGACAATGCCCGTAAGCGTCCTGTGTGTAACAGCAATAGCCATACACAGGCCACTGAACACAAAATGGTAGAGCTCCTCCTCCCCTGCAGTTACAAGTCACAAAATGCCCTCCTCTCCCCAAACTGAAGAATAACCACAGAGAGATAAGCTAGGTCCACTTTTACAGTAGCAGGCAAGCCTTATAGGAAGCAAAGCCCCAAAGAAGAACAGCTTTTTTGTCTTACAAGTTTAAAATTATGCATGAAATTCACACTTGAACACAAGTAGAACCAATTTTTACTTGTTTTCACAAATATCCAGGTTCTGCGAAAATAATAAGCAGCAGCTGCCAAGCATACTAATAATCCTGTTATACATCACGAAAGCAGGGTGGAGGAGTAACATTTTAAAGCCCACTTTCCTCCCTCACAGTAAACTCAGCTAAAGCATGACTCATTCCAGTAAAGGATGTGAACTTTGTGTGGAACAGAATAAAACTTGATCCATGTGGCTTATTCAGGAGGGAGAGCTGGTCTAGGGAATTTAGGCAAACAATATACTGAAAATCCAACAATAAACTCACTGTAGAAGTGAGCCTCTGTCTCAGTTCATACCAAATACCACCCAGCTAAATAACAGCTGTATACAAGGCCTTCAGGCTGCTGAAAGACCACAGCAATATTATTTTAACAAGCTCAATGAGTTTTATGTCACCCACCCGCTCATGGTATCACCTTGTGCTCAAGCTCTCAGAGCTCCTCAAAGGATTCATTAGACTGTGCAGGACCGCAGGAATCGGGGCGGGGGTGGAAAGGTGGCACATGTTCTCTGGAAGAGACTTTTCTCTAGATGTTAGATGTTTCCAGAACTCCTCAACCATTTAGAAGACACGCTACTAAATTGATTTGGCGAACAGAGGCTTGAAAGAGAGTTGCTGAAATAAGGATGGTCAGTCACAAACAGAAGAGATTTTTAGATATCTCAAAGTCAGACAATATCTACAACACCTGCAAGCCAAACAAATCTCATGCTGAAATTTTCAAAAGCTCTTTGACTAAAAGAACGAAGAAGAGAAAATAGTATGGCCTCCACCTTGCACTACTCAAAAAGGCAAGGAAACCCCAAAAAGTAAAAATACCCTCCTCACATACAAGCTTCTTCAAACTACTCTTATCCTAACAGATCTCTCCTGCACACATGTCCATTTTGCTGTGTAGAAATTAAAGCAGGAATAATTCTTTCACTCCAGTGCTCACTTTCAAAATTTACAGTTTGCTCCACTTCTGTTAATGGAGGAGTGAATGCAGACTAAAATATATTAGCAGAAAGGTTTGCAGTGAATCACAGTATTTTCACTTTCCTCACTTTCTCCTGCTAAAAAGCAGGCTTCACACTTCTACTTTCCATAACATGTTCTGTCTCCTACTGCACAGGGAAACCTTTATCTGAAACTGAAGGAAAGGGCAGATGGAGAACTTGGGCTCAGAAGAGGAGATTTATTCCTAGTTTCGCACAAGATTCAGTCTACTTTTGAATCACTTCATCTCCTTATCTATAAAAATGAAAATAACACATCTCAATCAGCGTCACAGACTGCCAGGAGATCTGTGCATAGAAAGCTCTATACAGAATTTAAAACTCTATTTCTGTGTTCTCCAGGGATCCTTCACATGTTAAAAATCTTAGAAGTAGTTATAAGCTGTCTTCTTCCTATTATTGCTGCATACAGCACTGAAATCCACCTATGAAGATTTTAATTATCTTCAAGGCAGAAGGACCATCTTGCTTTTATTCTACCATTTTTTTCCAACAAAAGCAACATATTACTGTAGCCAGATACACTACGCAAGTCTTAACACTAATAACAGAGGTAGACTTGTATCTCTGTGATTAAAGAGACCACTGTTGCTAGGGAAACTAGGTTATTCAGATCTCCTAAACCCAGCACAGTGCTGCACAGGCTGTTCAGGCTCTACCTGGCAGCACAAAGACTACAGCAAAGAGATTACAGCCCGGAGCTCACCTGCTCGGACACTTCCAGTTGCTCCAGGTGCTGCTATTGTAGATGGCAAGTGGAGACAGCCGCCGGCCCAAGCAAGGGCACTTAGTTTCTTAGCCAGTGTCTCAGGTGGGGTGAGCATTAAGAGGGTTCTTATTCTCCTTTTAGGGCCAGCCAGTTAAGCCACCAGTGACCGAGCGATCAAAGCAAGAGAAAGATGAAATACAGGAATAACTGAGGAACAACTAAGGAAGAAGGGTTGGCATACAAGGATGATGGGCTCAAACACATTGTATTGAGAGAGTATCAGAGAGATATTGAGGACACTACTCAATGTGTGTCACGCTGCTGTACTTCACCAGCAGGCCCCCTTTCCCCCTTCTCTTTGGGTAACCTGTAAGAGATCCCATCCCACAGAGAAAGAGCAGCAGCTGTGACTCACAGAAAGAGCCTTCTCAGCACCTAAGAGCAGCTATTTCTACCACTAGCCCTCTGACATTCTCTTACAGTATTGCTCTCCTGCACCAGTACAATGTTCAGGTTCAGTGGACTACCTGGGGCCACAAAGGCTCATCATCAATTCATACATTCTGCTAAAAACCTCAAGCATACACCTCCACCTTTGGTTCTGTCAGCAATGGCCTCCCTGGCCTTGCTTTGCTCCAGCTTTTTATTGTTGCTGTTGTTGTTCCACCATGCCCCTCCCCAGTTACTGCTTCTATCCTCTCACCTCCTTTCTCACCTCTGTCCCCTTTTCGTTTTCTTTTGGTTTTCTCAAACTTAATATTCCTTTTCTTTATTTTCCTGTCCCTCACCTCTTCTAAACTGCTCCTCTCCCTCATTGCCTCAGATTTCACCTGGTGAGGGGGGTAAGGAAGAATCTAATAAGTTTACAGTTAGTCACAAATTTACTGGCACTCAGAGACAGCACAGCAACACTGCTCCCTTGTCCTGTGGCCTACACCCTTCCTGCTGGGTGCCACATTCATTCTTTGGGAATATGAAATCAAGTCATAGAACTGACTTGAAAGCAGGAAAGGAAAAAGAAATTAACTTCTAAGTAAAAAGAAAGATTAGCTGCATCTAATCCAGGACCACACAATGGTTCAAACGCATGTGTCATACTCTCACAGCACAACATCCATAGCTGCTTGAGAGGCTTAAGAGCACTGTGCAGAGAAGCTTCCAAGCTAGCTGTGCTCCAGCTAATCCTGCTAAAAGAGCAGCGAAGCCACAGCGGCTCAGACCTGCCTGCCTCAGCAAATACCTAGAATCCTGGAGGGGGAAGGGGAGTTGCACCTCATGCCAAAGCCCCGCATCGCTGTGGCTTCACTGCAAACAGTACCAAGGCTAGCACAAGGCTGGAATCTCTGTACTCACTCCAAAAACATTCCCGCAGCTGCAGAGCAGAAGAGAGCTGAGGCAGTTTGCACACTCTGACTGTGTACCAGGGAACGCATGAGACCATAGTTTGACAACACATTGTCTTGGCAGCAATAGGGGTTTAAGGTTTCCCCCACCAAGCCATAAACCACTGCATGGCTCTTTCCCTCTTACCCCCTTAGCTCTGCAACCCCACAAACGTCTATGGTGCAGATAAAGAACTCAGCCAGCTCAGAGAGAAATATCTTTGACACTTCCGTTCTAAGCTGGATCAGCTCTCTGATCTAGTTCATGACACAGAAATCCAAACTGAAGGGATGTATGCATGCTGGTTCAGGGGTGGTTATACTTAAAAGCTTGTACTGCAACTGAAGGCATCATACTAACAAAACACTGCTTGAGTTTCCTTTAGGCTGAAGCTTAGTCAATTCCTGGGATTTACACATGACTGGTTTGGGAATAAGTTACCGGAATGCAAGACTTTTTTTTTTTTTTTTTTTTTTTTTAACCTTCAAATTACTAATATGTCTTACTGACCTTAGATCCAGTTTTTACATACTGCTGTTTGCTTGGTGATAAACAATACAGAATCATGCAATTCTATTTCTTAGTGTTGGCAGGCTATTTGGAGAAGGATCAGGGATTTGGGCCCATTGCTGAGCACATGTAGAAGTACATCAGTATGGATGGGCTGTGAATGCAGTTGTCTAGGGAATATAGCAGCTCTTTCTAAAAAAACAGAAGAGTTAAACTATGGAAAACTAAGCATCTTGCTTATTTTCTTGACACCTTCTGAATCATCATCTACAAAAACAGGAAATAGTGCGTGCAATCCTTTGTACGCTTCTACACAAAACTGAGATCCACAAACAATAATTATGCTGTCTACTTTAATCAGGAGCCTGTCCCAGAATGAAGATCAAGTATCAAAAGGGAAAAAAAAAAAACAAACCCAAAAAAACCTAAACCAACCAAACAAAAAACCACCACACAAAACCCCTGCTTGCCATGTCAAATCCCTATGGCTTTATTCTTGTCAGATTGATGAAGAAAAGGCTCCATTAGGATGGTAAACAGATTCAAAGCAAACTCTCTCCTTCATGCTCTGTATCTCTTCTCTATGTAAAGACAGTACCTCTATATCTAAAGACGTTTAGTGAAACTTTAAGCCCCTACTCAAATACAAAATCAACTAATCTAGCCACAAAAAATCCCATTAGTTTGCAATATATTATTTAGTATTAGATGACCATGAAAACAGAAAGGTAAAAAGTCACAAAAGCTAGCTCCAGTCTGCCTATGGCCTCAAACTGTATGTCTCCTTTAAGCACATGAAGAGAATTCAACTCTCAGCGCTAACTGTTAGACTTCCTCAAGGCATCCCATCATTTGCCGTAGAAGAAAAGTGTCCACAGGGGATAAGCTTGCTTACCACTGCTGAACAAGCTGTTTGGGAGCATAGGTTGCAGGAGAATTGCAGTGAAAAACATAACACAGCCCACCCACAGGTGACATCCATCAGCACACAAAACCAAGGCAGCAGTAAAAAAGCAGTCAAGCTGCAGTGTTCCTTCTGCAGGCAGACATGAAATGGGCTCTGAAAGCGTGCTGTATGTTGGTAACTTGCAATGAAACACTCTTTGGGGAATAGGATGAAAGGAGGGTTAGTACACCAGGAATGGAGATTTCTAAATACATAGAATGGAATGGCACTGGAATGACAACTACAGCCTCCCCTCTCCCACTGTAAGAAGTCATCTTCCTGCAGCATGTCAGGTGGCTGCAGAAACAAGTATCTGTCACATGTAAACTTTATCTAATGTTTCATTTTCTTTTAAAGGTGTGTTTGTGTGCGCACATGTGAGTGCATGTGTGTGCATGCACATAGAGATTGAGAACTGCATCTTATTTTTGAGCTGGAAGAAGGAGAAAGCAACACGCCTTGCATATGGAAGCAAGAGAGCTAGTGGTTCTCTCAGCCCTCCCTTGCCCAGGGAATCTCAGGCCATAGACATTATCCAGCCTCCAAGAAACTTCTCTCTCTACCACAGACAAGCTTTATCCTTGTAGCAGACAGCGCCCTTAAGTCTTTAGGAGATGAATTAATTGCAGACCATTTTAATCTTTTAGATGTGTCAAACTCAGATCATTAAACATCTAAAAAAGAAGATCGGAGTTCTTTAATCTGCCCATATATTCCATGAAGAGTTCATGCAGAGACAGAGGACAGGTCTGATCCGGTTGTAGCAGTCTGTTACCGAGAGATGCTGTTGCATTTTGCTCTAATTGGCCTCTTTCTGGGGGCAGATTCAACATTCACACAGACTTAATACACATGTAGAGTGAGGGTCCATGATCCAGCCATGATGTGAAAGCTGGGACTACTGAGACCATTCTCCACTTCAGGGAAGCCTACGGATCGTCACCCAGGACAGAAAGGGTGACTAAGTAGCTCACTAAGGCTACTTAGAGACTTGTTATCATGAGAAAAATTCAAGAAGCTAACCTGATCATCCAGGAGAGTCCAACTTCTACCAGACAAGACTGCACTGTAGCATGCAAATTCCAAAGGTTTCCTTTCTGCCAGCCAGCATAACTTCCCCACCGCTCATCTTTACTTCAGACAACTCTGGCTTAGCAACCACGGGGTGCTATGTGCTAAGGAGTGTAGAACAAGCTATCACCCACACATTCCATTCCACCAGGCTTTGACACAGTGCATGCCATGGAGGCCGGCAAGGGGAGAGCAGCAGAGGTGTAAACTCCCATCTCTCCAAGGCATCTGACGCTTGCATCAGTTTCAATCAAACTGTAATACTGGGAGGGAAGCACAATCATTGCACACCACAAACTAGACAGAGGAGTCCAGCTGATGATACAGTCGTGATTAGGAGGAAAACAAGCCACATGTTTAGAAGACGTGGCCTTTCAAATACAGGGTGTCTCCACAGCAATCTGTAAGTGTTCAGATATACTACAAGCATGCTGTATGTAACTAACATCAGGAAAGCAAGCTACCCAGAGTTACCGCAGAAGGAAAGACTTAGACATTGTCAGCCCTCAGAGAAATGTTGATGTCCTACTGGCTGCTACCTGCCCTCCAAGGCACTTAAAAGGTTTAATCACCATCACTTTGAGCTCTAAACATCAGCGAGAAAAAACACTGTATGAATCAGGTATGTGCCCAGCATGAGTGGCTGCAAATATGCTGCCAACAGGCAAAGACAGAAATCCTGGTGAGGCCTGAATTACATAGGTACCATCCATTCAAGGAAGAGTGTGAGAATACTTAACTCACAGGGCAGGGCAACGAGCAAAACAGTGAAATTCCTCGTCTTTTTCTTTTTTTTTTTTTACAGTTTCTCCTAAATGTTTACCACTAAGTCATATGGCACAATGTAACACCCTGTAACATGGATGAATACCTCTCAGTATTCGGAGAGAGCAGAGAGGGAATCTGTTTCCATCCAGGGTCTGTGTCTTTAGATTCCTCTCCTGTTCTATGTTTTCCCAGTCAGGATGGAAAGGTTTCCATGTTCAGTTCATGTTGGCAGTCAGGCCACTGAATGTTCTTGGCAAAGTAAATCCCAGAGCAAACTGGAATGCCCTTCCAGTTTTCTTTTCAATTCCTTATTCAGGATTGTGCACCAAGTTTAGCTGTTCTCTTTCACTGCAAGCCTAACAGGCAGAAAGCAAATTTTAGGCCTGGTCATTCAGAATTAAAGACTTTTTTTCAGCATAAAAATACACAGACCGGCAGATACATCCATAAGTACATGTGGCTTTGCACCGAAGGCACGAGGAACTTTAGCACTAACTAAATCAGAGGTGCAAGCTGACTGAAATAGAGAAAAGGTTTCCATGAAAAATCAGGTTAAAAAATCAAAACAAAACCGAACAAGTAAACAACAATTAACCACACAGAGCTATAAGGGGAAGAACCTAGAAATCAGGCTATTTCCCAAAAAAAGTAAGGGCTGTATTAGGAGAGCTAAAGTTTTAGGATTCAAGCAGTGTCTACTCTCTTTGTAGGTTCCTGTCCATGTATCCCTCACTGTCCCACAACAGACATGTTTGCAGAGAGCACAGCAAACCACAGTAGGAGCTGGCTAAGCTAAAAATAACTGTCAAGAGTGTTATTTTGTAAGCCAGAGCAGTTCCCTGTTCCGTTTCACTGATCACCTCCGCACAATGCATCAGCGTAACTGAGCACAGAGGTGGGATGGAGCAAGCGTGACTGTTCAGGTCAGCACTACTGCTGTGCTAAACTACCGCCTTGGTTTCATTTCTCAAAAGAAATCTAGTATCAAAGCCTAAAAGGAAACTGTGTGTACTAACTACATCGGGGGTCTGCTTCTCTCTTACCTAGTGTGCCTCTATCATTTGTCAGGTGAATGGATGAACGTTCCAGCCATGATCAGGATACTATTTACTATTTTGTTCTTCACAGTTGTCTTGGAGCTTTGCAGCCACTTCAAACAACATTTGGCAACAGGAATCTCCAGAGAAGTAGAAGAGATTAGAAAATTAATAGAAACAAAATGGAGTAATTGCCACAACATGATCTGTTAACAGAAAAACCCACAATGTATATATTCCATTTCCTGTATTTAATAAGAGTAAGCCAAAAGTCCTCCCATGCAGAGAGGAAAGCGCCTGTTAAAACAAGAGTTTAACTGAACGGACAGGTTTGTGGGAAGGGAAGAGAGGACCAGCCCTAGGTAGCAGGGGGTATTAAAGTCCATGCAAAAAAACAGTAAACGTGCCTGCTAAGAATACTCTTCTGTTTCTAGATCTTCAACCTCTTTCAGGATGAGTTGTTTCGGCTTTATTTTTTTTCCCATACTGTTTTGTTTTCTCACTAGTGCAGCTAAGATACTAAGAAGCCAATAAAGCTAGCCACCATTTCCCTGTTCATACTGTAAATTTAACCATTGACATCTTACTTGTTACACTGTAAAAAATAAGCTATTGATTTACCATCTTGGCCTAGAACAAGCAACCCAAGCTGAATGCCTTGCTAGGCAGATGGCTCTGCCTACACCACTAACAACCTTTCCTGAACACAGCTGCTACCCAAGCTCAGTGTCTTCCTGTCATCTGGCTGGAGAAGAAAAAACAACAGTTTTGTGTCATTCATAACCATGGCAAGGCAGTTACACAAACTACTTTTTTTTTTTTCTTTTTAATTAAAGCTGCTGAAGGTGAACACAGCTCCTTACCAGCATTAATAAACACCATCTACTCCCTATCTCTTTTCTCTTGAAACTACTAGATAAGATGAGGATAGTTGGGGTCAGATGTCAAGATTTATTCTGTAAGTTCTCACTCAACATATCATACCACATTTCCTCTCAAACTGTGTGCTTCTTTTGCAGAATCTGCTTTTAGAAGTGGAAGCCCCCCCTCTAATTATGATGATAGTGAAGAATAAATTTAGAAAAACATAATTCAAAACCAAGCAGCATAGTGATGCTGGACAGAGTTCTCAGAGAAGCTGAAGAGCAGATGAGAGGAAACATCTCAGTCTGATGTGCTCCATCAGACACCAACAGTGCTGTTTTACATTTCAGCATCATTGACTGATTCATTGCTGTTCAGATTTTACTAAAATATGGGATAAGAGGGAGCTTATTTTGGTAACACAGATGTGTTACACAATCATTTCATTACGCCCTACCATCCCACAGTACGAATGAGCCAACAAGTGATTTTGATGCCATGCCAAGGGGAAGCACTAAAAGGCTAATGAATTCCATCCAATGGAAAAGAGGTCCACACCAGTCCCAACTAAGATGCAACAACCTGTGGAGATGATGGTGTTCCCAAACAGCTTTCTTCTGTACTCAAACCTGCATACACAAAGCAGAGCTCCTGCTCAGACAGTAGCTCTCAAAGCAAACGATTAGAGGTTCTCGTGCCCAGCAAGTCATAAAGTAGTTTCAGGCAGTAACTTTGCACCAAAGCCAAGAACTGAGCTCTTGTGGCTCCCTAATGCTTCAAGGAGAGCTCTGGATATGCAGAGGCACCCAGACCCACGCAGGATCAGAGCCCAGCTGCCTGTGCAGACATCTGTAGCTGCCACATACTCACTTCTTCAAGGGCACTCAGAAACTGTAATTCACATCAGCTGGTGCAGGAGAAGGACTTGCTTGTGAAAACAGCTCTCTGCTGCAGGCCCTAGAGAAGCCTTTGCACTATAGCTGTGATGCAGCTAAGGATGGTCAAAAGAGGACTCATTCCCAGGCAAGTCACAAAATAAACACATCTTGGGGCTGGGGGTGTCCTCACGCCCCACTTCCCTGCAGAAGATCTTCTCTTTCCCTAGTGGGGAAGGAAGCTTGGTAGGAAAACACTCTGGACACAAAGTGGCAAGAAACACAAAATATATACACCAAACGTGTGTACACACACACATCTATATCTATACACACATATACATAATACATACACACACAGACCCAGCAGAAGGTTGAACAGTTGTCCCATCTATCTGGGAACAGGATTTGGCTGTGCTGAAATACAGGCTGAACCCAAGGTATCCTCACCAGACCCCTGCAGAGCAGTGTGCGCAGCAGGGCAAGATTTTGAAAGATTAACCAGTAAGGCATGGACACTCACATACAGAGCAGACACAGCCAATGATGGCGCCTGCTGCTGTTAACACTTTCATTTCCAAATTCCATTGTTTAATAAAAACAGGTAAAGAGAGAGTTCACACAGCTAGTCCAGAGCATAACACAAGCT
Source organism: Tetrax tetrax (assembly GCA_009806455.1). Taxonomy (NCBI): domain Eukaryota; kingdom Metazoa; phylum Chordata; class Aves; order Otidiformes; family Otididae; genus Tetrax; species Tetrax tetrax. The sequence continues at coordinate 137,556 of WHYT01014917.1, read as the reverse complement.
AGAAGCAGACCTAGAGAATTAGTTTACCCCAGAGGAACTGGTTCAAAGCAAAAAAACCCAACTTTAAAAAAAAAATATAGCAGCAAGAAACACTTTCTCTGTATGGTTTTAGAATTATTTTCTCCTTTTATTTCTAGTGGCATTCCCCTTCCAAAAGAGCCAGACAACCATTTCCCAAGATGAAGCACTGAAACTCCAGAAGGAGTGATAATCACAGTGGTCTGACACTGGCACTTAAGGTCTGCTTCTGATTTCAAGCCTGAAAAAAAATAAATCAATTATTTACCAGAATTACGACCTACTTAGGAGATAATAGCCTGGGATCTCCTCCCTCCCCCTTTTACAAGCGACATTTTGCTAGAGAACAAAGCATTAAAAAGGAAAGTAAGTGGGAGTAGCTGGAATAGGGGCCGTCTCGCATGAGCTATCAACCACGGACAGTACTGCCACATCAGCAGCTCGTGAACTGCCCCAGCACCTCCCAGCAGGCAGGTGGTGATGCGAACCAGCTCCCATTGCATCAAGGACCACTGAGCCGCTCACGCCTTTGCTCATTTCGGTACTCAAACAAGGAGCATCTTATGCTCAGCCAAAGCAATGAGCAGGCCTGAATGCCTCTGACTGCCACCTGAATAGTGGCCATGGAAACCCTGGCTATTAGATACCATGCAAGAACTGACACTGAAATCTGTATTTTGACAGGAAAAAGAATCTACAAATCCAACAACCACTAAGAGAAGCCCCAGGGAGGGCCACCTACAGCTACAAACAGAAACACCTCAAATTTTTGAGACAAAATCCAAAATCTTCAAGCCAAAAGCCCTTTGTGTGAGGCAAGAGATAACAGAACTTTGTGCCCAAATGCATTACAAGTACACATCAAGTCTCAGCATCTTGACTAGAATCTTAGAAAGAACAGAGACCTAAATGATTCTTTGGCCTCATTCAATTGAGGTTAACAGAGGTGGGGAAATACCAATTCACATCCATTTGTGTTGCACTGGAAGCTGGTTTCCCCTCCCCTACCCCCAAACAAATGATTTAGGAAAGGTGTCAATCTAAACTCCCCATGTAGTCCAGAGGCACGTCTGGAAGCAGACAAAAATCTTAGATGGGATAAACTGCTTACTGGAAGGGGATCAATGGCTTGACAACAGAATAAATCCTCACAGTTATGCTCCCTCCATTACAGGGAGAGGATCCAGGCCACAATTTCTGACTTGACTGGACCATTCTGGAAGGGAAAATATCAGCCAGGTACAGATTCTTACTCTGAGTGAATTGTACGTACAGCTAATCTTTGTGCCAGTAACAGAGCACACACCCAGAAGGACGGCTGTGCTCCTCCATGCAGCACAGCTGTGGCCTGCTTAGCTGCCTCATATCTTCATGCCTGTTATAGGAAGTGTATTTATTTATTTTAATCTCGTCTTCCATATTGTGTTTGTAGGCAGTCAAATATTTTGAGTGAAAACTTCAGAGAAAAACCTAACCTTCTTTAAATGGAATAAATGTACAGCCAGAAGCAAGTAAAACACAACAGGGGAAAAATAAAGGAACACTTGTACATCAGCACTATATTTAGATACTGCTTTACTAGGACTTTTACAGAAACTTGGAAGACGTGTTGTGTTGATCCTTGGTCCAGCCCTAAAATGCTTCAAGCAATGTGAAACAGCCCTGAAATAGAAGTTCTGACGTTTTAGACTGCGAGCTGCACAGAGCAGATACTGTTCAACAACACAGCAACTGTTTTTTACAAAATCTCTCTGCACACTGCTACGTTTCCTGGATTAATGCTTCAGTTTAATTTGCAGCAGCATTTCTAAATAACAACTACATTGTCTGACAGACTCATGTACTTTGGTAGGTTTGAGACAACTTGAAAAACTAGTGGGACATGACAAGATTCCTGTCAATATTACTACAGTAGAAAGACAGAACTACTACTTTACTACTTGTAAGTCGCTATGTGGGACTAGCTATCCAATGTACCAAGCAGGGTACCCTCTCATACAAAGTGGAAAGCTGTTTCCTGCCCCAAGAGTAGTGTTTGGCCAGAATGGAAGACAGACTACACCACCGCCACCACCCCCTGAACCTTAAACTGGGATGTGTTCTACTTGGGATGTGAATTTTTGGGACCACACTGGTACCTCATAACCCAAGTAATCAATGAAAATAAGACTTAGACCCAAACTACTTGAGCAAATTTTAGCTCAGATCCTTGGCCAAGAAGCTTTCAATCAAAAATGTGCACACTATAAAAACAGCAGGTGTTAAAGATGCCACAGAGAATGACATCAAGTAGTAATGGAAGAAACAGTTCACACAAGAGTTGACAAATATCCTCAGGCACTTTCTCCCTCTTAATAATCAAAACCATTTAAGTTGTTAGTTTCACATCAGCAACACAGGGCTTGTGGACCACAAGTGGCTAGACAAAGAAGGATCTACAAGAAGTGAAACATGCCTCTTCTATCCTAAAATAACAATGGGCTGGAGCTCAGTACCAACTGATCGTTTCATAAAGGGCAAGCGGTCTTTTAACAGCAGCCTGGTAGAGATGTAAAATTATGGAATAGCCTCGTTTTTGTTTATGGGTTTGTTTTTAACAGATGGGAATGACAGAAGAAGAGAAACAAAATAAGCAATACTCATTCCTTTTGCATATTACTCCTGAATGTTACAGCCATGTTTCATAAGCACCTGCACCGATGATCCATGTGTGTTAAAGGAGGCTGAATTCAGTGAGCAAGGTGAGAACTTTCTAGGTGAAGCCAGAGAACCCTTGAACCCACAAACGCTCTCGCAAATACTGAAGTACCGAATCTTCAGTTTTATGTCTCTTGCCTTTGATTAGCATGCTTCAACATCCTGCTTCAACAGGAGCAAAAGGATCCACACGGTCCAACGCTATTGCAAGATAAGGTACAGTTTCTCCTCTGCCTATGATTAGCATCTGACATCGACAAATGGGAGGGGAATAAGAAGGGAATAAAGCACAGCTGACCCTTGTCAAAGGGTGACACTATGATGGCCTGGACATCACATAAACTGGATGTTAACCAAAGGACTTGGTTGTTTACCCTTAGTCACTACCCCTATTCTCTGCTGGTCACTACAGGACCTTACAGCTGCCAGGTCCCTCTTCCAAAGCCTGGAGATTTAATCTTAAACTGAACCTGAAGTTAACTTGAAGTCATGCACACCAGCTGTTCTGCCTCAAAGAGGCACAAAGGGTCACAGGAGCAAACGCAGTGAGAGTCTCAGGACCTGAAGTGCTCACACAAGGGACTATTTTAATAGAGTAGCACAAAGTATTCCTGCTGCTGTTGTGTCTTGGCTACAAGGATTTGAGCCTAACATGTGAGTCTCCTTCCACGGTTGCCCCCCTTCCCACAGGGAAGGACAGCACTGACTGATAGGTCCCTAGTGAAGAGCAGCCACTATTCTTTCTCTGTAATTGCTTCTTGGAAACCAAGTTCCTCATGGGACCTGGCAAAAAGCCAAGGGTGAAATGCAAAATTTAGTAACAGCAGGATCTGCAGCACAGCAGTCTTGCAGCACACAGACTTTTCTAAAGGGATTACTGGCTATCAGCCACTCTCAGAGGGGGCTCTTTACATGAGGCTGGCACTTCTCCCAGCAGAAGGTGTTGGGGGATGATGCAGACACTCAGTAACAGAGGCATAACAACCCAGCATGCACTCACTATGGATGGACCACCTTCCAGAATCGGCGAAAAGCAGTTACTGCAACAGGGAGTCTTGTCAGATGACAGTATTAACCCTACAGCAGTGCACCAGCCCAGAGCATCCCTTAAACACAGGAGCTTAGGCCCCCTTCCTCAGCTCCAGGGCAGGCAAATGGCACAAGCAGAACCAGTGTTTACCAGAGACCATCATATGTCTTGGCATCCCATGAACTAGTCTCACAAGCACATTATTGATCGACGCTATTTCTCACCAGGTGCATGTAAACAACCAGCAGTGGCAGATGGGAGTGCAGGCCATCATGCTGTGCCTTACAGTGGGGAGTGTGGAGAGACGTGCACCAGCACGCACTAAGACAGCTTGTGCATTCAAGAGACAGGTGTTTAAAATCCACCTCTCAGCAAAAACCTGGAATGATCATATTGCAAAATAAGCTTCCCTCTGGATATACAATTTCTTATCCAAACCCAGACTCATCTTTCAGACATATAAACAGTCCAGAATTAAAATGCACCTTGCTCCCAGTAACGATATTTTCTCTCTAATCTGCCCTCTGGATAGGTCAGGTTTGCCTCTCCCCATTGCTTCTTTCTGACCAGAATGTAAAGCTGCTTCTTGCCTGGTACCCTCCAAGAAATTCAAGACTTCTCTTACTTAGCCCACAAGGTCAGTCAAGAAGTCAAGGCTGGAAAGGTTTTTGTATGTGAATATTCCTATTTCACTATCCAAGCCTTTTTGTATAACAAGAAGAACGCTACCCCCTATAGCTGTACAGATGCTAGAACACCTGGCCTGCAACACAGCAGGTTGCCCTGTGTCACTTGGTAAGAAACTTTGAAGAGGACACATCCAGTAACGATTCTCACTTCCTTCAAATTCTCTTAATAATCCACTTTTCCTACTGAATGCTGTCCATACACTACTGAGATCCTAAGAATGCAACAGCGTGGGTCATGTACACAGCCCTCCACATCTGGAAGCCTGCAAACAATGGGAGGCCGAGGCTGCATCATGCCAGGAAGACTTAGACACCATGTAATCAGCTCAGCTAGTTTTGTGGTTTAGTGCCTAGCCTAAAAACACCACGTTTCCATTTTGAACCTACCAAAACCAGCTCAACCAATAGGCCCAAATGCTGTGTATAAAAATACATATTTAAGGGAAGTGAGAACAGAGCGGAAAAAAAAAGAAGCCATGAATAGAAGCCTTTATGTCAGGAGTTACTCCCCATATAGTTGGTGGGTATTTTAAATGTCTCCCTCTCCACTGCCCATGATTATGGAGTTCAATACAAGGGAATGAGGGAACCACCTCGGACAAGCCCCTCCTGCTTAGTTTCTTTAAATAGTAACAGGTTCCCATTTAGTTTCACCATATGTAACTGAAAACTCGCATAATCCACTACTACAGCTACTTATTTTATGTATTTAATTACTTCTAACACAACGAGTACAGTCAAACCTATTTCCCAGTTCCCAGTGCTAGTCCTTCCCTCTGTTCCCATGCCGGATACAAGAAGTATTACACACAATGGCATCCAACGCCAAAAACACTTCCAAGCTTTAAACAGTAGAGCCCACGAGAGTGATCCTACAAAGCGAGGCTCTCAATCAGTGATGAAAAGAGCTTGAACATGGAAAAAGAAACAGTATTTCTTGGGACATCATTACTTGCAAGAAATGGAGCACGGACATCCTGCAGTACTGTTCACAAGAAACAAAAGAAAAGATTGAAGAAAAGGCTTGAAGCAGAAGTTATAAAAAAGGAGTTGCTTTAAACAGAAACTCAAACAACTTTTTTTTTTTTTTCCCCCCACAAGCAAACAGTCCCAATAATTTCTGAATGCTCCTTGAGCATTCCTTCCAAAGTATCAGGAATTCCTGGCTACAGAGATTTTTACTGCATTAGAAGAATTTAAACCTTTTTCCTCCTTACATGGGGAACACATTTAATGTCATCTGTGTAGTACATTATACATACATGTGAGTTAATGCCTCTCCTGGCAGTAGTTAATGGATGATCCTGGTAACATAAGAATTATATAAAAATTCCAACACAAATGATAAAACTTTCAGGGAAATAGGTTTGCACTGAGTGAGCTAGAGCTGCAAATTAGGAGGACTGAAGCTTAATTTAGGTATGGTTCTGTGTGCAAGGGGAGGAACAAAACTTTAAACTGAGGAGAAAAAGAAGAGTAGAAGAGTGGTGACAAACAGAGAACTCAATCCAAAGAGACAGGATGGCAAAGAGAAAGTGGCTTCTCTGAGTACGACAGCTGCAGAAAGGAAGCCCTGGCACAGAGGAAATCCAAGGCAGAAAGCACTTTCCACGCCTCCAGGACTGCTGGAAATTAGGAGTACTCCAGTAACTTAAAATCGATTGCTTCTAACACTGCAGCTCTGAATGCAAACAGACTGCTCCAGAATCTGGGAAAACCTATCACTACTTCCAGTATCAACTCGGGCAGTTCTCTATTTGTAAATGGCACAATTAACTTGTACTTCTTTGTACCTTGCAAAGGTACAAAGTCTGGCTTAAAAATGTCAGTGATTCACAGCAATCCCTGGAAAAACGTCTAGGAGAGTCTTTTGCAAAGTTTTATAGTGTGGCACCATGGTTACTAAGACAATACAAGGCACAAAATCCTGCTGTGTATCTAATTCCTTTGTGTTTAACTATCTGGGATAGCAATTATTTCCATGCAACAGGGATGAGCCCTAGTATTTTAAAAACGTGACTGTCCAAATCCAAGATTTTTCCATTACTCTTTATCTTTCTAAAATGTACAGATGTGCTAAATTTATTATTTTATTTATTAATATCAGGACATGTGACAGAAAGACAACAGCTAAGGAGATCGGGATATTTTGTCCTGCAAGTGAGCAGTTAGACTTCTTCAATTTTTAAACTGATATAATATCTACTTATGCTTGGAACTTTAAAGTAAAAGTTCTAAAAAAATATTTGGAGATCTTTCGGCAAAAGTAAGTTATTACCGGTAACATTAACACAACTTTGCTTAGGCTAGCCACTTGCCAGAATGTACATACACAAAAAAATAAATGTTCATAGAAGGGAGGGTTTGGTAAGCGAATTAGGACAGTCTGCATAGCAAAGGACCGAATTATTCAATTGCAAAGAGGGAAATTCCAAAGCATCATTCAGGAACAGCTTTTTGAGACAAGGAAAATTAGATAACTTAAAGTTACTACAGAAAGAAGCAAAACACACTACCACACACAACAGCAGAATTTCAGAATTACATAAATCCAAGACACTCAAAATCCTACATATATTCCCATCATCTCCAAGCTGCAATGCACTATTTTGCAATCAAGCTCTTATGAATGCCATGCTTTACTCCTCTTCTACCTTTCCTACAACCAATTCATTAATCAAAGCCTATGCAAGGGCATGGAGAAAAAACTGCATCAGTCACAAATTCATAATGGTTATAGATTTTACCCCTACACCCTTCCTTCAGCTCTGATTTCGTGGATGCCAGTCCCAGCAGCTAGTCTTTGGATAAGCTTAGACAGTAACTGAGTTGTCATCTTCTTGAACACTTACACATTATTATTTTGAGAGCTTACAGGTAGGAAGGTCATTGTATGAGGGCATCGCTCTCTCACACATCCTCCACTTCTCTTAAAATCATGCTCTGGAATACAACATCACATCCACTATCAAGGTATTGCAACATGAAGAAGCTGAACAAAGAGAAAGATTAAGCCAGCTCCTGTAACTGTCACACGACCATCTCTCCACTCACACACACAGGCTGTATAAAGACAATCTGGAGTCTCACTGACTACATTGAGCTGAAACCTGCTATGCATGCTTCTACGGAATGGCATTTCAATCAATAAATAAAACTAGATCTGCAGAATGATGCTCTGACCTCCAGCACACATGACCAGACTGCTGGTTCAGCCTGAGCAGTTTCCAGTGCTCCAGGAGCTCGGTATTCGCAGTGGGAAGGCAGCTGGGTCACTGCCATACCTCAGCACACCACAGACAGGGCTTCAGCCACTTGACATCAATCCCAATTATTTGGTGTCTTTTTTTTTTTGTTTGTTTGTTTTCTCCAATCAATCATCCCCTTTAAGTCAAATTTGGGTTTTTCCTGTTGCTAAGATCTGGGATTCACTGCTTCAGCCTGGCTTCCTCTAGGACACGTGGGAAGGAGAGATAAGCCCTCCCTTTCAGTCAGTGCTGACCACAGATAAGCACAGGGGCTTTATTATTTTCCACCTGGTCTCTAGCAGCAGAACACAAGCAAGGATAATCTGAAAACTTGACATGTTAAGGAGTGGAAGAAGCAAATGCTTCTTCAGTAAGTCTCAGCTTACTACCAAGGTTTAAGCAACCTTGGTTGCTTAAGGTTATTTTAGGCTCAGGAACTAACCAAATCTTAAAATTCTGCAGCAAAGAAATTAGTTCTCCTCCCTAGCAAAACAAGGCAAATAGCTGATGTGCCTAACCGTACTTTGAGAGCAATACAAAGCAAAGCTTTTTAAGCCAGCCCTTTGGCCCCATTAATTCCCTTTAACACAAAGGAATTTGAAGACCACAGTCTAACAGATGAGGAAGCTTTGCCATCTCATCCTTCACAAGGAGGCACAGGTAGCAACACTTAAAAGTGTCAAAGAGGAGACTGACCAAAAAAGAAGAGGTGGGGGATTTAAAAACATACTGCAGTTCTAGTGCTTCAACAAATGCCAGGAAATTCCAAAGTCCTGCCTCTTATTTTGTCCCAAAATACAATGGTATGATTTAAGAAGGGTGTGTGAAAAGTTACTTGGTGAACCTTAACTGCATACATTGTTGCCCACGGGCAGAGAAACTGTACTCCAAACAGCACAGCGGCGTAAAGCCTTGATTTCTTATCACCTCAAGCTATATTGGAACAGATGCAGGTTTTAAATTTGCTTTTGTTTTTTATCTTGCACTCATGTCACCATGCAGATCTTGCTAAGGAAAGCTTGTCCCCTGGAATATAAAAAAAAAAAAAAAAAAAGACAGTAATTTGAAAAATACAGAAGTAGATTAACTGCATTGCTAAAACTATTTCAGCAACTGTGTTTCTCATGCTCACGTGTGGCATTCTCCAATGCTTTTAAGTTGTTGCCACATTCCTAAAGACAGTTATCAGCATGGCAATTACCATTATAAAACTGGAGTTCCATCTTTAGGCTTAAGATGAAATGAGGTCTCAGAAACGAGAAGGAAAAAAACAAGTCTGTAACTATCAAACATTTGGAAATTCTTAGTCAAACAGCTGAGACAATGTTTCCGCACTGGAAGAATCTGCTCTGTTCATCAAAACGCTGCCTAGTACTTTATGTAGATTTTCTCTGTGCTTCCACTTCCAAGCTGGTTTCTCCTGCTAAATCAAATCCCATGTGGATGCTCGTCAGCACTGATCTTCAGCAGATAATCTACATTTCAGAGGCATTTCTAATCTGAACTCTGGAGGTAATTCCTACACATACCTCACTGAAGTATTTACCGTGGGCTTAAAAACGTACAGCTCTGGTCTCTCCATCAGGAACTGGTTTTTTTTCTTTTTTTTTTTCTTTTTTTTTTTTTCCCAATTAAAAGTTTGAGATATGTGTAGGTCCAGACAAAGAAATACAAAAGAGACTTACTAAAAAAGGATTCTTGTCATTCATTTGAGAAAACTCTTTTTACTGAAGCCAGTGGGACAATATGTCAGAACACGTGGTTAGAAGAAACACTAAAAACACTAAGAGAAATACTAAAAAGTCAAATATTCCAGTGCTTTGGAGCATGTGCTCCTTAAGAGACAAGAAAGTCATTTGCAAAATAACCCAATTTAAAACACAACAAAACCAGTCCTCCAGAAACACAAACACACAAAGCACGATGCTCTCAGTATGTACAAGTAGACACAGCTAGGATCTGCAGATCATGTGACCTATTTTGATTCTTAATAACGTTTCTGTAAAATAAGGCACTTAGATAAGCAAATCCAAATATTTTGTTTAATCATTGCCCCCCCAACAGTGTGCTATAAGACTGCTTGGCAAATTACAAAAAACTAAAAGATACGGTATTTTATTTAAAATAGAATGAAGAAATACTTGTAATTAAAATAAGCAGGAGAGTACCCTTCAGTGAGGAAAAGGAGTAACCCTGGGGCAAGTCACTGAAACCTGGTCTAGATTTGACAAGTCACACAATATACTCAGGGGCTATACAAGCAGGACGCTCTGAGCAGCACCCACAGATAAGGAAGACCACACTGCTCACACATCAATGGATAACCTACACCATGTAATTAAATATTTAAGGAAATTAGGGCCTGCATGAAGCTCTGCAGGAGCCCTTGCCTCCTTCCACTGACTCTGGAAGAGAAGGTATACATTAGCCTTTGCACAGGCTCTGCCCTGAGTAAGGACAACTTTCACCTTCATGACAACATCTGCATGGGTAGTTGTGGCAGAGGAAGATGTGATGCTCCAGGTGGCCAAACCGCTCCTCAAGAAGTTGCACACTTAGCAAGTAGGAAAAAGTTACACAGTCCAAAGACCTATAAGGTCAGAGCCCTTATGTTAACTAAACAAATTTACATTATATGCATATGGACAATACTGGATGCCAAAACATCAGCGTGTCAGACTTCATGCAAGCACAAAAAAAATTCTGCACATTGTGATGCAAGAACAAAAAACAAACTTAACACACTCCATAAGCTATTTAAAACATTTGATAGCATCTGCATGGCAAACCGTAACATCAGAACTACACCTTTTAGAGCCTATGCAAAGGAGTGTGTCTGTCTTGCTTTTAGAACATTATAAAACCAGATTTCCTGGAGAAGGAGTCTCTCAACATTGCTGCAATACAGTAAGTAAGACCAGACTGCAAGAGTCACGCAAAAGAACACAGATAAGGACATTATGCATGCAAAAAGTAGTGTCAGCCACCAACTTGTATATGCATTTGTCTGCAATTACAGCTTATTATAGCTGTAGTCATAACACAGTTATTCAAAAAATTCTGAAGACATTTGCCTCCTGGATAGTATGAAGTAGTTTTTCACCACCAGAAGAACTAGCTGGCTGAGGATTACTGCAGTGACAAAAACCTCTTCCCCTCTACATCACCTTGCAGTGACAGCAGGGACATCAAGCTGAAGAGACAACGGACAAGTCACGAGTCTGTTTAAGCAGACATCTATGGAGTGGGAGGGTGGCAAAGAGGTGGTTCGGAAAATGATTACCCCAGAGGCCACAGAGACCAAAAAGGACAGATGCCAGTTGAAATAAAGAATCTTGCCAGATGATAGGTCCATGCGTATTCACAGATTACAAATTGCTACAGGAAAAACAGCGGCAACATTACATGCTTTATGTGCTGCTTCTCTGACACGTGGAATTAAGAAGTTATGTAGGTATTTCTACAGCCCTAGTTCTGACTACAGCAGATCTACATTCCCAGAGAGGAGTGGACACCAAAAGGCAGGGAGAATCCGCTCCTGGCAGGAGAGGTCACAGTTTACCAGTCCAGTTGGAGAGCGCTGTGGGAACGTCACTCTAGCAGCACAAGGAGTTTGGCTGCTTGCTCAAGAGACAAATTACATTACTGAGGTGTTCCCAAAGTCATTTCATTTAATAAATCACCTTTGTCTCATACCAATTTTCAGCTTCAGTATGAAGCCTGACCTTGATTAAGCTGTAAGACTGGACTGGCAAAGAAATGCTACAGAAAAGTCAACAAAAAGATGCAAATTTTCCATTGAGCTAGTCCACTGATTTTCATTTATAAATCCAGCTTGCAGCGGAAAGAAGACAGTCTCCAGTGAAAAGGGTATCCCTAATTAGCCATCACCATAAGGGAACATTCAGTTGCAACAATTCAGCTTTAAAACATTCTGGAATTAGACTTAAGTGTCATACTCTGCAGACCAACTTCTTTTGAGCAAAAATTAGTTTATTTCTGTGATGTTCACATGCACAAATCAACACACGAGATATGAACAGAATTTCAGAGCTGGTTCTACAAGGCTTTTCTAAAGCATGTTTCACACATACAGTGCTTCAAATATGCCAGGCAGAATATCTTTGAATATCTTCTTTTTCAGGATTTCATAGGTATACGTGATACGTTTAGATTTTCATGGTTACAGTATGTTCCCAGATACTTTAACTGATACAGAAAAACCATACTCCCCAAAACAAATTTATTGGCACTTTCTGGCCAGATTTCAGCAATTAAGGAATTAGGAACGTAAAGTGTGCTGAGGCTTGAACTATGGGTGTGGTTACCACTAAACTGAAGGAAAGAAACAAGTCAATGCAAGAACCACTTCATGTTTTGCCAGGGAGATAGAAACAAAACTAAACTAAAACCAGAAACCTGTGGTAACAGATACTAAGTGTCATCTTGAGCAACACTGACTTCGGATATGCAAAAGTTAGAGTTGACTGCACCTGAGGACAGCCAGCCATCATTCTGTTCCTGTTGATTAGTAATTTCTTGGTAATGATGCAGCAGCAAAACCAAACCCAATAAAATAAAGTTTCAGTTTTGTTTCATCTTCAGAGCTTTCAATGAATGTCTGTTCAAGTAGTAATTTTCTCAAGCTTTATAAATCCAAACTGTATTCATGTAATAAGGTGACAGTTTTCTTCTTAAAACACAAGCAGAAAATTCTGTGTCACACTTCATGCTATCCTTAGCTCACTCCTTTGTAACTGGAGACAGCACGCTCCGCAGTACCCAAACACAAGGACTATGGACAGAAAGCCTTTCTGTTATCAGATGATTGCTCCTTTACTTCAGCCTTTACACAAAGAACTTCTCCGCATCCCTGCCACAATCAAAACCAATATTCCATCTTCCATACTCCTCTCTACTTCTCCTCATTATCCTCCAGTCTTCCCTGTCTAAACAAACAATGGAAGAATAAAGTTTGCCTGTAAACGTTAATTTACAGCAGATTCCAAACTGATCCAAGAGACTGTTAATCAGAGCTGAACCTGCAGCCTCCAAGACATTTTCTGTCTAGGAAGAAATAGACTTTCTTGTGTAGAAGAATTCACAGTGTTGTTGTTCAGAATGTGTAATTACAAACACATGTATTTCTAGGGGAAGTTTCTTATAAAAGGCTCAGAACCATCTTCACTAATCCCTTCAAAGGTGATGAATATTTACAAGTGACAGAGTACCACTGAGACAATGCACAGAACTTTTGAAAAGCAAACCAGACCCCAAAATTCTCCCCAGAAAAAAAGAAATAACCCTCTTACAGACGTGCATGATAACCTTGACAAAGGCACTTATCAATGTACAGATCTTCCACAAACAGATCTGTATAGCTGGCAGAAGTAATCCCTACATTTGGCAGAAAAGGGCTGAAGATCCAAAGGCTTCATAGCACGTACGTGGGAGGAGAAACCCTTCCTGTTGCTTCTCAATGCAGCAGACAAAAATTCAGGAATTCTCTCCAATCCCCAAGAAAACAGCACCAGAGCATTCACCCCTACAACTCCCTCCCCAGCACCTGTAGCGGAGCATGTTTCTGAAGCACTGCTGAGCTGTCAGCTGTGTCCATGAAGCAAGCAGACAGACATCTTTTGTGCCTCTCACTGGCAGCTGCAGGGGAGAGGTGGGGGGCTGGGAGGAGGGTGTTCTCCCCTAACACACCCAGGGGAGAGCATCAGCAAGCATGGAAAAATAGGACTCAAGAAAACGGGGGAGGCAACGGAACAAGGACACAGATGCCCGTGTACTGACGTCCTCTCCTTCCATTCAGCTTGTACTTATTTATTCTGAGGGCTAATTTTTAATGTTGTGGAAATTCCAAGTCCACGTAAGGCTGGAGAATTTAAAAAAGAAAAAGTGAAGCACAGTACCTTGCCTGCCTGCAGCCTTTCTGGGATAAGGAGAGGAGAAAAGCCAGTCTGACAAAGCATCTTAGTCAGCCACAGTAACCCACAGCCTCCATCAGCCAGTCTCTGGCAAGAGGCAGGTGACTAATGACTGGAACAAACCAAAAGTGCCATCGAGCTTTACGCCAGCACTGGCATGCTGCCGGAGGAGCTCAGTCCTGCCCCACAGCCGGGCAGCCAGCACGCAGATACCACCACGGGGCGTGCAGCAGGCTCCCATACCACAGGCAACAGGTGGATCAGAACAAGTGGCCAGTTGAAAAGCCACAGAAGGGGAGGAGCTGCAGAACAGCTGAAAGGTCTCAACAGACTCCAGCTAGAACCCAATGCAGCAAGTTAGGAGGGTGGTGGCAGCAGCAAGTGAATCTAAGCAGCAGGAAAAGCTAGTTTTCCCCAAAGCCAAGTCCTCCAATTTCAATTATTGAAATACAAGAGAAAATGGTAAGCCAAACTGGCATGGTAGCTGTGGGAGGGACAACAGGAGAATAAATATAACATGGTTAGAAAACATTTACAATGTGTGTTTCCTTTTCAAAATTTTTCTGTACCTTCCCCTGGTTCTGTGTTCCACTAGCTAAACAGTCACTATCCCTCTAAAACCCAAGTAAGCAGTGAAACTCAGACGTAGACATACCACACCTCTCATGCACTGGCCCTGCAATTTTCAAGCTAAGTACAGTTATACTCTTCAGCTCAACTCAGTTAATTAACAGCAGCTCAGCTTTGACAGCATCTTCTGCTTTTTAATACTGTCAGCTGGTCTAACAGCTGTTTTCTGCATGTACCCTTGCAAACTTAAGAGGTGAGCAGAAGTTTGAGCACTAAACTCCTGGATTAACAGGGGTTAGATCAGGCAAACGCATAAGCAGCAGCACTCTGAGAAAGTCAAGAATGCGAGCAGAGCTGCACAGCGGCCAGAGTGTAAGAGCCACCCAAACGGTGTTTCTCAAACTCTTACAATGTTTACAAACACACAAGTAGTGGCTGAAACTTGCTAAAAATATACACAGATAAATTTCTCTACCATTGACTTAGAGTTAAACACTGCTATAGATCCATACTCCACCAACAGAAGTCATAAGAAAACAGGCAATAAACAGGCAAGTCACCAGTTTTCCACCTTCCCTTCTTGTATGACTCGATCAAGCCCGGGCTCTGCAGCATCCAAGTTGCTGCCACATTCCACACAACACACCTACTAACCACCAAACTTCAGTTCATGTGCACAGGTATGAGACCTCTTCTTCCACTAATACAGGCTCCTCCTTGGAGCAAAAAGCTCAAAATACTGATCCATAAAACTTATTTTCTCCCTCTGGCTACGACAGAGGGGATATTATACAGCTGCTGAAGCTCCCATATCCATACAAACGTTTAAAAAAAAAACCAAAACAATAAAAAGACATGCCCAGCATGCTTCAAGAAAGGCATTCAAACCAAAGTTAACTGGAACAAGCGAACTCAGCCAGAGTTCTGTAGTGCTGTTGGCCATTCCTAATGAAAAGAGCTGCCATGGGGTGGGGTTCAAACACACCCACAGGCAGTTCTGGCATGAGTTTTTGTCTCCCTTCGTGTTAAGTAAAGTTCATACCAATTTACTAAGGAAATAATCAGCTTCCATGAATCATAAAATCTTTACGTTTGGAAGAGACCTCCAAGATCATCAAGTCCAACCATCAACCTAACACCACCATGTCCACTAAACCATGTCCTGCAGTGCCACATCTACACATCACGTTCTTTGAACACCTCCGGGGATGGTGACTCCACCACTTGGGCAGCCTGTTGCAGTGCCTGATCACTCTTTCAGTAAAGAAGTGTTTCCTAATATCCAACCTAAATCTCCCCTGCCACAACCTGAGGCCATTTCCTCTTGTCTTGTCACAAGTTATTTGGGAGAAAAGACCAACACCTGCCTCCCTACAACCTCCTTTCAGGCAGTTGTAGAGAGCAATCTCTCAGCCTCCTCTTCTCCAGACTTAACAATCCCAGTTCCCTCACCCACTCCTCGTAAGACTTGTTCTCCAGACCCTTCACCAGCTTCGTTGCCCTTCTCTGGATGCGCTCCAGCAACGTAATGTTCTTCTTGTACTAAGGGGCCCAAAACCGAACACAGTATTGAAGGCGCAGTCTCACCAGTGCCAAGTACAGGGCCACAATCACTTCCCTACTGCTGCTGGCCACACTGCTCCTGATGTCAGCCAGGATGCTGTTGGCCATCTTGGCTACCTGGGCACACTGCTGGCTCATAGAACGGTTTGGGTTGGAAGGGACCTTTAAAGCCCATCCAGTCCAACCCCCCTGCAAGGAGCAGGGACATCTCCAACCAGATCAGGTTGCTCAGAGTCCCATCCAACCTGGCCTGGAATGTTTCCAGGGATGGGGCATCCACCACCCCTCTGGACAACATGTGCCAGTGCTTTACCACCCTCATCATCACATTTTTTTTCCTTATGTCCAGTCTAAATACGACAATACAGAAGCAGTGTTCACTTCTCACAGCCAGAGAAAACTGAGGGCTTCTGCAGCTTACAAACAATATGTGAATATAAATGATATCCTATCCAAACTTCACACTGTAGCCAAGGCAAGAATAGCACTTCTGAATCTTCATTTAAAAAAGAAACAAAACCAAAACAAGCAGCAATACCAACGGGACAGACTACAGCTCTCCTACTGTTAGGCCTTCCTCTCCCTATCAGGAGTTCAAGATGACCCCCTGGTAACCTCAGAGAATAGCAGCTGTTGTCCTTGACAAGCCACTAGCTGCTCTCTGGGGTTGCCCCATAAAAGCACAGGTTCCTTTATTTACAGTTTCTTCCCTCCCTTTCCCACCAGTTATTTTTGAGGGATTATGTTTCCTGTTTTCACTGCTCTGCCTCCATTTGTTATTCATCACAGCTATTAAAGTAGGAGGGAAGTGCAAGGGAGCAGACCAACACAAAGCCAACCTTTACGGTTCAGCAAGCAAGGGATTAAATGTCATCTCCTTCCCCATCCCCTCCAGCCTCACCTCTCTCTCAAACACCCTCCAAGATGTTATGTAAGTATGGCTTATCCTCCAGCATATACCCAGATTCTGACATCTTTGACAGGTCAGACATTTCAAGATGGATCAGACAACCTATTCATCCTCGTTTCCGACAGTTACTTACCCTCCCTCTGGCCGGTCCATTTTGTATCACAAACAACTTGTTCTGGAAAACCCTGCCTAAATCTTGTAGCTAGAAATGGTGCCACAGCAGTTCCTAGAGAAGAAAGCAGAGCAATATAACCCAGATACTCTTTGTTACACTGTTGATTTGCAGATATTGTCTCCCCACCACCTCAGTCCTGGGTCCTCAGTTTTCAGGAAAATGTAGTCAAAAAAAAAAAAAAGTCCTGTCAACAATTTAGAAGGATGCAATACACAGAACTGCAGCCCTTTCCTTAAGGCTTTGCTTACACATTCCCTGGCAGCAGTCTTACAAACCTTCCTGATGAAGGTTGTACTGACTAACTCAGTTGCTACAACTAAACTACTACTCAGTACAGCTGCAGCTCTTCTCTAACTTACAGAAGTACCGTGACCCCTGGGGGACAATAAACACATGGGATATCAAGGGTTGAGGGTAACAGAACAACTGGCTTTAAGTAGATAAAGGGCAGTTTTACTGTTTCAACACTTTTTCAGGTATCTAAAGCTATTTGCTCTCCCTGCATTCATTTTTCTTTACAATAGTTCAACTCCTGTCAGTCACTCGAGACTCTCAAACGCTCGTGCTGCCTATGAAAGATAAACAATAACCATTTTAGCAGATGCAGAGTTAGAAGCATCCCCAACAAGTCCCTTACCCCCTCTAACAGTTCACAAGCCACTATTCACATGATGCACAGCTTCCCCAAGGCTGCTGCTACAGTTGCAACCTTCCCACCCTCCGCCCTCCCAGTCACATTGTAGAGCTGCCCCAAAGGTGACAATGCATTGTGCTAGCAGCAGATGATGGCTAAGGGAAGAAAAAAAAAAAAAAAACCACAACAAAGACTAAGAAGCAAAACGTTGAGAGAGGGACACAGACTCAGAAGTGAAACACATTTGTTTTTTGAAGACAGTTGAGAGTATAGCTCAATTATATAGCTAAGACAGTCTAATAAGCCAGTGTGGGTTTGTGCAGCAGCAAACCATACGCAGAGAAGATTCTTACTTAGGTATCAGAAAGCAATTAGGGTTTAATTAGGCTCAGGATAGAGAGATCAACACCAAAGAAGAGTTGATCATATGTGAAACTGAATCACTAATCGCATGTGAAACTGAACCACGGATGCATGTACAGACAGGAGAGACTGGAATGATAAAGGGCACTGAGAAGGGAGAAAAACACCACAATCAAAAACCCCGTCAACAAAGAGGGAAGTACGCATCCGAGATGATCACAGCCACTTCTGAGGAAGATACATTTCTGCTCCCAGGCGTGGGGCAGAAGTAATCTTAACCTTATGGGACTACAAAAATGAATATACAACAGTGGTCAAGAAAAAAGCGACTACAATCATAGAAAAGGATCAGGAGATAGAGTAGGCTCAACACCTGACAGCTCAGATTGCACAGCTGGGCAGAAAGGAGAATAACCCAGAAGATAAAACCAATTTTCCAGTGCTGAAGTCAAGTTCGCTCTTCCATTGCATTAGGAAGGGTAGGAATCCTACCAAAACTAGCTCAAAATAGGAGTCCAGTCCTCTCTGAGAAACTGTGCCACTGTGGAAGTCTATCACACTGATGCCTGCACATCAGAGCGCACTCTAATGATTAAAAGCCTGTGACGAGTACCGTGGTGCATACACAGGAGGGCTTAGCACTGCAGGGTTACTTACCATAAAGTAAATAGAGCTGTGTAGGTACTGTTCCACTCCGACAGTACACTCCCTGAGGGCTGGGTATTTCTTTTTCCTTTGAACAGTAACACCTTATTTCTTGATAGTAAACAGACTCACCACAAAGACTGGTTTATGGAGCTGCCGATTCAGAGCATTAGCAACTTGATATTTTAAAGTTCTCCTTAAGAGGTAGAATAAGCAAAGGGCCCAGTAAAGGAGCTTTGGAAACAAAAATAATAGAGGAAAAAAAAAAAAACCAACCAACAGGTACAAGGAGTATAAATCAGACCACCAAACAGTGAAAAGCTAGGCAAAGCTGCTGCAGGGAAGATACTGAAAGTTTCCAGGCTTCACTAGTATACCAGTCACAATACAGCTGCATTCCTTTGCTGAGTAAGTACACCAGCTTCTCTCACTGATCTTACACCAGAATGTTAATGAGACCTACCTGGAAGGCTTTAAAATTTAGGGGGAGTACTGTTCTGGCAGGAACTTAGTGCTTAGTAAGTCAATCTGAAACTCAAATCACCTTTACTGTAAATGCACCTTTCCAAAGCAGTTAAAAAAACAAACAACACTCCAAAAAAAAAAAAAAAGCCCCAAACCAAACATCAACCCACTCCCCT
>WHYT01014917.1:36152-109989 GCA_009806455.1 Tetrax tetrax | reverse complement strand
AAAAAAAAAAAAAAAAAAACCAAAACCACAACACAACCAGCTATCAAATACTATTAAGCAAGCCTATTTGCAAGTGCACCAGCCCTACATGGCAAGTGTCCATTAATGGGAAAAACAGGTTTAGCATCAGATGTTTCCTTAACCAGCTGTTGATGTAATTACAAAAAAAGCTTGTTACAAAGTCTAGGTGGAACTTTATAAAGGTGCTTCTATCTTTGTATCAGTGCATATTTGCACATAACTGAAACAAGTATGAAACATGTACCTACAGAATAAAAAATTTAAGTTCAAAAATTCTTCCTCTTTGGATTTTTCTTCTGCACGCATACATTCAGGATGCTTTTACAGAACAGATAATCAAATCTCTTTCCTTGCTTTAGGTGGAGATATTGTGATTTCTTATAATTACTGAAATGGAGGATAGGCACTAACTGCGGAAAGATGTGTAATCCTTTATTTGCAGTATGACTTGTATTAAATTTACATACTGAGCACAAAACAAAGTAGAGCTTAGGTCACATTAGTATGTATTTTAGTTTGACCAGACGTGAGACCACAACAAATTATGAATAGGTCAGTGCTCAAGCCTGAATACATTTGGGGTAGTCAAGGTCAGGGCTAGGGCATGTTTGCTGAACACAAACATGACAGGTCAGTCACATTCAAACAGCTAAGATCACACCACGGTGTAAGAGAACTCAAGTTGTGGGAGATGATCGCCCAGCTGAACAGAAGGCATCTTCTTCTGTTGTCTCAGATACTCTAAAAACATAATAGACATATTTGTCTCTCCATGCCTACTAAAAAAAACCTACCTCACCAAAATTTATTTGACAGAGTCCTCACCTCCAAGGACTGGACAAACTGAAAAAAGCATATCTGATGTTTTGATGTAAACATAACTGTATCACTTTCTCTTGCCTTTTTGCCTCCTAAGACAGCAGAGGCAGAGCAGTGCTGAAAGAATTATTAAATTAAAAATGCTTTCCAACTGCACTAGTGTTTCCATAACACCTATCTAGGAGGCATGGCAGATGCATATTGATGAAAGGTAAGGGAAACTTTAAAATATAATTACTTTTGTTGAACTACCTGCCCAGTACAGCTCACAGATAGCTCTCAATCACATCTGCAGTACTGCTACTGAAACTGGACAGCATAAGCTGCATGCATGTAAGTTTTAAAACATTTATAACGTAGGCCTCTGAAAACCCTACCAGCTCTTTTGAAGTCAGAGATCAAGCCCACACTTCAAAACCAAGGTAACTTGGGAAATTCTGGTTCAGCTAGTTATATAGAAACACACAGCTAGTGCTGTGGAGCTTCAGTCACAGCAAGACAGTCACTAGAAATTCCCTGACATTAACAAGTCCTGGATCAAGTCTTTCCTGAGATAGTTACAGCTCTCAAAAGCAGGCACTGGTGTGTCCAACTGTTAAATAAAACAAAACAAACAAACAAAAAAAACCAGTCCAAGCAAAAGAAAAAAAGAAAATCAAAATTAATTAAGCTCTCTAATTCCTTCCTTGCTACTTATTCCAAACTCTACCTCTTTTCCATTAGGATAATATATTCTCCTGATGGGAACCTTGACCCTTTTAGCAATACAGGAAACTCTGGTAACGGCAGGTTGACTTCAACTCTGTGACTGCATGGTAAGAATTCTTATTTTCAGCACCTTACCACACAGATTTTACTGGAGGTGCCCTTCAGTGCCCCACTCCCCTAGATGTACTCAAGGGGCTCCCTTTGAAACTGAGTTTAGTGACCAACACCCTCCTGCCCTCTCCTGTACCTCTGCAGCAGAGGTACAGGCACCTGCTTCTTCCAGGCACAGCCAGTTCCTTATTTACCTTAGGGAGGGCTAGATTTTATCCTCTCCTGGGCTCAGCATTATTTCACCCATTCCTCGATGGAATTTTTCAGGACAATGCAGAATTTTTCAGTGGTGAGAGACATTGAACACAAACTGGAGAATAAAGATAAAATCAATATCAAATTGCAGACATTGTCATAGAGCTCTCAAGCTAATACTGGGGGGTACTAAAAGAAACATCGTGATACTATCAACCATCTGCTAAAACTCTGCTGAGATGAGATGAGATTGGCTGAGACAAACTCCTCACCCTGAGGTGGAGGCTGCAACAGGATCCGCTGCTACACCATCCTGGGATTACAAGTCCCCTCACCTTAATATTATCTTCTCCCAAGACCGACAGCTCTGTTCCAGGGTGCTGCCCACTCCTACCCCCCAGCAAGTGCTACCACTGGAGGAGAAGGAAGATCATCTTCTCTTCCCCAATACTGAAGTAAAGAGCATAAACCTAAAATTGCTGATATGGTTTCATGGTAGCCAGTACTCCAGTAGCTCCAAATCTTTAGTTTGCTTTGACCATTAGTTTACTAATATAAAGTTTTTTCACTCAGCACATACAGAAGTTGCAGTATCAATTTGGATTAGGAGTCAGAATGATATATAAATCCTATGTGTATCTTTCTACACAAAGCAGTGTGGTTTCTCAACAACTGCAAAGACAAAGGCTTATGGGTTTGTGTAACTGCTCAGCTGTACTTAAGATAATCTTCAAGAAATTCAGCAAATCAAACTGAGGAAGTGCCTCTCCAAAGACTAAATGGCTGCAGTTACAGGTCTGCATTCTCTCGGCTATGTGTTCAAACATCACTTTTCTTCAGCATGCCCTGATCTAAATTCATAAGATATGAGAGCTCCTGCACTCACATGAAGCAGAACTCAGCCCTCATCTGAATGACAAGAGCATGAGACCATGTAAACAATCTCAAAATTGCAATCAGCCTGTCATTGCTGTCATTCAGTACAGATCATCCAAGAAGGCAGCCAGGCCTCCACCTGAAATATCAAAGGAACAACATGGCATTTTTTTGATCCCTATCATCAGAAAAGAGCATGGGGACCACCAGTCAGGTCTGCCAAAGGTCTTTATGCTTACAAACACAGAACTCTCATGTAAGTGTAAGACAGCAAGTGGTTCCAAGGCTCCCTGTTGAGGGGAGCACACGCTGGCTCTTCTGAAGACACACAAGGACTAAACATAGTCCCCTTTCTCCCACACCAGACCCCTCCATCTGATCAGATACACAGTCATCACGCAGTGCTGTTGGCAACATCTGCCTTTTGGTTTTACCACAATCAAGGGATCACAGGTCTCCTAGGAAAGAGGGCAATAGCAGACTATGGAGCACCCAAACTAGTTACACGGTTCTCAGCATACTTCATTCCTATGGGGAAGTTCCTTAGGAAATAAGCCAGCAGAGAAAAGGCTGAACAGAAGGTTCACCTGAACAGTTATTTGGGTGATTGTTAGCCCCAATGTATTGCTTGTGTTAAGCGTACTAGTTTTCTGTCATAGTTAGAAGCAGCTCTTGAAGGTCTTTGAGGAGCATGCTTATGTGAGCTGAGATACTTGTTCCAGCAAGTTAGGAAGTCAAGAGCACCTTTGAGACAATACTCTGGACTTGGCTAAAGCATTCTCTTCCTGATATCCATCTACCCCATATCAGGAGCTATAGATGATGAATATTAGACTAGAGAAGAGGTGTATTTCCCAAGGCTTAAGAAGGTATATTCATCAACACTAGTTTGTCAGATTTTTTTCCTCTTTCCAGTTCAGATTTTACTTATCAGTTTTTTATTAAAGACCATAAAAGTAAAGCAAGGAACAGACTGTAAGATGCACTGCTCTTCATTGCAGTTACTGATGCAGTGCAGGCTGCACTTCATCTATACAGGCTCCTTTAACCATAGCTAAGCACTGGGCTTGGTATCCACCACATTTAGGCTTAGACGCGAGAACTTCAATAGAAGTTTACGAAGGGATGTTCTCTGCTGGCTAATCCACAAATTCATTTAAGTCATTAGTACAATTAGCAATGACAAATATATTCATCCAAATATCACAATTTCCTCAAAGAGAATGATAGAGCATTGCCAGATTGAGGCACTACTATGGTTTCTTAGAGTGATGACAGTGATTTCATCCCTATCAGACTGAGAAGTCCAGCGACCACCTCAGTAAAGCAAAGTAGAGAAGACACTCAGGGAAGGGAAGGGAACTCCCACATTCAAACATTCAATCTAGAAGGACTGGAACAAAGGGGACAGCCTGCAGAAGAGGTAAAGGGCAAGCATGGGGGCAAGCATGGGGGCAATACACAGAAGTCTTCCGACACTGAAAAACTCACTTTCTCAGCATATTATTTACTGAAACTTTATGTGGTAATGTCAGTTCTGATCATTATTTAAAAAAAAAAAAAAAAAAAATCAGGAACAGATATAGGTTATCAGGAAGCAAAAATGAAGACTGCTATGAACTGTGGTAGCTGGATGCTAACAGTCACAGAAACATGCTTTTCTGTGCCTTGGCTCATACTAAGCACCATAATCTAATCTCCTTTGGGAAGCCATGAGCCCAGTCAGGCTGACAGGCCATTACTGTCTTCCTGGGCAAAATCATACCGACCTATGTAATTGTAGGCTGCAGCAGATACCATTCTCTGTTTGTATGTTATACCTCCCTAGTGACAAGAGACTAATCACATTTACTTTTTAGCAGCTCAGACACGTTTGAAGCCTGATGCTCCAGGGAATGAGGTATTTCTCTTCAGAACAGATTATTCTAGGAAGCTGCTGGCCCATTTTAAAAGAACACACCGATATGACTGTAGGTAACTGTGGGTTTTGTTGGGGTTTTTTTGTGGTTTTTTTTGTGGGGGCTGTTTTCTGGTTTTGTTTTGTTTTTTTAACTACCCTAACAACTAGAACCTCACCCATATTGTGGGTTCAAAATAGGCACTCCTTACCTAGCTTTGCAGCCAAGGGAGTATATAATTTCTGGTAACATAATAGCTGGCACATACCCCATCAGAGAAGTAGCTGCATCGCAGTGTTGAGCGTAGAATATTCTGAAGTCCTTAAGAAGAAGTAAACAGATACAGCGAGTCAAGGCCGCACAGTGCACTTCTCCACACATCAAGGACAGGCCACAAACACAGAGGAGCTGCCAAGTCCAAACAGCCAAGTTGCTCACTACTAAGTAATCACTGCAAAAGCTGCCTTCTTAGATTTCAGATAACACTGTGAGCACCACAGCAGCCTGCTACAGTTGTTACTATCCAGTTGTCACAGACCAATCTACAAGTAATTTGGAGCTTTTGGATACTTCAGAGTGAGACTTAACCTGAGCAGAAGCTCCAAAAGAGGATGTGGTTTTCTAATGTATTATTCTTCAAAGAAGGAAGGTTGTGGTGGATTTATTCTCCCTAGAAAATAATTCCTCCCTCCACAAAATTAAAAAAAAAACCAAAACCAAAACCAGAAACAACAAGGATTGGTGAAACAACTGCAAATAACAAAACAACAGAAGATAACATCTAGGCAAAGGGCCTGCAGTACCAACAGGAACAAATCAGTAGTATAAACCAACAGACTGAACTTTACTAATTCATTCTTTCTATAGGGTAATCATTGTGGATTCTCACACACATATTCCTCATGTATTCGTGTAACCATGAGCAACTAACTCGGCTCCAGCTGCCACATTTGGGCAGAGCTTTCTCCAAAATCGACATTCCAATTACATTTGCAATAATCTGATTACTACATCAGCTGTAACCTGGTTAAGAAAGGGTCTGAGAGATACCACTTTGGCAGCTGGTCAGAAGACAAAAGGGACATATGCTTTCGTTGTTTTAGTAACAGAAAGATTTGCAAACTGCAACCAGATTTTGTGAAAGTAGTACACCATGCTCATCCTGCACGGGACAGTTTTACTGTTTAAAACACACAAGCACAAGTCAAAACAAATTTAGAGAACTTAATGAACTTGTAAAATGGCTCAGCAGTAAGACAGACCAACATTCAAGGATTTACTTACAGTTCATGGTTACTTTGACATTATATGTAATTTAAAGATATTATCAGGAAAGCAATTCACTTTGTCATCAATGAGCTGGCCAAAACCTGCTTTGTAACGTAATACACTCAAATTGTTGTTTTGGAAGTATTTAATTCACATGTAGTTCACTCAAATTAATCCATGCCAATGTTTCTGTTGTAATGTGGAGTCTACCCCTCTATCCACACAGCAAAGTTGCCACTGAGCCTGTACCAGAACATCATTTCTTTTTCTGTGTGTGCCCCCAAGAGATTAGTAAAGTCAAAGATATTTCACCAGGGAAAAAACAGGATCAGGTCCTTATTGTTCTTTCCATGCTTATCTGACTGGGCAGAACAAATCAAACAGGAGACAGTAAAAAAAACCCTGCTAGTCTTGGTTTCTCTAGGGGGAAACAAGCTCCTGATAAGCTGTGCCTTCAATCAACAGTCTGATTTTCATGAAGAGCAGTATGCGTCCCTATGGTAATTGAAATGGAGCAATTCTCCTCAAACAGCTTGCCAAGTCTCACCTCATTAACCTTTATGGACTGACCTCCAAAATTCCTTGAAGCTGAAATACAGGTCCCCCTGGCCTCTGCACAGTAACTGCTTCTCCCTAAGAGGTTGGGGAGAGAGGGAGGGCTTTAGAGAGAGAACTGCTAAACATGCTAGAACTGGAAGACAGAGACCTGTTTCCAGGCTATTACTGGGGCCCAAACCTTCGCAGGCTTCTATCTCCTCTGCTGGCCCATCTTTCAGACAGCCTGCAATGCCAACTTGGATTACAAATCACCCGCCCCAAAAACTTATTTTAAAAGTCAACATCATTAGCTATAGTGTGCCGTCCAGTATTTCAATAAGCATTTTTTAACCCACACTTGAAGGTTTAGCAAGTTTTCTAACTAAACCTTATTTGTCCCCACTCCCTAGCCTGTTACTCAGGATGCCTACTCACCATTCCACCCAACTCATTTTACTACCTTTGCTTGTAGCTCAGTGAAGCTTTCTGATGGCAGTGAAAAGCAAGCTATCAATGAAGGAGTGACTGAACACAATACTTAGCATTTTATCCAAATATCCAAACCAGAGATATTAGATGAATGGAAGCACTTAAAAAAGGTGATAAAGCAATTAATTCTACAAATTAGTAGACTCCTAGTTTTCTTTGTCTCAACATTAGCTTCAGAGAACTGCGAGAATCAAAAGGAAAGTGTTCCAGTTTTGCACCTCTGGAAGTCTGTACATAGGGTCACATATACTTCACTAAACAGTGAAAATCTTCAAGGTTAAAACAACACACTTGTGCAACTGCTTTGCTAGAGTTGAGAAAACAGAGGAGACCAAAGCACCTCATTCCCCAATGTATTTCACTGCTTTAAAGTCCATCACCCACATGCACAAATAAATCACTCCATAGGCCACGGTCAGCGCTTACACCAATCTAAAGTCAGACTCATCTTCTCGTCATGTTTGCCTATTCCTCCACGCAGCAATCAGTTTCATTCCACCAGCCCAGTCTCCTCATTAGTTCCAAACATTCTATCATGCTCATCCCCATCCTCAGCTCTTCACTCCCTTGCTCACCTTCAGTTCTACAAGGGAAAAATAGCTGAAAAGTCTTCTAATCCAGAAAACGAAGACAGTGCAAAAAAAGTACCAAGACATCACGTTTTTTTGCTCCTTCTTTCTCTTCTTTTTCCTTCAGCAAGCTAGAAAGAAGCCACCTGTCTCTGAGAAGGTTACACACTGGGGCAGGCAGTAAGCTCACGGATGGTCCCAGTTCTCCCTGCCACTTCTCAGGGCAGGACCAAAATGTTGTACCAAACAGCAGCCTCACTGCATTCTTCCTCTGAAAGCATTTGGACAGAGGCTGACAACTGTGAAGCAGAACGGATGCACAGTTCATACGCATCTGTCAGTTCAACTGCTTTGACCATGAACCGGTGCTTTTTCAGTACTTTGAACAGAGTCAGCAAGGACTATAACTCACTAAGCCACAGAGTTAATATTGCGGTTCCACTTGCCTACACATTTCCCGCTCAAATGAAAGGCTTTATCATCTTATGTGGCATTCACTGCAATGCTTTAGGGCTCTAGCCCCTGGCTCTGCGAAATCACCTAGGTCCAACTGTTCTGGCACACAGAACAGCATTCTAGTCTATGGTCACCACAGTATGGATGCTGCACAAATATCCATATGGCTCTGCTGCAGCTTGCTCCTAGCCTTGAGTTCCTAAAACACTCCCAAACTTTAGGTGTGCACTGGTATTGTGTTTCACCTGCTAAGTCACAGGTCACTGCCTGCCTGGTAGGCCCTCATACAGCGATGGCAGCTGCACAAAGTGGGCTCATCTCTACTGCCAGACAGACCACTTTTAAACTGCTGGTAACTATGCAGGGATGACAAGCAGCTCCCTACCTAACCCATTACTTGCAGAATTCATAGCTCTCTGTCTACTTACTCCACAGAAAAGCCAGTTCCACTTCAATATATCTGTCATGGACCACAAAAATGAGCTTCACACAGACAGATCAGGTGACACCAGCACTCTCCGGGGCTTTCCAGTATCAGGCAAGAAGTATCTCTCTCACACTCTCATTGCAAAGCACGTGCTCTGTGATTGCAAAAGAACCTGAACATTGGGCTAGGAGAAACTCTATCACCTAGGATGAACCTAAGAAAAACAAAAATAAAATCTCTCTGCATGCCATTATTTATGGTAGGCCTGAGGTAAAAGTTAACAACTGTTTGTGGAAGAAGGAACAAAACAAGCAAACAGGACTGCGGAGTCCACTGTAGTTATTTGGGACACAAAGCAGAAGCTCCATAGATTTCACTAAACTCACCTGGAGGGAAAGAGAAATCTGGCAGAGAAAGGAGGGAGCTCTTCGCTCATCCAGACTAAGAAGAGGGGAGTGGTAGCACAAGCAGCTTTATAATCTCAAAAGCCACTAAATCACTGGAAAGCTGGGGAGGGGGGTATTTAAACAGCATCTTGTCATTAGTGCTCCTAGGAAATCCAATGATAATCACAGCAGAGGACTAAAACTTGTGTAAAAAGTAACAGCAAAATGAACTAAATAAGTGTCAGAAAACTTAAACCTCATTCCTGACCCAATGTAAGTCACAGACTGATGGCAGGACCTGTGGCCAGCAGCCCTCAAAATTAATAAGCAAGCTGCACATTATGAAAGTTCTAACATTTCAGATCCACAGAAAGAAGAATCACTACACAGTGAAGTCTGCGTTAGTTGCTCAAAGGAAAGTTGTATTTCTAAAGAGAAGCAACAGCACTGTCCTGTTCCCTCATGAGTCATCTTTTCACTGCTAAAACATTGCAAAGCACTTTTCAAACTACATCTTCTAAAATCCACAGAATACAATAGAGTGTGGAAGAAGTGTAGAATCAAGAAACTTGTCCAAGATCTCAGAATGTGCAAGTAACTGAGGAAGAGACCCTTGCAGAAACCATTTATTGCATGAAACAACATATTGCATGCTCTCTTGCGGTTTTAAAATTAAGTAGTGTCAAGGATTGCCTTAAAAGCAGGAAATTCAGGTGCTTACCTATCTGGTCAGGCATTTAAGGCATATAAAAACTGAAGAATCTACAGCTCTAAGTAAGTATGCACTTCAAAATGGCATTCTGCTCAGCTGAGATAACATGGATTTTGAATCTCTCAGTTCACATGCATAGATACATTCCAGCACTCTTTCTTCTGTCTACATCAAACTCACTAAAAACATGGAGAACGCTCCATGCTCTTCAGAAAGGAACATTGAGCATTCCCACACTTAGTAGAAGCTAAAATAAGTAAAACTTTACTCCCATAGGAATTATATCTCCAAACTGATCTTACATTGAGCACTATGTCTGTTAGTAGCTTTCTATAGGGAGAGCCCGGCAGAACTCTCTGGGAGAGCGCTATCAAGTCCTCTCAGGTGATCAGAAGTCACCACTGGGGCTCTTTAAGGAAGCAGCTTTACAGGTAAATATTATCTATGTGGACTCCAGATACCGTTCCCATGGTGTTATGCAGGTAGATAAAATCATTTCACACACAGAGCTATGAGAGAGCATGTACTGATTTTGTGAAGTAAGCTATGAAGCCAAGCAACAACTCCAGCATTCTACTCAATTAACAAACTGCTACTAGTTAAAAACTGACTCAACTGAGGCCATTGCGAGGCCTAGTCACCGCGTAACAGCACTATGCAACTCTCCCCTTGATTATAAGAAGAAATGCACAATGGGTGGCCTCTCTTGTGTCTGTCTCTGCAACTAATGTTTAACTGTAGGCAACTTTAAAAATCTTGTTCTTCCTTCACAATCATACAAAAAATATTCAAGCTTAATGCAGAGTTAAGATGTGATTTTTTTTCTATTCCCACTACAAGAAACTAGTGATACATAATTCATTCTAACATAAATATCTTTGCCTGGGCTCCATTAAGTACATTTAATAGTAAGTACAGTTATTACCAAATCTCAACCCTGAAGCTCTCATTCTGTTCCTTGGGAAAAACTAAAAGCCTACTACCTCGGTCTGATGTAAGGTTTTTCATAACTCATCTCCAAGAACCCCAATTCAAATTTCGGCTTGGATCCCATTCACTTGAGAGTCAGGTGATCCCCTTCTAGTCCCTTTTGGTAATATAAAAGCAGAAAATTATCACTTGATTGTCAATTCAAGAATTTGGATAAAACAGCACATGTCTGCTGGCCAAGCTCAAGATGCACTGAGATGGCAGATCCAGACAGAAAGTTCATATCGCATCTGTCCACGCCACATTCAGCATTAATATGGCTATAGTCATGAAAAGCAGAGCCAGCAAGCATACAAAAAATCTGAATGCACAGAGAAGCCAAATCTGAACAAATCCCACTTGATGCTAATTAACATTAAGGCTGTGATTCAAACTTGCACTCTCTGCTCAAGCAAAACTTCAGGGAAGCCTGGCAGAACCACAGGTGCAGGAAAAGCTGGCTGGGTCCATGAACTGCTTTCACATCACATGGTAACAGCGAACAGTCCGCATCAGAGCATGATAGCTGGGAATGGTAGCCAGCCAACTAATCACACAGTGAGCTCTCATGCCTTTTGTTTGTTTTATGAAAGAGAGGTTCTGCCAGTTGGTTTCAGATCAAAATTCCTCCTAATCAGGAAAGAAAGAAAATTTATATAAAATTATGCTCAGTAGAAAATAATCAGAAACATAGCCCTCCTGAAGGCATAAGCCTTTTTGGTTAAGGAAAAAGTTGCCACCAGCTAATGTGCAAGACAGTACTGATTAGCCATCTGGTGAAGGTTCCTGCTAAGCTTGCCATGTTACCCCCTATGCTGAGGGAAGCAGAAAGTGCATCAGTTACATTCTGTCCTTGCCTGCAATTGTGCGTCCATCCTTAGGAACAAGACACAAAGCTTTCCAGTACAACCAGGAATTATAACTGTTCTGACTTTTCAGCAACCTCTTTTTTTTTTTTTTAATCACTGCATTCCAGCTAAATTATTTAAAATAAAAATTATCTATTGCCTTTCTAAAAGCTGAATTCATCCTCAAGCTTTATGAACCTTTGTTATTTTTGCTCCTTTGTTTCTTTCTGCAAAAACTGCAACTGCTAGGAGGCTTCCCAGTCATCTAAAGAACATCAGCAAACAAGTGTAGAGACAGATTAGTTTAAACAGCCCAGTTTAAACCAGTACAAGACCCAGCCTCTTCCCTGCATTGCAAGTACTACCCATAAGATACAAACATGTGCACAAAACTGAACAAGAATGCAGTCATCCTAGTTAGCAAACAAGCACGTACATACAATCTGATAAGGAAGAAGTCACTGTGAGGAGGCAGAGTACTGAGGTTTCATGTAGAGTGAACATCCATTACAATCGTACAGCCTTCCAATAACACAACAGGACGTAAGGATGGCGGGGGTGCAGGGAAGAGTTCTCCCTCCATTGTTGCTCCCAAAAGTATTGCTGGTAAAAAACAATCCACAGGGAAAGTAAAACCAGGCATCTCCTTCCAGCAAAGTTACTCCTCTGAGAACTAAAACACTCAACTCAGACAACCTGAGAAGGTGACATCTCTGAACGGTTCGTATTCACGCACTACTGCATGAGTTCAGCCACACTGACAAATAATCCCTTATGTTAACCCCTTATTAAAATGACAGATTAAAGAGACAAAGAAAACCCACAAGGTAACTCACAGATTTAGAATTACAGAAGTATATAAAAGCAATCATATTGGGTTTTTTTTCATTCCTGGATTTGACTTTTTCATTTATTGCATAGAAGACCACAAGTGTTAGCACAAGATATTTACATTATGTGCCTTTCTAAACAGATTCAGATGTCCACATACATTCAATAAATCTACCTGAATCAATATAGTTCACTGTTTGTCTCTTCCACCAACTATAAATCCACTGTGATTCCACAGACACACCTGCATGCCTAACTGGCTTGCATAAGAATGAGTTCCAACATTGTTGATTCTTCCCCAAGAAAAAATTTTGACTGCTGAAATTAAATTTACAGCTCTCCCTCAGGGCTTCCTGATATTCCAAGTTCTTCCTTCACTTAGTGATAGCAGAAAGCTTCAAGAACAGGGTTGCACAATCATCACCTCCATCAGCTCTAATTGAAGGATGACACGAGACAGAACGAGAAACTAGGACTCCAATTAATTCAGACAGGAAAAAACAAGATTGTGGGAACAGCATCATTACTGGTAAAGCTCCAGTAAAACCCTCAGGTTGTAGCATGTTGGCACACTACAACCTCTGAGGTAGAGTTCAGCTGCTCCTCAGTGCAAGAGTTAATAGGGAAGGAACAACCTGGTGCTAAATACTGAATAGTTCTGGCTTCTTTTTACTTGAGTGTTCACATTGAAACTTTGAGAACTAAAACTTTGAGACTAATATGGGACTCTGATGATCCTCTCAAGAGAAGCCTGAATCAACCCTTGTGGGAATCAAATCCGTATTCCTAAAACACACTTTGACCTGTACCTGCGCAGGACCTTCCTAAAACAGGACCACTACAAAACAGACTTCTCACATTAAATGGTTCCCCCCTTAGAGTGATTCACCCAGGCCCACCTAGAAAACCTCTCCCATTCATTTCCATGACGCTAATTCCTGCTCCATACATTCAAAAGGCTAAACAAAAAGCTGGTACACACCTGTATCCCCATGGAAGCAGCTGTCCTGGTGACATCTCCCAGAAGGCAAATCTCCATCGCTTGGCCAGATCTGTCCTGTTTTTCGTACACCCACAATAGTAGCCTCAGACACAATGACCTGCTGCTGCCTGTGCCGTTTCTGAGACTGGGGGGTGGGTGGACTGCTACTGTCAAAGGACTGCTGAGAGTTCTGGGAGGGAGAACGGCTTTTATCCCTATACATGCGGTAAGTGGTGGGGCTGGGGGAGACGTGGCTGGACTGCCCTGAAGAGAAGTCTTCCTCACTGGAAGTAAGGTTCTCATTAGAGCTACAATCAGGAGTATACCCTCCTCCAATATCTTCAAAACTCCTGGGGGAATAAGATCTCCTGGGCCAAGTGAGATGTTTTTCCTGGTCAGTTGTGCCCTGATTTCGCAGAATAGGTCCTTTCCCTTCTCCTTCCCCCATCATTCCACCAACGTAGATACTTTGATAGGGTTGAAAGTCCATGGGCTGCCAAGGTGAGCGGTTGCTGCCATTGGCATTAATCAGGTTATCTTTGAGAAACCTGGGGTTCAGTTCAGCATCCTCATATTCTCCATCATAGCCAAAGCTGGTCTCTGAGGACCTTCCCCTGTAAGCAGGCCTCTGGAACTCACTGAAGCTGGGTACCATGTTAGAAGGGAGGGAGTGCAAAGACTTTTTGCGTTCCATTTGCATGGCTTGGCTACCAAGGGAGCTTATTTTATCAGAAACATCTTTATCGTTGACCTTTACTAGACCCTTCTCATGATGATACTCCATGTTCACGTAAAAGGGCTTTTCAATAACATCCTTGTTATCTCCAGAAGAATGTGAATTAACCTTTTTAATTCTCTCAAAATTGGACCTTAGGGCTGCCACACTGGTACTGTTCCCTCTCTCCTTAGAAATAGGTTCAAATGATCCCTCCTTCTCAGCAGATCCCACTAGCCTGCGAGTGGAAGCCGATCTATGTTTTGAAGGAGAGCCATCTGTATCACAGCGATTCTCCGTATCTTCTACAACTCTCTTCAATTTCTCTTCACCATAGTACTTACACCTGTCCTGCTCTCCCTCTCCATGATGGGGACTGTCCAAAGGCGACAGGTCTGATCCATCACTCTGGGTAGACAGCTTCCGCAGAGAGGGTATCCTGGGTTTGAACTTTTCCTCGCCGTGGTGTGACTTGTTTTTTTCATATTCGTCTTGGTCAGCAGACTGGTGATGTTGCAGGTCTTGGATCTGCTGCTCGGCACCCCCTTCAGGCAACTGAGAAACACGTTTAAAACCCCATCTCTGTCTATCATAGCTTTTTTTCTCCTTTGCCAGAAGAGTCTGCAGGTAAATCATGCGGAACCTCTCCTTGTTGACCTCCATCTCCAGTCTCCGGATAGACGCTTTGCACATCTCCAGCTCCTGTTCAATGTCTCCCACAGATTTCAGCTCCATTTTAGGAGGCTCAGAGTCTGCAAATTGTGCTTTCCAAGCCTCTACAAACCCCACAGGGTCCACCATTTTGCATACAGGAGTAAGTGGAGAAAATGGGAAGGAAGCTGGAGAGAGATAGGTGGAGAGAATAAACCAACCGGATCTCACATGTAGAAGCAAAAACAGCTCCGGCAGGGTCAACTCAATGCGTCTCTTTCACGGTTCATGCAGGGAAATTGGGAGGCAAACGGCAATCCTCGGAGCAGTCTCTCCTCCCCGTCTCCTTCAGCTTTCGCCGACCACAGCCCCGCGTACGCTCGCTACTCTCTCCCCGGCATGACTGATCTTTTGCTAGCGAACAACAAGGCTCCCACCCCGGCGATCCCAGAGCACTCCGAGGTGGGTGGACAAAGGAGCCGGCTCAGGGCGGGGGAGGGAAGGTAAATATCGCCCCCCACCCACCCACCCACCCACCTCCTGCCGTCGCCGTCCTGGGCACGGTCCTCGGCGCAGCCCCGCTCAGAATTCCTCCGCTCCGTCCTCCCCTCGCCAGCCCCCGTGTTGTGCTTTCTCTTTCTCTCTCCTCCTTTCCCCCGACCCCTTTCCCTGTCTCCTCCTCCCGGCTATTGTGCTGTCCCCCCCGGGCGCACACGCTCTCCGGAGCCTCCGCGCAAGAGCGGCGAGGCGGCGGCGCGTCCCGCGGCGAGCTCTGCCGCTGCCGCTACCCCTCGGTGCCCGAGCGCCCCGCGGTTCCCCGGGAGCCCCCTCGGCGCGGCGGCTGGCGGCGGGGGAGCGGCTGCCCGCGGCTGCCCATGGCGCGGCCCGGCCCGGCTCGGCTCCGGAGGCGGCGGCGCTCCGACTCGCAGCGCTGCGGAAGGGGAGGAGAGGGAAGGAGCCAAGCGCAGCGATTGACGATTGACTCGGGGCTGGGGCCTCTTAAAGGGGCAGCCCGGGCCGGCTGCGGGAGGCCGTGCCCGGCCCTGCGCCCGTCCCGACGGCGCTGCCAGAGAGACAAAGGCATATATTTGCAAACTCGAGTACTTTCAGGGCTGCTCACGCTTGCAGCCACGGGCCTGGCCATCACCGCAGGGAGACGTGGCTATATCTAAGCCTGGGCAAGATCATGTCACACACCCATCCCTGTGCGCGTAGCCGGGGATCCATTCTTGTCCCTACATCCACCCACGCCCTCATATACTGTGTATGAACACCAGCACATCTCCCTACGCTCTCTTGTGTTCACAGCAACACTCTCCCCTCAGGCACCGATGCAGTTCACCTTCAAAGGTCATATTTTCCCCCACTAATGTAAGCTGTTTAGTAGTAGGCTTGTCATTCACTCAGTCCTTCCCTCCTTGCCAATAAATGACAAGCTAGATTTCAGAGATGGGCAACTGGTACTCCAGAACCACTGTGATGTTAACAATAAAGGCTGTTTTGTTCAGGTATTAGTCTCACTTTCGACCTGCATACTACCCTAGCCCCAATAACTCAGTCCCACGCCTCCGCTCTGGGTGAAGGGTAACAAATGATTTAAACAAAAGTCTGGCTGTTGAGCATTACTCATTCTGAAATCACAGTACATAATCTTGCTTAAGCCCTGTATCCTTTCCATGTACTAATTCAACCTAACAAATACACCTAAAGTTCCATCTTGTCCCTTTCAATGATAGGAAAAAGTGAGATATGTACATCTCCTATCCCCCCCTAAACCTGCTGCTTTCACGTCTGCAGGGAGATGTACCTTTTCTGATACATGTCACTAGAAAAGAGGGCAGGATATAATCCCAACAAAAACTAACAAAATCCTGTAGGAATGAAAAGCGCAAGTCCACAGGAGCAGCTCTCTTACCTTTGAGATATGTAATGCTTCACAATCCATTAAATAGTTTTTCTCTTCATGCTTTTTTATATATCAAACAAAATATTTCTGGGTATTTTCAGACATGTCATAAATGGCTAATCATGTAGTCAGTTTTGCACAGTTCATCCCTCTTGGTTTTTGTTTCCTGGCTTTAACCTCTTTTCCTGCACTTGTTTCCTCAGCTTTTAACACATAACTGGCATTGGCTGACCTATATGGAAAAGAGATTACAATCTAAATCATAATAAAATATATATGCTTAGTAAATACCTCTATAAATCTTTCAAGACATTGTCTTTAACAGAAATAAAATAAATTGGCTTTTCACCATTGATAATATTTGGTATTTGTTTGCCTTAGTGCCAGTTTGAACAACAAAATTCTGACATGCAATGTATTTCTAGTAATATGAAGTTTAAGACTGTACTGGCACGGTTGTAATAATGACAGGTATATTACATCATAAAGATATGTTCTGAATTCATACATTGCTCTTACTGAAATAACTTCTGATTTTTTTTTTACATGCAGAGTTTTTTCTATTTGAGTTCACTTTTCTGAAATTTGTGCCCTCTCTGGAGGGAGCAAGAATTCTCATGAGTCAGAGGAGGGATTTCTATACGTACACTTAACTTTTAGTGAATCATACTATTAAACAACTGCACCCTCTTTATCTATTGAGATACCACAACATCAGAAATTCCAGTGGGAACTGAAGTGATCTCTGGATTTTTGCTAATACTTTATGCATTCAACAGAGTATTAGTTTAATAGGACACAAAATTTCATTAAGGCTACGCTGGTAGATCTGTGATGTGTGACTAAGAATCCTGCGATAAGGGGGCTACAGACAGACTGTGCAGCACATACCCTCTGCTGGCCTACAGGAGATTGCAGAGCCCTTCCCAGTCAAAACGGTACCGATACTGCAGTGACCATAGAGCTCCCTCATGTGGGAACGAGGAGCCAGTCGGCTTAGGCTTAAAAACTCTTGAGCTGTCATTCTGAACGGTTTCTTCAGCACGATCCCACACGAAAGAATCAGAGGTTTTGTAAGACCAAAAAAAAACCCAAAACAAAACAAAAAAAACCCCACAACACCAAGCAAACAAACAAAAAAAAGTAGCACATAAGAGGAGTCTTTTTAAAGATAAAACATGATTTCTGATTAATGTCTGGCTAAAACTAAGAAACCACATCTCGAGAAGACCCACCCAATTTAAATCATTCCATGAACCCAAAAAAATGGGAACTCTTATTCTTAGAATTCAGAGAATGGCAATTTCATGCTGTGAGAACAACCTTCTGGCCAAAAATACAAGAACCTGATCAACCATCTCTATTACCAAATGTGGATTCTACTACAACTTCAACTTGCCAGACACTTCATTTTAACTCACATGCTCAGAGGATACCATACAGAGAATTTATAGCATTCGCTCACTGGTGTGTTGTACTGTACTCCCTAGAACAACCTCTATTGATGAAAACCTGAAAAGACACAGAGGAAGACAGATTTGTTCATGAAGAATGGATTCCAGTTGTACCACTATGAGATGAGCCTGAACTGGGAACCAAAAGGAAAGATCTGAATCACATGACCTATAAGAATATAAAATAATAATATCCTAGAGTGTCAAGTAATCACTCAAAAGACAGAAACATCACTAAAATTAAAAGGAAAGGCTTTTATAATAAGAAATTAACTTTGTCTGCAAGGTGACTGTTTCTTAAATGGCTTTTGATCCATTACCAGTTGTTTTGCTCAAACAGTTATGCATACTTATTTAAATAGAAACTCAGTAACACATTAGCTTCTACTTATTAAGAAACAGCATAACAGTAGTACTTGTTTTGGGAAATTGATTATTACAATTGCTTCTTTAACTTTGCTTCAGACTGCCTCTGAATTTCACTTCTCCAATTTCTCAGCTGCAAATTCCAGAAGGAAGCTGGCACTGCAACTGTTGCCAAGATCACTATGAGAGCTTCAAGTGGTATAAAAATTATATTTCTACATTCAGAGTTAATACAGTTGCTCTGACACTGTTTTCCACAATATTAAAGCTTCTTCAGAGCCAATTAAGTTACTGATAGAATAGATTAACATCCATAGATAAAACAGAAACATTTATGGCGAAGACCAGCCAGAAACATTTAAGAACTTGCAAATTAGTTAGTTTCCTTTTTGTGGTCCTAAGCAATTCATCATTTGCAACAGAAGCCAAGATTCATTTTAGATGGTCAGTTATTAATAGCGAGTTATTTGCAGGGGAAGTCTCAGTGTGGCTAAAAAACACCCCCCAAAACCAACCATCCAAAAACCCCCGAAAACACCCCACCAACCAAAAAAACTCCGGTCTCAAAGCATCCATCATAGATGGAGTCAGACCATTGTCAAGTGATAGTTAACAACTGACAGAGTATTGCATTTGTATATGAAGTTTTTGGAGCTCCAGAAGATACAAACCAGTAATGATATCACACAGTCTACTGAGTCACTAGAAGAAACTGTCCCATCTAATTTTCCAAGCAACATAATTGCTGACGAGATTGCTTCTCTGATTTTGTACTGTAACTGAGCTCAGTAACCAAAGAAATACTTATGAGATATATTGGGGGGGGGGGGGGGGGGGGGGAGGAGAACAAACCAAAAAAACAACCAACCCCGGAATCCTGATCTTTTCTTTGATTTGTTAGTGAGTCATTTTCAGCTGTTAACACTAACACGTCTGCATTGAAACCCAGCACCTAGCCTGTACATGATTTGCTGCAGTACAGTGAACCATCTTTTCTGCTCTCATTCAAACCCAGTATACATGAAGACCTGGCTGTGCTGCCCACTCAGTGCAGCACGTGGTACAAGTGGAGTGTATATTTGTCATCCTTGTGAATCAGATTTGGGAGATGAACACAGAACATCATAAGGTCAAAATATTACACATTTAGAGACACATATCCTTACATACCCACACATATAAATTTTCTCCACCAAATGCTACATTTGTGTCTCTGCCAACAGAATTGGCACAATTGCCAAAGTGAAGATCATCCGATAAAGGAGAGACACGGAGTTCATAAAATATGATGAACAGAGATCTAGGAAGCTGCTCTAACTTACATCATAAGAAAATAAAAGTAAGAAAAAGGATGTTTAGGTCATCTTTTCTCCACTTTTTCCTATTTCTTATCAAACAATTTTTGGGGGAAAATGGCAGAGAATCTAGAATATTTGCAGTTTGGTGCATAGATTTATTAACAAAAGTCTGTTTTCCCACCAGATCAAATCTGAAAGGTCCTGTTATGATCAGTTCTAGAGATTGTTGTTTCTGTAATGATTGAATGAGTATCTTAAGCAACAGTAAGTTGTAACTGTCCATAGCTTCTCTTCTTTCTCCTCATTTAAAATAGTTGCAGTATGAAATTTAGAGCATTAGAGAAGATGTTTCACTTTTTTTTTTTTCCTTTAATGACAGCATAGCATGTAATGCTGGATTTGAAGCTTAGAAGTCTGGAGTTATAAGCTGCTGATAGATTTCTAGAGAAGCACTATTTCTGTTGTCCCACTTTGATTCCTTTGTTAATTCTTTCATTTGCTTGCTTATAGTAATCTTAAAGGACCATAAATTTGTATGGTTAAGTGCAAGCAAAAGACTTAGTAGCACCTCATTTATCTTCAGAGAAATATCACTAACCAGATACTTTTAACTAGATAGTTTAAACCTAATTATCATACCCAATCATACTAATACAATTTCACAAATACTGACCAAATATTTGTTATAGTAATTTTTGGCAACGATATTTGTCATTCAAATTTCTGGCAATGTCATTCGTCAGCAGGAATGGCTTTTAAAACAGGAATATATTTTCACATCAGTCATTGTTGCCCAAAGAGCAGAAGAGCGTTGTAAAGCTGCTTTGCTTCGATGAAACTCAGTGGTACCCAGAGCTAATATCTCATCATCAAACAATGACTGTAATTTCTGAAGAACTAATTGCGCCAGGTTATGTCAAAGGGTATTTGAAGAGGCAAAATTAGGGCAATGTTTTTTTTTTTTTATCCAGCCATCATACCAAGTCACAGCAGCAGAGAGCAGATGCTACCGGAAGCATTCAGTAATAACATCTTCATACAGCAAGTACCTTAACAGGCATGTGTCTGCTTTGCAGAACTCCATCTTTTCCCATCCCTCTAAACTCACACACACTTGCAAGTCTTTTCACAAAATTGCAAAGCTAT
Organism: Tetrax tetrax; assembly: GCA_009806455.1. Taxonomy (NCBI): domain Eukaryota; kingdom Metazoa; phylum Chordata; class Aves; order Otidiformes; family Otididae; genus Tetrax; species Tetrax tetrax. The sequence continues at coordinate 89,350 of WHYT01014917.1, read as the reverse complement.
TTCCCTGCTATTACTGCTACGAATGTGACTACGAATTTAGAAGCAGTATCATATCTAACCTTACCAACTCAAGAGTTCCTACCACAGACAGGGACGAACAAGCTCAAGACTGAGGCTGCGTATGGTTCTAGAATCACATTACACTACTACAAAGAACACCAGTTAGAATAAAATGAAAAATCTGCAGTGTAGACAACATTAGTGAAGATCAATCCAGAGGAGGATTCTGCATCCTCTTTGGGAGAAGGAATACATGAAATCTAACTTTTCTGTGCCATTTACCTATGTGACCATTCTTTCTTATTGAAGAGAGTGGAAAAGAATAGCATTCTTATCTAATAACATTTTCAAAATACCAGACAGTAGGTTAAAACAACAAAGTTCCTACCTGGACTTCTCCTAGGCTTGGAAATATTTAAATACTGGGCTCTGATTCTCAAGTGGAAAATCAAAAATAACACAGATTTTCCTGGATGGAGAAACCACAGTGAAAACTATGCAGTCTGCATTTGTGTACTTCCACACCTGTTATTTAAAAATATTTCTTTTGGAACACTTTTAAATATTTGGAATGCGTAAAAGCAAGTCAGAGTTATACTACCATTTTAAAAGGCAAAAACATACGGATAGCAACTTTTATTCTAAACTGCAATTTGTTTTCTACTCCAATGAGAATGTGACTTCACTATTTGAGACTTGTAGAGAATTATCCAAGAACAACACTCTAAAATTATGTAACTTTTGACTACAAGTGTTTCTGGCAGACAGGTGAGCACATGGCACTGGCAATGTCTTCTTGCATTAAGATAAGGATGTTACATTTCCACAACACCGATAAAGGCTTATGTAACAATCGTACCATTCTGCACAACTAAGCCTGCAGCAGCAAGGGAACTCTAAGAAAGTTTGGATATGTTTTTCCTCCTTCCTTTCCAAAAATACAACATTCTGTTTCTGATTTGAGAGTTGTCATTGTTGCAGGTGCTCTGTGCTGTACTACAGAGAAGCATGGTGCTTGCAAAGACAGTTGACAGTTAGCAGCAACTCAGGCTGACTTGACTGTTGTCTTCTGGGATTTTCATCATGTTCTTTTCCAGTTCTGTAGAAACAAAAAAAGTTATAAAATTAATTCATAAGAAGTTATATCACCTAATATTAAAGGTAACGAAAGCTGGAATGCAGCCCCAGTCACTCCTATATGCTGGAACTCAGCTAGACACTGGTATGAAGATGCTTGCAGGTATTTGAAACAGGCTTTAATGCTTGAAAAACCTCCCCAATCCTTCAGACTGTAAACAAGGAAAATACACACAAAAAGTGAAACTTAACATACTGATGAGGTTTCCTGCCCCAATTTGGGTCATGTGCCCAGGAGTTTTCTCCAGCTCCTTTATCATGGACTGTTCAAAGGCCAAGGCAGCAACTCGGGAAAAGAACTCTTTCACGTTTTCTCCTAGGAAACAGAACAGAAATTATGTGTTTTTATAACTGCACATCAACACATGATCAAACATAATAAGCACATCTGTGAACAGATCACTGCTCAATACTGGGACAGAGCAGGCCTCTCCAACAATCTGTACTCCACTCTAATCACTGCAGAGAGAATTTCTCATTGTCTTACTCTGGAATACTGTATCCTGTACTGTACCTTTATTTTTAGTCAGCAATAAAGAAAATTCAGTTTGTGGTATAATCTTTTTTCATTGCTAACATTGAGCAGCAGTGCAGATGTGTATTTATGTAACTACCCATGAATTAAACATGCTTAGACATTGCACAGCAGCTCAAGTACTCCTTTCTGTAAACATGACAGTGCAAACACACATACAAATGCTCAAATAAAATCACTCATTAATAAACCCAAAGTTTCCAATACCAACAAAATGCAAGAAAAAAAAAAGGCCTGCATGGGAGTGAGGAGATAAGGAACTTTAACTTTCTCTCACCTTAACATAAGCCTTTGTGGTTATGCTATTCTTACATCCTTTCCAGTAACTTACCTGTTTTGGCTGAAACCGACCAGTATTCTGCCTGCATCTCATTGGCAAAGCGGATGGCATCTAGCTCTGTCCTTTCACACACAGCATCTGACTGCACAAAGATGGAATAACTTTAACAGAAGTGTATCTGGGCTAGTAATAACATAGAGGTACTGCTAGCACCTATACTGTGATGCTTCCACTTTTCCCTTGCCTTAGAACTTCTGCAATCAGGTACGATCTCAAGAACACTCAAGTACTTGGAAGAGAAAATACTGAGCACTGCTTTTATAATTGAAGTCTCCCTTCATCTCCCACAGTATTGAAACAAAACAACAGTTAACAAGTGTGACCATTGTATCTATATAGTATAGTAGGGAGCTGTAAAGATAGCAGCGCAGTTACCTGTCTTAAATTCACCACCCCACCATTCTCAGCAGATGAGTTGCAGGACCTACCAGTCACAATGATTCTTTGTGTTTAATCTTTCTTGCCTCTGTCTCAAATCCTTTTTTCTACTCCATCTATTTTTACTATATTGTAACACAATGGCGTTCCTGCCTTCTTATGTTTGCTCTTTCTTATCTCTTCTTAAGACTAAATTTTCTTGCTCCTTCAATGAATTTTTCTTCCTTGCACTTAAATTTTCAGGTTCCCCCCCTCTCATTTATTCTCCATGATCAACCATATCAGTATGCTGCTATTTGCTTTCAATTTCTAGCCCATTTGTGATGAATGATACCAGTCTCGTTTGTACAGTTTTCTGTGCATTGTCTTACAATGGGGAAGCCCTGTACAGTTGCGAAGAATTCTAAAAATTTGGAAGGGATGATGTGACATCAAGATGAGAAGTAGAGCGAATCCAGTTGGGAAGATACTGGCTTCATCCTGAAGTAATACCTAAAACTCACAGTCCTTTGCTTTGTTCTTGTCTCCCTTTCAGTTGAAAGTGCTATCATTCTAACAACAGAAACTAACTTAGAGTAAGGAATTCTAGCTTAGAAAAGACTTTAGAGTTGTGACCTCAGAGGTCTGGCACAGTTAGCTCTTACTACAACTCAGAAAAAGCAGCATAAGCAACACAAAGTACGAAAAAGACTGACAGACGTAGCTTTCTGGGACTTATTTTCAGTGACGGTTAAGAAACAAACTGCATAAGTGATACTGTGGCAGCTGAGAGGGGGGAATAATAAAAAAACCCCAAACAACTAAACAGCAAAATAAGCTAGTTTATTTTGAAATCTTTAAGAATTAAGAATTGATAGCTAGAAAAAGACAAACAAGACTCAGAATGGTATAGGGTGAGTGCATTATATGCTGTTCTTCAGAAAATATTTCACATTCAATTACATAACAATTCCTCCCTGTTGCTGAATAATGAACGTGCTGTCTCTAAAAAAAAAACATCAACAAAACCTTCAAGATCATTAGGTACTCTGTTCTTTGCGCACTCAACTTTTCTCTTCCTTTTCAGTTGTTTGTATGTGCTTGGAAAATGTCATGCAAGGAATGGAAACAGGGGTATTTCACTAACTACCCATTTTTTCAGAAAGTGTCTTCTAAAATAGGTTCCAAGTGTGCTGTTCTATTTACCTGTGATCTTCTTCCTGTTTAGGTTTTTTCCCCTCAAGGTCTTCATCTCAACAACATTGTGTTCAACTTGTAAAGGAAACCACTTGAGAAACTAGGGGAAATCTGATTTCCTTATTTGCATTCAATTTACTTACCACCAAATCTTTCTTTGTTCCAACCAGAAAGATGAAGCTGGAATCTGGCTCATTCTCCCTCAATGCATCTTCTAGCCACTGTCTGAAATACAAAAGGGAAATGAGAGAATTAGTCAGAGGGATTGTGTAGTATAGGAGGAAGTGACAGTTAATAGGGTTACAAGAAAAATGAGAGGATGAATTTATGCGAGAGTACTAGAAGTCTTTTCTTCTAGACAGAAAGTGACCAGGAGCTATTCCAACTCTTTTGAGTACATGCCTTCCACTAAGGAAAAGTTCAAATGTGCCCACCGTAGAGTACAAATTCAACAACTTTAGCACCCAGAGAGAGTTTTTATCAGTATAAGGGATGAAGTAAAGTTTTGATTGAGATTAGCAATAAGAAAACAAGAGGCAGAGGAAAAAAATATGAACAACATAGCAGATCAGATACAAACGAGAATAAAGAAGAGTGAAATAATCTATTCAGCATTATAAAACAGCTCCCTATGAAGGTTACATGATTCTTGTCTCATAAGCTTTTATATTTTTGTTACTCTGGCAATCAAGTTTCTCTTGAGTCATCCAACACAAGTCAAGGAGGGAAAGGAGTGTATGTGTGTGGGAAATCAGGTTCACAGGCTTCAATTATTTTCAGCCAAGCAGAGACACTAATATATATACACTATTTTACAAAGTCCTACGTAAATGAGCTAAGTACCACTGCAGTACTCTAAGGAAAAAGTCTAATATACATAAGATAAGACAGAGTACAGGTTGTAAAGAAACATGTACCTGCATTACAGTCACAACAGTATGTTAGAAATACATACGCTCTGAGCTGGTGACAACAATGTGGATCACAGATCCATGTAGGGTTTTACAGCCTGCACTAAAAGCAGAACAAGTTTACTTATACCAATCAGCATGCTGTTGTAACCAGACCATTACAAGAATCTGATCCAGTAAGTTTCAACTGCATCTACATACACTTTGAGTTTTTAATTTTCTCTGACTTTGACAGCCTATCCCCCAAGAGAATCGCTACAGAAACTAGAGAAAGAAAATAATTTCAGGCTAGCAGTGCACCTACAAAATAAGAGGCTCTTGAGATATTATGCAGGAGACGCATCTCATCAGTTTCACCATTTACATCAGATGCCAGCTTGTTATTCTGTTTATAAAAAATGGAAGAAAAAAAAAGGATGCTTTTGGGGTGCACTTCATCTCTTCCTGCATGTCTAGTTTTGGAAGAATCAAGCTCTTACAGAAATGCCTTTTTCTCTCCACTGGCTACAAAGGAAGTCAAGGGTAAGTAGTTCAAATTTATGCTCTGCATTTTCTTCAGAAAAATCCCACCCTATGTAATCCACAAAAGTGACTAACTCTTCATTTCTTAGCTCAATAGAAAGTACACTCATGACCCAGCAAGTTCTCAGCAACTACAGGGTCTCGATTGCAATTAAACCTGCTGTAAATGGTTGTCATGGTTTAGCCCCAGCCAGGAGCTAAACACTACACAGCAACTTGCTCACTCTCCCTGAGGTGGGAGAGAAAAACACAATAAACAGCTTATGGGTCGAGATAAGAACAGGAAAAGATCATTCAGGAGTTACCATCACAGGCAAACCAGACTCCACTTGGGGAAAAATAACTTAATTTATTAACAATCAAACCAGAGTAGACTAGTGAGCAACAAAACCAGATCTTAAAAACACCTTGCCCCTCACCCCTCCCCTCTTCCCAGACTTAACTTTACTCCCAAATTTTCTACCTCCTCCCCCTTGAGTGCCACAGATGAACAGGGAATGGGGATTGCAGTCAGTTCATCACACATTTTTTCTGTGGCTCCTTCCTCTTCAGGAGGAGGACTCCTCACATTCTTCCCCTGCTCCAGCATGGAGTCCCTCCCACAGGAGACAGTCCTCCCCAAGCTTCTCCAGCGTCCTTCCCACTGGCTAGTTCCTGAGGAACTGTTCCAGCATGGGTCCCTTCCAGAGGGTGCACTCCTTCAGGAACCAACTGCCCCAGGGTGAGCCCTCCATGGGCTACAGCCTCCTTCAGGCATCCACCTGCTTCAGCATGGGGTCCTCCACAAGCTGCAGGTGGATCTCTCCTCCACCATTAACCTCTACGGGCTGCTGGGGGACAGCCTGCTTCACCACAGGCTGCAGGGGAATCTTTGCTTGGAGCACTCCCTCTCCATCCTTCTTCACTGATGCTGGTGCCTGCAGAGTTGTTCCTCTCACATCTTCTCGCTCCTCCCTCTCCAGTGCTGAGCCAGGTCCAACGAAGACAGCTGCCCAGCAGGAGGCCAAGGCCAAGGGCAAGACCCACACCGCCCACCTCTCCCCCAACAGTGCTGCTTCATTTTCCCCTTCTTGAATATTTATCACAGAAGCATTATCATCATCACCAATTGGCTTAGCCTCGGCCAGCTGCAGATCCATCCTGGACCCATCCAGCTCCACCAAAGGGGAAGCTTCCGGCAGCTTCTTGGAAAAACCACCCCTGTAACACCCCCACCACCAAAACCCAACACAAAGCTTTAAAGGCTAAACCAAAATACAGAAACTTACTTGGTGTGATCCAAAGTCTGGATATCAGCCAGATCAAACACTGTTATTATAACTGCAATAAAAGACAAGAACAGAAAAAAAGTAATTAAGCTAGAAAGTGTATCAGAAGTCCCCAACTCATCTTGTTAAACAGGTAGAATGTTTGCATATAAAGTGCAAGAACAGATTTAACACAGAGGAGATGGAAGACTATCTATTTGCTCATTCCTCTTCCTTCTCTATCACCCAGTAAGACTGAAGTCCTCAGTCTTCAGCCTTATTTAGTCTTTACCTGTAGTCTGCAGTCTATAGTGCTATTACTCCTTTTATTTTGAGACTACTTTAATTCCTGCAGAAATTCTCTCTCACCAGAGGCAATGCAAGAAGTATCCACTTCTAACTTCAGCGATAATCTTACCCAAACCCGAATTCTTTTCCCCTGTAGATAAAAGTGCCAATTTTTATCACTGCATCATCAGAACATTCAGAGCTTGCAGGTGTGACAACATATCAATTCATGAAGTTTTTAGTCCCCTCTTCTCTCCAATAACCGACAGTCCATTCCACCACACTCTGTCCTACAGGTACCTTTTGAAGGAGCACATAGGCATATGTTTCTGTATGAAGTATGACCTCCTGTCACAGCCAGGATCAAATTAATATTGTTCTCACCCTCTGCTCCTCGGTAGTAAGCAGATGCAATGCACTTGAACTTTTCCTGACCTGCTGTGTCCCATCTGTGCAATGAGGGAAAAAAAGAAGTTTCAGGTTAATGAAACCCAGTGTAACCTGAGTAAACATGCTAATGAAGCAGCAGACTGGTACAAGTTGGAGAAGAACATGATACCAGATAAGTATTACCATCTGGAACATGTTATTCATTAACTACTGATAGAAATACAGTAAAGCTCTATCATTTAACGAAGACATTTGAAGTTTGTTTTTACTACTGGTCATTTTGGAGACACAATTCAAATATTCATGTTCTGCATGGTAATATCCTTTTATTAAAACATTTTTTCCTCATCTATGTCATTTGCATATATTTCTACTGTACAAATACTAGCTAAATCTTGCAACTGCTAGATACGGTATCTGTCCACACATTACAAATTAGAGAGCTACAGCTCAGTCCACCAGGTACTAATGACATCACTCAAGAAAAATCAAGAAAGTGCTTCTTATTAATGAACATGATTCACGGTCATCTCAGCTACCGCCAGCACTACAGAGGTTTGAGGTTTTGTTATAGCCTAGTACTGCCAGTCACGGACACTTGCAAATTTATCTGTCATGGAAATCTCTTGCACTAGTGCTTATCATATGGAGATGTTCTACCCAGCCACTAAAGATTCTGCAGATACTGCAACTGACATTTAGTAGCTCATGAACCTTATTACTTCAGCAGGCAAAATACTGATGCACGTGTCTACATTTTTAGACGGGCTCAAGTTCCAAAAGGATAGTACCTGGCAGAATTTTCAAAAACACAACGGCACTGAAATCAGTGGGAAATGGTTTTCTAAGTATTTTTCAATAAATCCCACTAGCCATTTATTTACATCAATGATATCCAAGAAAAAAAATATGTTCCTAAGTGAAAAGGTTTTTAAGATACACGCACTAAAACATTAAAACACTTCATGCAAAGCATCTTATTTCTGCTTTAGGTCATACTACAGCATAGATGATTTAATAATGCCCTGTACAGAACAATATTGCTAGCCACTGGACAAAGGATGTTGTTCAGCTGGACAAAGGACATCCTTCAACAGAAGCAAAGCAGGTGAGAGAAAGCCAGGATTCCCACTAGTCTGATAAACAAAGCTGAAAATCAAAGATTTTAAGTTCATGTTTTCATGAAAACACTTCAATCTTTCTGTGATTTGAAAAAGATGGACATAGGTGGTGTTAAATGGATGGTTGGACTTGATGATCTTGGAGGTCTTTTCCAACCTTAAAGATTTTATGATTCTAAGATCAGTTAGTCCCTAAGAAGTACTGAAATCACTGGACACCTTACCATTAATTTCAATGGCTGCAGGAATAAAACTCCCAGTAAAGCCAAGTAGCGTGCTCACTGAGCCTACTAAACTCAAATGACAGAATGGTGTAACAGTAGAACTGGATAAAGTGTGTGGCAAGAGCTTGCACTTCTCTTTCAAGAAACTTGACTAAGAACTCCACTGAAACTGCGCAAGACATCCAAGATTAATTTTCATTGACAAAACATTTTTTTAGGGATGAGAAATCCAAAATTTAACAATTTTTATTAAAACTGCAAATCTGGGTACAGAACCTGTTTTTCAAATCACATTATTCTTTGTGCAATTTTTTTTTTTTTTCAATTTCTATTCCACTAGAGCCTCCAGCAATTCAAGCTCTGCTGATATTGTACTCTGTGCAATAGTCACCCCCACTGTTTCAACTCACATCTGGAGATTGTATGGCATTCCAATTATTTCAAAACGTTCAATTTCAAAATCCACTCCAATAGTTGCCTTGTAGTCTCTGTCAAAATTATCTTTACAAAATCTGCAATTAAAAAAAAGGGATGAAATACTAGTACACCAAGGTACAAATAACTGCAAAACTAACACCATCTAGGGTAAATTATGAAGAAAATAATTAACTAACTGTGGAGTGGCTACATATTGCAGAAGCATATATAAAAACACCAGGAAACGAATTTGAAAAAAAAAAGAGGAGACACTGGACAACAAACTAGAAAGCATATACATCTAGTAAGCTCTCAGGATTAGGTGAGACTCAGAATAAAGTATCTACCTACATACAGATGACTTAAGTGTTTCAGTGAACAGCCCTAAAAGTAAGGAGAAAATATGAAACCAAGACTCAGACACTGGAAAGAATTATATTTTTTTTTTTGTTTTTTTTAGCCCATAGACTGTATTTCTTAAAAAAATATTGTATTGTATTTGACTGGATAAAAATAGTTCCAAATATAATAGATACTGATGGAAGTGCCGGAGCATTTCTTTCTGTGTTGGCATATCAAGCCTGTTTCATACCGTAGACTTTGTGCAATTGTCTTTTATTTAATAACAAACCATGGTTCAAAACAGAACCATGAAGTACTACCCTGAATGGATAGGTATGGAAACATTATAACATTTAAATAAAAAAGAGCAGAATCAAACCATCTGCTGAGATATACTGTACCTGTTGATAAGGCTGGTTTTCCCAACATACACATCTCCTACCACAACCACTTTGGATATTTTCAGCCTGTTAAAAAAATTTGAAAACATTACGTTTTTTAACAGCAATTTCAACATTCTCTCTCTAAAAATTCTGATTTAGATCCTTAAATTGCAAGCGATGAGCACATGTACCTGTGACTCCAGTTTACCTAAATGCCGCTGTGCTGCAAGATCAGTCTTAAATTGTAACAAAGAAAAATAAGGTAACAAAACAAACAAACAAACCAACCCACATCTCTGGAGCAGAAATAGTCCATTTCTTAATGTGTATTTTTTTTTCTTAAACGTAGTCCAGTGGGACATAAATTCTATTCTATTAAATTTGCTTTGACTACAACTGTATACATTTGGTATTTTGCACATAAGACCACAGAGTATCTGCATTCTTTTCATTACAATTAATCACAAGTTTCTCATTGACTTTAATAGTACAAATCAAGTCATAAGTGCAGAAACGAGAAACTGATGATAATAAAATAGCCCACTGCAGAATTTGTCTCTGGAGAAAAAACTCCACTGGTTTTTATAGGCTCCACAGGAGCCTATACATTTCCTGACTATCTGAAATAATATTAATCGGAAGCTGGCTTCATGCAAATAATCCTCTTTGCTCTGGGTCCTCCCACTGAATACAGCAGATGGGCTTTAGGTGGTTCAGTCTGCATCCTTAAAATGGAAATGTAGCGTATCTTTTAGGAGATACAGGTGGATAAGTGAATATAAGTGCATTTGTTGACCTAAACTTGGATTGACTTCTCCCATTGACATGCTACAAAAATGGCTTAAGAGGTTTAATGTTCTTTTGTATCAAGAAATGGCTTTTAAAGAAAAAAAATGGAATTAATCTTCTATTCAATACTATTTCTGGTGAAATCAGGCTTACATGTGTTGCTGATTCCAAGTTATCTATTCTAAATAGTCCAAATCTTGAGTGGTAAGCTGCATGACTAATATTTCAGAAAAAAACAAGGCATTTTGTGTGCCAGTCAATGCTAACTGGGTGGCCACGGACCTCTAAGCCACTGACATGTCTTTGCCTCATTAACTGTTACTGATAAAATACTGAATAAAATCAACAATCTTAAGAGAAAAGCAAAAAAGTAAGTGACGGTTTAAAGGTGTGCATTCCATTAATCCATATTGGGGGAAAAAAAAAATCTCCCTAGACTAGACAATTTAACACACTGATAGAATATCAAGAGTCTTATATACAGCCATTAGCTACTGAGTTTCTCAGACTACCTTTCCAAATGACAAAGAAATATTCCATTACTTGGTATAATGGAAATGGAAGATAACGGTTATTCCTGCCAAGTTTTACAATTACTGTACAAAACACTCAGTTGTCTGTTCCTCTTATCCCCAATCCACCCAAAAAATGACCTAATAATAATCATATCTAGAGAGCAGTGACAGGAAAGTGGTTTAATTTTATTCACAAAGCCAAAATTTAAAGTTTTTTAGCTATACTATGTTACTAGAATAAATGAACTGGAGAGTTGGTTTACTCTGGGAATAAAACCAAACAAATAGATCTTGGACACAGAGGGGAAAAAAATGCCTCAATTCACTAAAGCATATCTTGCTAGCAAAATTGTCTGGACACTTGTAAAAAATTCACATGAAACTAAGACAGCGACTGTGTTTCTAATAGGCAATAAACTCACTGATATCTCCCAGGGAGGTATATTTTGGCTTTAATTTTTTTTTAGCAAGACTCTCTATTGAAATGAATAAAAAGTTCCATTTAAAGATGGAGACCATGACAAGTCTCGTGGTAATCAACAACTCTGGATTTGAAAGAATAGTGAGCTAATTGTCACTATTCATAGAAGAAAGATCCTTCACACTGGAAGACACAAGCGTTTATCACTAAAGTATACAGCTATTTATTTTAACTGAATAGTGATGATTTTAACACAGTTTAGCTTTCTTCCCTTGCTTCAGGAATTAAATCAGTACAAGTAACAGTTCTGAGACAGATTATGTGGTAAAAAAGAACACCTTAAAGAATATTAGGAGGTCATAAAACAGTTTATTTGGATTTTTTAATGTTATATATTTACAATAATTTTGCTCTAGTTTTACAGAAACGTTTAAGACAACTTCTCAGCATGTATACTTCTAAAAGACTAAAGCTAGATTCTTCTGTGTTTCAAGCAACTTAAAACTCTGTATGTTTATATCCCCCCAAAACCTTTATTAACTGCTCATTTGGAACACCAACAGAAAATACAGCAAGGCTAGATCTGCTCTATTCCTTATAACTGCTCTAGAATCCTGCATAATCCTGCATAATCCTGCAAAATTCAACACTAATTTTAAACAGTCGACGTTCTGAACTAAGAGTTTAGTTCAAAGTTGTTACACAACTATTTGTTGATAAACAACACAGCTATTTTTTTTTTTCAACACTACTTATGCCAGCAGAAACAGCATCGTCAACACTTATGGAAGAAGAGGCACTCTATTCACTTACTGTCAAACAGGTCAGAGAACTGCCACAGGCATGGGCTTAGCTGCCTTAAAATATACTGGACTGAGGAAGAAGAGGAATGAGGGAGGAAAAGCCTATGAAAGAAGCAGGCTATAAAGAGCTTAAAATACTTTCTTCACTGCATACTTGGTTTATTGCAAACTTACCCAGCTGTTCTCGTGCTCTGCTGACAAGCTGTCTTGACCTCTGCATGGAAGTAGTCTTTAAACTGCAGACAGGCCTCAGGTGTGTACCACTGAAAACAGGAGAGGACAGCTACTGGGATAAATTGTTTGATGTCTACCTTGCAAGAAGTCAAATCAGCAAGGAAAAAGTAGATGACAAGATTAATTCAAAGATACCCTGGCACAAGAAAAGGGACAACTCGGGTTAGAAGGCAGTAAAGCTTCTCCGCAGTTAAGTTTGTAAAAACTCCTTTGGATAGTGCCATCGTTTGACCACCTTTCTGAGTGTCAGCATCTGAGTAGTCGCTAAACTTTCACAGTCAAATACATTTGCTCATCATTCTGTACAATAGCAAGTACCTTAAATTATCCCAGACACACAAGACAAAACCAGATGGAAGCATGCCACCAGCAAGTCATTATTAATACAAAGTCTTTTAGAACTCTTATGTGTGAAGCACTGTTTTTATTACTAGTTTTTAACTAGGCATTAGTTTAAAATGAGAAAAACATATTTTACCTTATATTTGTTTAAAAAAAAACCTATGGCAGTTTTCATAAAATTAAAAGCAAAATATATGGCTGAGATCAATCATGGGAAAGAATGCTAACTGCCTTAAAAGGATCTGTTGAACAACCAAAAAAAACCCAGAATGGTAATTCCTTGTCCTTCCCTGTCCTTAACTCTTCTATCATACTTCAAGTGCAAAACTCTTTGGGGACATGAATGATCTTTTCTGTCTGTGTTTCTACAGTGCCCTACATTTGATCTACTGTATGACTAAGGCTCCTATATAAACAGAAAATGAAAACTGCCTCAAATTCTTCAACCAAAACCTCCATATAGATCTAATTTGACTTTCTGCATAATTAGTATCAGCTATGGTTGCCACTTTTATAGCAAGTCACTTTCTGTAAAGCTTAACAGAAGAAATTCAGATTATTATTAAAGATATCAGCATTGAATGGGAACACGAAGTCACATTCATCTTTGAAATATATCGTTAAACAATTTGTAATTTTAGCAGAAGACACCTGTACACTAAATTTAAATAGTATTAGCACAAGGGAAAGATAGCTCAGTATGGCAGATGCAGACCAGAGGGATAATGAATGCTTACCTTGGGAAACTGGGAGATTATTCTGTCCCTACTCACTGGGGGAACCAAATGCATTAGGTTGGACTTCATCCTCCAAATTCAATTAAATTCTACTAGACAGGAAACATGTAAAGAGAAACACAGTATTCAGGAATTGCTTCAATATAAGAAAAACATGGGTTTTTTTTAAAAAAAAAAAAAAAAAAAAAAAAAGTTAATAGTTCTTATAGACTCATCTTTTTTTCCTTTCAGTACAACTGACAGTTCTTTGACTTCATTTGCATTAAAGAAAATCTATTTTTTTTATGTAAAAGGGACCACTTCAGTGTGCATAGCTGTAGAAGCAAACAGTCACTTTCTGAAACTACAAGGCAGCAACTCTAATTCCAGGTGAGGGCTGACAATTGTCCACTTAATTCAGCATAAGTGCTTGAAGTTCAACCCTCAAAGGATTTTGCTGTGTTAAATTTAAAAATCTTGCTCGTCATTGTTTGAAATGCCTTTGCACTAAGCACATTAATAAATGTTAGGGGATACCAGATTTCATTCGGTCAGAAGAAAAAAGGAGGAAAGATGAAATTTCCACATTTTTTGGCACACCATCAAACTTTCATCCAAGATCAGCTCAGAAAGAATGAAATCAGCAGATAGTCTGACTTGGAAAAAGAACAGCGTTCATATGAAAATCACAAACGCATTTAGATATCCCACTTGAGACATACCAATTTGGTTATGCAATGAAACCTCGTGGGTTGCTGGAGGAGGGGACCCTTAACAGGGTACCAATTTCTTACTGGCATTCAAATGAAAGTTTCTAATAAGAATATTCATCGTGTAGCAAAGTGTAAGAAAGGACTCACCGTGCAGCAGCTGATGCAGCAGGATCTCAGCCACACAAACAGCTCAGCCTGCTGCTGCGTGGCCATAGCAACAAGCTGGCAACAGTTCCCTTCCTCTCCTTCTCTTACAGATCAGGAAGGCGGAGTTGGAGTAATTTAACTACACGTAGGGCCCTAGTTTTAAAAGAACAAACTGGCTTTAGTGGCCATACAGATTCCTTTGATCAGAAACCACTCCTTAATAAACCCAATGGTCCTCTAATAGCGTATAAGAAAAACAGTTGTATATATGGATACAAAGAGCAGGATTAACACAGCAAGGAACTTACGGAGTGGGGAAATGTTACGGTGCTAATATTAAGCATGGTAGCAATTACAAAGAAACGCATGAGGGATTTTTTCAGAATTTCAACTTGTTTTCATATCAGCTTTAGAGTCAGGATGTGCATGCCACCAGTGAGACATAAAAAAAGCACAGTTGTGTTTTACAACCCCATACTAAGAATGCTGCTCAACAAAATTACTAATCCACTACTTAGAATTAATGTTTTATTCTCTTTTGCAAGGAATAGCTTCTAAACCATTTCAGGCACTCATGTAGTCTCAACCATACTGAACCACCCACTTTTCCCCAAAGAATCCAGATTTGCAGCTGATAGGTTATTTACCAAAGGAGCTTACATTACAGTATTTATTTATTACCACATGCATATTTCTATTTATCATGCTATTTGTGACCATATAAAACTAGAGAGATCCAGACCCTTTTTATGGTGTGCTCCTGCCCTCTTGGCAAGTTTGAACAATTTTACAGCAATGTAAATGTCTTAAAATAACAGTTCTGAAAGCAAAAAGGAAAATCCTGGCAGTTGGTAAGAGTTTCAAACACTAACTTGCTTTCTCCATACCCTCCTAGTTCTAGTTGAACATATCTTAAGTAAAAACGCCATGTGTACGGAAGCTGACTCACTGCTTGTCTCCTAGACCTCCTTCACAAACTAAGCTTAAAAAAAAAAAAAAAAAAAAAAAAAAAATCAATTCAACAATCTCAGTCAATCCAAAGTACAGGAGGGACAAAGGCAACCAAACAGAAACATCTTAAAACTGAGAGGCTATCTTCACTTATATTGCATGTATTTAATCTAAACCTCCTACACACATAAACACGTCTCAATTTACCAAATCAACAAATTAGCCACACCATTAGAGGAAAAAGATCAATGACTTAAGAAACATGAAGCTGCTAAAAATACTGAGAATGATCAGTACTAAGATCCAGATTTTCTCTTCTTACAGAGCTGAAGGGCATTCAGTCACCAGGGAGGTCTGAGAATATAGTGTCTCCATGGCATCGCAAACCTCCTTATATAAATGTTGCAGGAACAGTATCACCAGCAGATTCTGTGGATAGACAAAGGATTTGAGGAAGGCATTCAGAAGCAGCGCAAAAAATAAGTTAATGTCATGACCACTAACCAAAATCGGTATTCCAAACTATAGTGAAGAAGACAGAACAACTCATGTCAAAAAGACAAGAGCACAGTTAACACTGAAAGGCAAGAGAAGTCCGATCTTCTCCTGTTCCTTCTACGTTGAAAAAAGTTCACATTTTTCTTACTGAAATAGTGTGAAAGCTTACAAATATATAGTTAGTGGAAGTCCAATCTAATTCAGGAGAATAGTTTCTACTTTAGATAATCTGCTCTAAAATGTTGCAGAAAAATGAATCCTTTCCGGAAAATACTTTTTTAAAGTAATAATTTTTCTTTTATGGATTTTGAAGATCAACAAGCCAGAATCTATTCCTGTTTTTTATTTTAATCCTGCTGATCTGAATGACTTTGGCTTTGTAATCCAGTTTAAGAACTTTGATTATTATAATTGTTACTCAGACATAATGAAAAATACCTCAACGACTTTTCTATTTGCAGAGAGCGCTAACCTTTTATAGCACTAGCTGTTCAGAGTTGCTTTTTCCTAATGCCAGATCAAATCTGACAATCCAGAGCACCCTTAGGTTGCAATTACTTTCTGTGTACCATTCTCCAACAACACTATACTTTTTAGCAAAATCACATGAAAAAGATATCAAAGTCTTGAATAGTTATGGGAAACTACCTAATGACAATGGAAGCCCATGCTACCTATTCTAGATGTTCATAGTGACATTCTGGAGACTAAGAAAACCTAGTCCAAAGCTACTAAGCTCCCTTCAATCCTTGTACCTGAAGGTACTCACCTGTTATATCTCTGCCATTAATTCGGCCACCATTTTGTTCAATATGATTTTTTTTTTTTTCAATTTTATTCCAGTGACATTAGTTTAAAAACGGCGGGCGGGGAGAGAGCCTCCCTCCATGCTTTAGCAGGGAAGCGAGGTAAAACCCCCTCCACACCGCAGTGGCATGGCGGCGCTGCCCCCCTTTCCTCACCCCCCCGCCCCTGAGGGGCCGCGCCTCAGCTCACCCGCCCGCAGCCCGCCACTGCAGCAGCGTCCGATTCGCCAACTACGCCACTGACGCAACTCTCGCAGCAGCCACCGTCAAAGGCGGTATTTACGCTGCTGACGCAGGACCGGGCTCTGTATGCTTGGCTGCGTAGTTTTTATTCACGGAGTGCGGCGTTGCTGTGGCAACCAGAGCACGCGGGCGCGAAAGGCGGGAACTGCGGAGCGGGAACCGGGGACAGGCTGAGGCGGCGACATGTTGGTGGGACAGGGCGCCTTTGATTATTTAGTCTATTTCTTTTATTTTGAAGAGAGAAATGCAGTTGTTTAGCAGGTGCTTTAACTTTGCAGCTGTTTTTGTTTGTTTTTTGTTCTTTTTTTCTGTTGAGTAGTTTTCAATATTGAAGGCTTATGCGAAGGTTTATGCTGCGCCGTTTTCCTTACTGAGGGAAGGGGGAGGTCAGCCATTGCCGATTATTTCAAACGCTAATGGATTCTGAGGGCGGGTTTAAACTAGACTCCTTTTAAAAGAATGCTTTCTTGAAAAATAGCGTTTCGTTTGCATTTCTTTTAGTATTATTTTGGGCCCCTTTACTAGTGTGGGACATATAGGACTACTTCACTTTAAACCTTTAAAAAACATTTCCTCCTTCACCTTGCTATTTTAAGCTTTCTCTCTTTTTTCTTTTTTTTTTCAGTGTTCAGTACAGAATTAAACCAGATCAGACAACTCAGCAGATGACCTGACATTAATGCTGATGACCATGAACCGCTGTAGCCTCTTCTTTCATAGCTTCCTAACAATGAATGTGTGCTAAAACTGCCCTCCTGGGACACAGAGCATTGTGTAAAGTTAGTTGTCTTTTTGGTACATTCTGTCCAGTGGCCAGGTACAGTTATTTTGAAGTATTTTTAGGGATAGGGAGAATCCTTCCCAGGAAAAACTGGGATGGCACATGCTCGTATCTCAGCCAACCTCCCACCCGATATAGATCCCACAAAAGCTGCTATTGCCTTTGGAAAGAGGGCCCTTCCTAAACTGAATGAGGAGTTGCAGTCTCCTGAGCTGCTGACTCAGCAGCGGGCATTGATGGCACTGTGTGATCTGGTCCATGACCCAGAAAATGTCTACCAGGCAATAGAATTAGGTAAGTGATCTATTGTCACAGGCTTTGACACATGGGGCGGGGGGGGAGGAGGGCGGGGAGGGGAACGCCACACTTTACTTTTGTGCGCTACTTTTTTCCTCTCAATATCTTTAATGACACAAAATGGCCATGAAGATATTTGGGTTTTAATCTCTACTTGTTTTACCTTAAAAAGGTAAAGAATATAATAATACCATATATATGACAGGTTTTTTAGGAGTAGTCTCACTTTAGGATTTATCAATGACTCACTAGAGATTTTATCATCCCCTAACTTCAAAACTAGTGCAGAATCCTTTTTTGTTTGTTTGTTTATTCTGAATTGTAGTTAATTCCTAACATAGGCTTAATTAAAAAAAAAATTAGCACTCTGTTGTGTGCCTACATAGCTCCTTGTGTAACACAGAAGTAGTCTCAGGTTTGCTACTGCTTTTTTCTCTATTTTCCTCCTTCATATTTTTTCTTCTTAAGAGATATTCATAATAATGTTCAAAATTTTTTAAGTAAGTTATTTAATTAACAATAACTGCTGAAGTGATGCAAGATTGTTGCTTGCTTGTGTTGGGGGTTTTTTTGGTCAGTGATATGTGTGTATACACATAATCATTTATTTCTATATATGAAAAGCAATGCTGCATGTTTTTACGTAGCCCATGCTACAGTTACAGAAACTTTAAGAAAAAAAAAAGCAGAAGTCAATCCTGCAACACATGCTTTTCTGAAAACATCAACAGCACCACTGACTTCAGTTATTTTTGGAGTTATGTCACTTCATAAATATTTGCAAGATTGGGATTTAACTTGATACAGGAGACAGAAGCTTGTTTGTAGCATGGCATTTTTGGCAGTAGGCATTGAAACTTTTAAAGTTTCTTCCCTACTTGAGGTATGACAATGAGAGCTTCACCATCAGGACACGATGATCATTCTGATTGTTTGCACTTCAAATTGAGAAATAAAAATGAGTATTGCTATTTTAAATTAATGCTGAAGGTAAGAAATGTTAAAATGAACTATTGTGTCTTGCAGGATTCTTGGATAGCCTGAAGACTTTGCTGCTACATCATGACAGTACTGTCCGACAAAAAACAACAGAAATCCTCTATATAATGACTATGCATAATGTTGGCAGGTAGGTGTAATTCCAGAGCTTACTGAATGGTACAGGAAGCAATTAAGATGTTTCAGTGAGAAATAAGAACAGAATTTATAAGTTTTGGCAATGTAAATCAGAATATTTATTTAAGATTAAGCATCTCACAAATATATATTAGTTTTATTATGTTTATTTAAAATCTGTCCTCCAATGTTGTTTGTAGGCAAGGGTTGCTAAAAAATGAAGTACTTTCTGCCCTCACTGAACTCTTGGATGATCCAGTAGACATCTGTCGGAAGAACACGCATCAGATTTTTGAAATTATGGCAAAATTACCTGAAGGTAGGGATTTTTTCCGTGGTTAAGTAGGTGAATTTACCTGATTCCCTATGCAGTATCTTCCAGATTTATTTTGTTCCATTTTCCTTGAAAATCATATTTAAAACCAATATATTTTCTAATTTTCTTTAGTTAGTTTTCCTATAAAAATTTATTCTTTGAGTGCTGTCAGAAAATTTAAAAGGTTCAACTGTAATCTTTTTTTATCGGTGGAGACAACTGTTTTCTAGAGCTGTTTTTGCACTTCTAAAAAGTTGCAAATTATGCAATAACTGTAAAAATACTTAGCCAAAATATAGTAAATGCTTTACATAGATAACAAGTGAAATGCCCTGTGTTAACATAATACATCTGTGAATAGTCTGTCTATATACTGGGAGGCTAATCCTGCTAGATCTGCTAGCTTGATTTTCTTAGGTCTTATGCAAGTTAAGGCTACCTACATTTTGTGGACTGTACACTTAAATTTGTATTTCAGAATCAGAAATTCACTTTGTCCTCTTCTATTCAAAATGATGATCAGCTGTTCATCATGATGCACTAATTTCACAGCACACAAAGTTTGTAGGAAGTATTTCTGGTGTTAGGAGGTACAAATCTTTTGAAATTTGTTGTATGTCTTCCCCATTGCTTGCAAGCACTGGTGTAGAAGACGACAAATGAGCAAGTAAGGGCAGCGTCCATTGCACTCTGTATTCCACAGATTACCTATTAGTGTGTCTTTGACCTCAGGCTCATAGGCACTGTTTCTTAAATGTACATTTTGACATTGCTTTCAGGTGGTGAATTTAAAATTAAAAAAACAAATATCATGCAAGGAACAATGAAGACGTTTGCTTTTTCTGCTATTTTATTCAGATACTGTTTGCTCTTAGGTGAAATTGTTAAATGGACTTGGTAAGATATTAAGTTAAAAATGTGACAAATTACACCTAACTTCAGATGTCAAATTGAGCGAGTCATCCTACACTCCCTGTATAGCAGGAGAAAAAGCAGTATCTCCGGGGGCAAGAAGTCTGACATACCATAGGAGCTCAGTTTAGGGTACTTAGTTAGGAGTTCTGCTCTGGCGATGTCCATTTATCTGCAGCGAGATAAACAGAAGCTGGGTTGATTACATCAGTCAGGCATCGAAATGCTTCAGCCTAAACAGAGGAATTCAAGCTGAGAATTTGTCTTTGACTTGCCAGAAGAAGAGGTCATTGTACCTTTTATAGGCTTTCCTTATATTTATTATGTAAATTTATAGTTTTCTAAATCTTTTATATCGTAAGGGAATTTATGCTGATTTGTTACTTTTATTTCCAGATTCTATGATTATAATTTCCATAGTTTTCTAATCTGAACAGTAGTCTTAAACTTTACTCTTCCAGTTGATGAAAATTATAATTTTAAAATTAAAATTTCAATCTATAGCAATTACCAATTAAAAAGCCATACTATTTAAGTTTATGGGAAAGTATCTTGTCTGAGGAATTTTGTTACATTACAGGTGCTTAAAAAAGAATTAAATGAATGCTTAAAGCCTTGCTGAGTGAGTGCACATGAATTCTAAAAATAAAGATGTATTTTTACACACGTGCAACCCTTTTCAAAGTTCTAAATAATTGAATCCATATGAAGGATATTAATATCATTGGCTAAACAACTTTGTGAACATTACTCTAGAAAATCAGATTTCTTGTCAATTTGATTTGACTAGTGGTTTTACAGATTTTTCAAATCAAATAAGATAGGCACTTGGCTTAAGTAAATCTTAACCTGTCTGACTGCCTTTGAACAATTCTGTTCCTTACCTTTGTAGACAGATAGATACCATCCTGTGAGTATGTGGATCATAACAGAAACTTAAAGAAGTAAATAAACGTTACCAGATTTTTGCAGATCACTGTTAATCATTAACCATTCATCCATACTGGCTAAGGCCGCCTTCTTAGCCCTTTTGGAACTGTGTAATTCAGTATTAAGCCTTGCTATTCAGTCCCTGCTGTACTGAATTTTATTATTAACTTTAACCTTCAGATGTGGCTAGATCTCTAGCAGACTAATGCAGGACCTTACCACTTGTCTCCTTTTGCTGATGGAGTTTTCAGGTGTGTGCATGATGCGCAACTGAAGTTTACTGGAAACTGCCTCAGGGTTGGTGGCTGCTGTACATAGCATTTTAGATATGAATTTGAGACTTACAGATGTAAACTACAACTAATGTTACATGTAAACAACTGTCTGCTTTTAGGTTCTATCTCCCAAAGCTCAGAGCGTTTATTAAGCAGGTTGAAGTTTAGCTATGTAAGAAGAAAACAGTCAATGGAGGATGAATTAAAATTCTAGGGGGGAAAAAGCAATTTTAAAAACAAACAAACAAAAAAAAGCTGAGTGGCCCTGAGAGGAAGTGAGGGCTTTTTTTCCCATTTTTGCTGTTAGATGCTTTCTAAAAAGCAAGGGCTAAAAGCATTTTATTAGAACCATCATTTCTATTTAGAGACTTACTGTAGCAATAAACAACATTAGCTGTTGGTGGTGCCAAAACATAAAACATTGCTTATTAAGAATTCCACATAAATCAAAATACATTGCCCAAACCAGAGGATAAGTAATGGTACACCATATTGCCAGTCCGGTCTACTTCCTTTATTTCATCTTTGTCCCTGCAGGCATCTGAATATATCATCTTCGGTCAGGAACCACTGATGAGAACTGTCACAACTGTAAAACCAGTTTGGTGATAATCAGGAGGTGTGAGATTATATAATACAAGGAGAAATCAAGTTGCCTTCTGGAGTGGAAGGATTATCCAACCCCTGCTGAGCTGAGAACTCAGCTTTTGCTGAGAACCAGCTGCAGCAGTGTTTCTCCTCAAAACCTTGCCTTTGATTCAAGGCAAAAGATTCATAGAAGCTCTAAAGTGAGGAGAAGCCTCTGCCAGAAAATGACCACCTTCCAAATCACGTTACAGACCCAACTTAGTGAAAGTTGCCTATATTTACAAGAAAGACTACAATTCTCTGAGTGGCAGTTGCTTTTCAGTGAGGCTTCTCTTGAGCTTAGACTGATACCTGTTTCTTCATTTTACCTCTCCCACTTCAGGTACTGGTGGTAGATAAGAATCAGGGTTTCCAAATCAAATTATCTTTAACATCAAGACCTGTTTCAAGGAATGGTTCTGGAATTTTTTCTCCAAAAAGCAGAAAAGGGTAATTAGTAGTATACAAAAAGATAATTTAAAGAATTGTAAAATTGATTATTTGTATAAATTCTGTGCATCAGTGCCTTCATTGCAATTTCATTTTAAATGTAAGTAAGGAGAGTTACTTTTCTAGAAACCTGATATTTATGTCTGTTTTGACTAAATTTTTTCTGTTGCATGAAAATGTCTCTCTGAGTTATTACTCTTGGAGGAAAAAGGTATTGTTCTGAGTCATATATTCTTTTTATTTAGATAAAAATATAACATATATAGATATAAATGTATATGCCTGTGTTTAAGGGTTGAAAGATAACTCCTTGAGCAGAATGCTGTTATTGTAGAATGGACTCACGTACAGATGGCACAAGAAACTGTCTTATCTGCCTCTCTGCATTTACTTCTACACTTCACATCCAGTTAATGAGATAGGATGTACCTTGTAATCAGGTGGAGGAATTGAGCAACGAATATACTATTCCCCAGCTAGAATTCTGATGTTTTCTACAGCAGAGGTAATTTACAGGGCCAGTAAAGCAATATGTTCCACACTAGGCAAGAGGAAGATAAGCTGTACATGCATTTGGCATGAAGTGTTTTATGGATATTTAATCCTCTTAGACAAAGACTGAGGAGGTTTGGATAGGGCAATGGATTTTTAAGTTTGCCAGAACCTCTATTTGGGAAGACTGCAAGAGATACTATTTCTTCTACTTTACTGACCCTCCGCCTCTCCACTATTCCACTCTTGGAAAACCATAACCAATCTGATCTGTGGATAAGGACTGTTTAATAATACCTTTATCCTTTGAAACTTGTTTTGCTGTATGGAGTACAAAAGATAAAAGGACAGATGGCATTCTTATTGCAGCAGATGGAACATCTCTTCTATGAATGTCATTGTTGCCCAGGTGAAGTGAACTACCAGCTGTATTAATGCATTTTTTTTCAGGTGGCAGTGCACTGCATCACTGATAAACCTAAGAACTGTGAAAATAGATGCAAATTTAATTGCATGATTTATCCAGGTGGATGACTAAGAGTCAAGTGATTTAATTTCAGCATCTGTCTTTAGCCCAGACTTTTTAGTTTTAACTTTCCTGTGCCTCAGTTTCCTTACACAATTAGAAAATAGGATTATTTTACTTCTGTGTAAAACATAATTTATTTACAAATCTTGAATTCTTCAGATAGAAAACAGAATAACCATGAATTACTCAGAATACTAAGATAAAAAACATCAGAGGAATTCAATTATTAGAGAGTTAATAGCAAGGAATTGCTATTCAGAGAACATGATTATGTGAATTGATTATTTAAACTTAATAAAGTTAATTATTTACTGCTTTATTCCTCCCTATGCCTGTGCTTTTTGTAAGCTAAGTAGGAACACATGGCGGTGCTTCAATTTCTTTTCTCCTTCCCAAGGAGAAATGTAACTGTCTTTAGAAATACCCTTAGGCCTTTGCTAAAATTCTAGGTTTTCCACTTTTATTCTAGGTTGCCTATAATACTTATGTTGGAAGGACCTTCTTAGTTGAGTAAAGATTTTTTTAACCTGCTAATAATACATCACATTTTTAAAATGTGGGCCTCTTGCTCTCCTCATAATTGACTACACTTTTTTTTTTTTCCAGTTTTTAGTTTCCCTACCCAGCTTTCTTACCTTGAAGCTGTGCTGTAATGAATGCCAGTGTTCCTTGTCACATCTTTCACTAGTCTGAAATGGTCACGGTACCATGAAAGCTAGAGGTGGAGGAGGCATACCATCTAGTAGTCCATTCCTTGGAAGAGGAAGCCCTGACTCATTTTATACCTTTTTTTTTTTGCAATTTAGCTGGCTAATAATAGGCTATTTTGCTATAGAAGGCAATTTAGACTAGAAATGCTGTGCCATTTTTCAAGTAAATGGTAGCACTCTATGGTAAACAAAGTGGGAGGATCCTGTAGTAGCTCTCTGGACTGTACTACCATATATAGGTTTTAGTTCACTCACCAGGTCAAGCAGCTTCACTGCAAGTATCACAAGCAGGCAGTAGTATCTTCTCATTACAAGTCTTAAATACTCCCTGTGTGGCAGCACAAATCTTTTATACCTTCAAGGTGCAGCCTCATTGGCTCTTTTGCCTCTGTCCTTCAGGTGTAACAGTTAACAGTGCATGCTTAAAGGAGCCCTGGGTCTTCAGTACAAGGATAAAATACCTCATTCAACATTAGACACATTTTTCTCCATTATCGATTATGTCTCGACTGAAGAGTTGTGAAAATCCTAACCCCTGACTTGAGCCTCAGAGAATATTTTTTTGTTATAACTGCATTCTCTAGCAAGGTTGAAAATTATTATTGCTTGAATCACTGCCTTCAAGATTATTGTAGTTCTCTTGGCAGTCCCAGCTCATCATTAGCTTAAGTCTCCAAGTCACTTAGAAAATCCTAGCTTGAAATTAGATATCCTCAAACAGGTCAAAGAAAGATTCTTACACATAAGTTAAGAAAGATAATGTCTTTTTGATGCATTTTATAGAAATGCTAAGAAGCAATAAAGGAATGAAACTATTCAAGCACTATCAAATATTTTCAGCTGGTCTCAGAAATGATTCGTGGAATGAAGGGTATTAAGTCAAATTCTGTTGGGATATTCTTCAGGGATATTATTTATCTAGCATCCTCTAACAAGTGATTTTTCTGAGTTTATACTGTTTGTACAAGAGTTGCACCTTTTCTTAATGTATATCCAGACTTCTAAAAATTTCAGTTAGAGGATGTTCTGGAAGAACATTGCTGTAGCCTTGCAATTTTCAAGAAAACTTCAATGAAAAAACATCAGTAAGACTTATGCTGACAGATCACCTTATATGGTCACTTAAAAAAAAAATTAGATTTCTCTTAAAGCCAAATTTTTCACAAGGTGAGCCAGACAGAATTTTGTATTGATTTGCAAGATGTGCCGAGAGCTCAGCAGTACAAAAATGTGAACATATTTTTCAGATTTTTTTAAATCTTTAAATGCAGGTTTAGGAGACCAACTTCAGGCACTATTCAAAAATTTATGGGGATGTGCTTATACCTATTTGTATTTCTAAGCATAGACATCCGTGCAAATTACCTCCTTATGTAAGACAATCTGCAGGTCGGCTTCTTATGTATCTTGCAGATACCATGGATGTTTATTTCCTGATATTTCCTATAGATCTTGATCTATAACATCTTTCCTAAAATTGCTACTAACCATCTCCCCCAAAAATATAATAATAACATGCATTCAGAATTTGAAAAGATATTAAATGGGAACCCATCCCTTAAATGTTACTGAGTTGCTCAATATAATTGCTTAAAATTGAAACTGCTGAATGTTGGTCAATAAACTGAGGAAAAAGATCTGGAGAGAAAAAAAAAAACCACAAACAAGACCTCAGCAGTCTGTCATAAAGGAAAGAAAACTTCACAAATATTATCCAGTTAAGTAACTGTCATAACACTTATTAATGAACACACTATAGACACGTTCAGTATCACCTGAATTATTTATTTTTTTAAGTGGATAGTTTAAATGTTGATGTTGTTAACCATTTTGTTTTAAATTTCTTAGAGCCCTTGGCTGAGATTTCTTGCACTAATCATAGTACATGTGGGAACAAAAGTAGAAGGTTATTTTCCAGTGTGCATGTGTGTCTGTGTCTCTGTGTACGTATGTGCTTTACAATTATCAAACATATATTTACACACCAACTTTACACTGAAGTCTTTAAGAAGTCTTTTCTATGGCAGGGGAAAGAATCAACTGACCAAAGACTTAGGTCTATATGATCCATTTGAGATTTTCCAGTATAGTCCCACAGAGCTTCTTATGCATTCAGACATTTGCCGGAATGTTACTCCATCCAGTAGTGTTTCTTTATGAGATGAAACCTGGAGCTGAGGAATGCATCTCTTCAGTTTCCTTAACTTCACTAAACTGTAAATAATTTAAATTATTAAATTGAAATATCAAGACATTTAGTTATTGTTCATATCGCTCATCTTTAACCTTCTAATAATACATCACATTTTAAAAATAATTTTAAAACCAACAAAAAAAGACTTTGGAGGCTATATACTACACAATCTCCATGGCTCCTGCTTCTTGGGAAATCTGTTAAAATATTACAATTCCCAGAATGTACTTGGAGCAGTGGAACAGAATTGTCCGTTGGCAAATTTCACATTCAGCAATCCAGACACTACAACAATAATTTTAAAAATTGCCTTGTGATTTTTTTATCTGTATTAAAAAAGGAACACTAACCTACTTCTTAAATATAGTTTGGTTTTTGTGAAACACCACAAGATTTGGCAAAAAAAGATGTAAAAGAAGACTGTTTTGATGTATAAAACTCCTTATCAGTAGAAGAAACACTGACCTTAATTTGGCCTATTCATAGATTAATTTCATGTAGTTTTGCTGCATATTTGAAGCTTTAAAGAGCAGAAAGAGCTGCTAGTCAGTTTGGAAATCACAGAACAGTTGCGCACCAACAATTCCTTTAACAGGCAAGATGTCCATGAGAAACAGTAAAGTAAAGCAGAAGTGTGTACATAGTATATGCTGCGAGTCATGTGCATACATGATGTATGTGTACATACTGTTTGGCTGTGTGGACCAATATTGTGGGTGCGTGCCCATTCTCTATAACTTTAAGTAGTATTTTGCTTAAACTCTCCTGTTCTGTAGCTTCTGGTTTGAACTAGCTTTTCTTCCCAACACAACCATTCTGCTCCACACCCTGCAAACAAGTTCATCTGTCGCTAACCAGCTTTATATGTTCACATCAGTAAAATTTTAGGAGAACTGGATGAAGAATTATTTCTTACACAGAACATGATAACACTGCCACTGTAGGAAATGGATTGAAACAAATGGAATAAAAGTGCAGTGACTGTGGTGAAAACTTCTCCACAGAGTTAGGCCTTAATATCTTTTTTTGTTTTTGTTTGGGTTTTTTTTATTTTTTGGAGGTTTTTTTCCCCTCTGTGTGTGTGGTTTTTTGGAGAGGTTTTCACTCTCCGGAATGTATATTTGTGAAAAATAGTATAGTGGGTTAAGGGGGCAAAAGAGGAACTGCGTACATAGGTCAGATTTCCCCTTTTCTCTCCTTGGGCTACTAAGCATTGCCCCATTTTTTTTCCACTAGAAGTGGAAGCGGTTAGCCCCTTTTTTATCACTTCAGGAAAACAGATTAAGCCCAAGGATTCTTAGCAGAGGCCAATATATTTGAGATTGTTCTGAATGATGACATCTGTCACTGCATCAAAGACAAATTGGATGTTACTGGTATCAGTGGCGCAGGTGAAGTGTGAGTAGATCTCCTTGGTCTCCTTGTTGCGATTCAAGTCCTCAAACTGGCGTTGGATGTAGACTGCTGCCTCCTCATAAGTGTTTTGGCCTTTGTATTCAGGAAAGCAGACTGTTAAGGGGATGCGTCGGATTTTTTCTGCCAGCAGATCTTTCTTATTCAAAAAAAGGATGAGGGAAGTGTTGATAAACCAATTGTTGTTGCAAATGGAATCAAAGAGACGCAAACTTTCTGCCATTCGACTCTGTAGGAGAAGAAACAACAGGGTTAACAATCATGTTTCAGCATAGCTGTGGAAAGGACACAAAATACATTATTATGTCTATCAATGAGCAAAATCTGCTTTTAGAAACAATTTTTGTTTTATTTGGTGACTGTCCATCTTACTTGACCATGAAAGTTCAAGGATCCTAATTCACTTATTTTGATACAATACA
This sequence comes from Tetrax tetrax, assembly GCA_009806455.1. NCBI lineage: Eukaryota > Metazoa > Chordata > Aves > Otidiformes > Otididae > Tetrax > Tetrax tetrax. The sequence goes on along the minus strand of WHYT01014917.1, from coordinate 61,297 downwards.
TTTCACCACAGACTACCTCTTCCTTTATTTTTTAAAATTTCTGGCAACTATGGAGGAAAGTCTAAAACTGAAGACTTAGAAACAATAGGTGTAACTTGGGAAAATATGGTTGTGTTTGAACTTAGGTTAATGCTATAAACAAATTCTTTAAACAAAAGAGATGAGTAATTTATAAGGATTTCATATTACAGAAACATTCTACTGTTAAAGTTTTTTTTTTTAAAAGATGGAACTACTACAGCACAATTATAACAGTGCATCATTAGATGTCTAGTTTAGCATGCCATACGTACTGAGAATTTTTTCTTTGTCTTATTTCTCCCCATTTTATAATGGCAAGCTTGAAAGAATACACAAGAACCATATTCTACTATGATGGGTAAGCTTGTATACGTATAGGTGAAAGCTGAATTTAGCCAGACATGCTTAACATCTTTCTGTATGCTGCCCTGAGCTTTTGTGACACACACACACTCATGATGCAGCTGGAGCTGTCCATTGCATATATTCAGACGATTATTCTTTAAACTAATGTGTACCAAAGCTGTACAAAACCTGTTCAGATTGCTGTTTCACGTATTTGTGGAGCCTGGCTTTTTTAACTCAATGTATCTTTCATCATTTTTTTTTCCCTTCAAAGTGAATTTGCAATACTGTCCTGCAAAATTAAGAAAATAAATTCTGTTCTGTTTAGAGTATATCTTACTTTCAGTATTCTCAGATCATGAGATTGCATAAGATTTAATATAATTTCTTCATCTTAGTCCACATAGCAAATTTAATTAAGATTAGGCATTATTGATCAGCATAGGGCATGATGGAAGGGAGGAGTATTGTGAATGATGGGCATCATTAATGATATATCAGGATACAGTTCCAAATCCTTCAAGTCTGTTATCTTTAGTCTCACTTTATATCAAAGTCACATAGAGGATAGTTTCATAATACGTACAGATCATGAATTTTGTGACTTCAGAGGAGTCATCAGAGGAAGAGCAACTTTCTGTTTGTAAACTTTATATATAGTGGCATGCCCTGCCATCTGAAAGTAAAAGCAGCTAATTTGATCTTTTTTATTTCAATAAGAGAAAATTAATACTGAAAGCGTATAAATGTATGACATGAAATCATTTGGGAAATGAACCCCCAAAATCCATTTAATAATTTAACTATAATAGTAAAAGTAGGTAAATGTATCACTAGACAATGAGGAAATGAATCAGAAAATAAAATCCAAATCTTCAAATAACAGTAAGGTAGCATGCATATAATTAATAAAACTTTAGGGAAAGAGAAACAGGCAGTACCTACTTCCATATTAAAAAAAGATAATAATAATTTAAGTTATTCTGAATTTTTTTTTTACCTGATGAAGGCTGACACTGAAACTGAGCCTAAGGATTCATGATGTATCCACTTATATACTCCTATCCTAACACAACAGGCTCATTTCTGGTTTTGTCAATATTGTAAAACTACTGTACATATTATAGAGGAAGTGAACTTGGGAGGGTTATGGCTTATTATAATAAAAAAATAGAGTAGCGACTGTACGACTCCCAAAGGAGTTATAAAAAATTTCTATTAAAATGAAGGAAAAATAACAGTAGGAAAAGGCATTCTTCTTCTCTGCTGTGTCTTTTCCAGTTCAGGAATCCTAAGTGGGGTAGCTAGCCAGGTGGTTAGAAAAAATGTACTGCTGTAATTTCATAATTATACACAAGCTGGGGTATACGCAAGATAATGCCAGTGCCTTATCCAGATGGCCTTGTTGGGGGCTAATTGCAAATTCTTCTCTGAGCATGAGAACAAGGAATTGGTTGCTTAAGGGAAAGAACATGCTAAGGAACAGATGGCTGGTTCTGTTCTTCCAATAATACGCAAACATACAAACATCCCTGGTTATCCTCTGGAACAGTAGAGGTGTGCTTAACAGCAAAAAGCTGCAGAACAACTAAGTGTTTTCAAAAGGGAAGACCCTGTTATCAAGATAGCAAGTAATTAGAAAGACCACTTGGTAAATAGAGCCAAATCAGAATGTAGTACTCCTCACAGCTTTCCTCACTGCGACCTTAAAGCTTTCCGGTCGCAGTTGGGAGACCTTTAAACTTAAAAATGAAAAATTATGAAGAGAGAAACTGTCACAAATAAGGTACTTAACTGACATTTTAAGAACTAAGAACATTATCTTTCAATCATTATTTCTCTTTCCTTATTATTTTAATACTGGTTGGCATTTGGGGATTGGTAAAATCTTAACTAAATAAAATCTATCTTGTGTAAACCATAAACAATGATGAATGAAATTGGTGCAGAAATGGTAATGTTCACTTTCCAGAAAAGATGGAAAATCTCTTAAGTCAGTAAATCTTGGAAGAACCAGTGGAAGCTGTTGCTATTTTCCTGTTGAGGCTTTTAATTGCAATAATGGCTGGCATTTAGCATAAGCAGGTAGCTATGAGCTATTTCACAAATGTTTAGAGACCCACAACTTAAGACCTTCTAAAGAAAGCAGGTGAAGCTAAAGTATTTGAAGAAAAGGTGGGAGGGGGTGTAAAAAGGTAATTGGATCCATTGGATGTAAACATTGTTTTTTCCTTGAGGTTACTATAAAAAAAAAAAATTGAATCAATTCTGAAATAATGACAGTCTACAAAATAAATCGAAGGAAATACCATTGCCCAAGACAGTCATAGTCAAAGCAATTCAGGAATTCAAACTATGTTTGAATAAATGTATAATGGAAAGCAGAGAGAAAGCAGAAGAATTTTGCAGGAAAAAAAAAAAAAAACAAACCCAAAAACAGATGATGCAGAAAGCAAGAGATAGCCCAGATAAATATAAAGATACTTTTTCACTTGTAAAAAAGCGTAAATTGAGTGCTAGTTGAAAGGTCCTTCCTGTCTAGCAGTTAGGCAGTCCTGATTAAGTGCTAGATAAGAGAGACTTCATTTAAAAAGACTGTTGTATGATTCATCTTTTGTTCAAAGAAAGAAGATTTGTACGAGAATGCATAGGATCAGGTGGCTGTGGGTCTAAATGGGGAAAGATTACGATAATTTCATGAGTTACAAGAAATAATTACTTTCATCTAAAAATCAAAAAGAAACTAACTATCTATTGGAGAGAAGTAAATAATCCAATTCACTCTATCTCTCAAATAAAGAAATTAAGTACCTCACTGAGATAGGATTAAACTGGGATAAAACACTCTACCTGTGTTGTCCTGTATATATCTGTTTCTAGCCTTAGCATCTCCCAGAAGGGAAAGGGTAGCCCACAGGGGTTTGACGAGACAGAATTGTTTTGCCTTTCCAAACCCTTTCTTTCCAATCCTAGGATCCCAAAGTTTTCCTGGAAAACGTTAGGAGTTCTAAAACGTCAAAATTAGAAACAGTAACAAAGAAGGGTGAGTCCCATCGTGAATTCACTAAGAAGTATTCTTAAGTCACTTAGTAGCTTAACTTATTCTACAAGCAGGCAATCTCATTATCCCAGAAGTAATATGTTACATTAATCTGAAACCACTGTAGGAATTCTTGACCAGTTACGTGCTACACAAAACTGGAAGGAGATCAGGATGACTAGAAGCAGCTACGTCAATATAGCACCTGTCATACGGATATATACGTGCATCTATTTCTGTCCTTCCTACCAAAATTCCTTTCAGTGTCCTGCATGTATCAGAGGAGTGTGAAGTGCAGAAAGATGGAAAAGTACAGAGCATGTTATGTATATACGTATAATGTACGCCACCGCAATAAAGATAAATTGAAAGGGATGGTAACAGGAGGTTTTATATTAGAGGAAACTTGAATCTCTACTACGAAATGAGCATAGGCTGAGAAATATGGATGTTATGAAGGGGAGCCCTGAAGAAATCTGATATGATTTTGAATAGGAAGAGACATGTTTATATGATGAGGGGGGAAAAAAAAGCATTGTGAAACACTCTTGTTTCTTTTTTTTTTTTTTTTTTTTTTTTTTAACAGATTCATCCTCAAATGAGGGGGAAAATTATACTAGCAAATAAAATTTGTAAACTAACAAAATAATTCCACATTATTTTAAAGATAATGTTGTGTAATTGTTTGCACTTAAAGTTTGTACATGAAAATGTAGAACAGGTAGAGGAGGCAGTAGTCAATATTTAATACCTCTTTTTCAGAGAAGAAAGGGAAAATAAGCCTGACAAAGCGGTACTGCATCATACTGTCACCTTTGATTTCCTGTGGAGCATTACTACTGCCTTTACAGAAAATTCTGCAGATAACAATCTGGCACTATGAATGAGAGTTACATGGGGACCTTAAGTCTTGGCTATTGTATAGGATGACAATGAAATAATTATAAATATTTTATCACATATGACCTCTGTAACTTTTTAGGTGTGCACTGAAACAGGAAGTCATGTCTGTAGGAGTACACAATAAGCATCATTATGTAGTAGTTACATATGGATGCCAATGGCAGACTGGGGTAAACCACTCTTTAATACCATCTACCAAAACTGTTTTCTATTCCTAGATCAGGAACAACACAGATTTGTTAATCCTGGTAAGCCTGACACCAAGCCATGATTATACTAAGCAGAGTGCCTGAGCTGAGAAATAAGTTTGATTAAATTTCCTGACAGAAGAATTAGATTTTGAGTCAGGGGATTTCCAAGCAAAGGAACAGGACAAACTGGTGCTTCTGCTAGGTCTAATAAACTAGAGGGAACTTAAAGACAGGATGTGTAGAAAACTCTTGGAAGAACATAGGAAAAGGTTTCTGAGTTCAAGGATCAGAAAGAGTAGGGCACTTCATCGTTTAATAGAAATGCTAGAAGATCAGATAAAGACTACTCCAGAATGTCTGGCCAAGGTATTAAAGGCTGTTCCAGAATATAAAAAGGGGCAGAATAAATGTGGAGAAATACAAGTAGATCGAGTTACTGCTTGTGACCTTCTAAACAAACTGAAGTACAAGAAAATTATATGTAGAAGTGATAAAATGTGCATGTGGTAGGTACTATATTTATGACTTCTCATAAAAGAATTACAAGTCCAGAGGAAAGTTCTAGAGAAAAAGTATGTTCAGGAGAATAGAAATATGGGGCAGTCAATATTGATCGTGTGCCTGACAGAACAGCAACATAAGTCAGCCTTTCTGGGAAGGAGTAATAATAATAGATTGGTGAAAGAAATGCTATTGCAGCTGACACAGGCCAGAAGAAACTTGAAGTCACAATGGGCCAACATATTAAAACCTACACATTAAGTAGATAGTGTCCAGCCAAGGTAGAGCTACTAGGGCTGTAGTAAAAGTACACAAGAGAAATAGTATCATGGAATATACCTCTTTTCACAGGCCTTCATTTAATCATTAAAGTGGGCAGGTCGTTTTTTTTTTTCTTCTTAGAGGTAAATTTGCTATTCTTGCTTTGGAGGTGGGTTTTTTTTTTTTAGCATTGTACATTATTCCAAGCAAACTGCATATTTCTGGAGCTTAGAAAAAAATATAGTTTAAAAACATTTTCTTGTTAAAATAATATTCTTTCAAAATCTCACAGTTCTTGAAGATACATCCAAAGCGGCACGAACATCCATACTTTAATTTTAAATACCTGGATGCTTTACCTTTCAATTGAGTATGGTAATAGAGGCCAGCTTTTTGTTCCTGGTAACATATATCAATTTATTTCAATGCTTATTGTTTCCAAGTGAGGTGAGGTTTTTTTTTTTTCTTTCAGGCCTTTAGATTATTTGCTTAGTTCAAGGGCAAAAGGATCATTTCAAGTACGTATTCAACATATCTGAAATGTTGATAGTTTTACATATAAAGCAGTCCAGGAGTTTAGCAGTCCTCATTTGAGACCTTTAAGCTTAGTATCAGCCTTCTGTGTCCAGGCAATAAGTAACTTAACTTTGCATTGACCTTCAAGGAGAGGCTGAGAGAACTGGGCTTGTTTGGGCTAGCAAAGAGGAGGCTGAAGAGTGATCTAATAACAGCTTCAATTACTTGAAGCATAGTTACAAAGAGGATGAAGCTAAATGTTTCCCAGCAGTATCACATGAAAGAGTACATGGCAATGAACACTAATTGCAGCTTGTGAGGTTCAGATTAGATGTCGGGGAAAAAAAAAAGTGACTAAAAGACTAGCACAGCACTGGAACAATTTGCCTAGAAATTTTGCCAGATCTCCATCCATAGAGGTTTTCCTCACTCAACTAGATAAAGACATAGCTGGCCTGATTTACTGTTGGCAATAGTCCAACTTCAGCTGGGCTGACAGGATAAGTCACCTTCAAAGATCACATCCAGCCTACATTTCTAATCCCAAGAATTGTAAAACCATATTTGTAGTTGAATCCGTGAGAAGTCAATTTTGTGCATGTAGTTCTGAGCAGATCTCAAACTTTTCGTCCCAAACAGGCAAATTCAAGCATGAGGGCTATCCTTTTGATGGAAAGGTTTATACTACACCATCACTATCCTGTTGGTGAAGCAGGATGAAAAGGAAGTAGTCACAGAATACAGTTGTGGCCTTTGTGGAATACCAATTTTTTTTTTTAATTGTTTTCTTCTTCTTTCAAGCTCTCTGTACCTTAGAGTAGCCCCTAAGCTAATAAAATAGTATAAAAATCTGCATGATAACTACATGAGAATATACAAGTAAAAAGAAATATGTTTATTCACTGTTGCAGACTATTAACTAAGCTACCTTTTGTATAGTTTACACATAACCCAATCTCTGACTGATAGATTATGTGTAAAGAAACAGTGCTCTTCACTGCACTTATTTCAAAATGTGTTTTTTTTCTAACACATCGGGGGGCGGGAAAGGGTGTTAAAGCAGTGAATATTGGTTCCTGTCACCCAGACAACTGTTTGGCTACTACTCAAGTAAGCAGGTTTTCATTTCAACACAATCAAGCCCAGCTTTAACACAGGGCTCTCTGAATATTTATGAAAGCTAATAGCTATAAGTAAAATGAAGCATCATTTTAACTGTAAGTAGAATGAGAAAACATAGAAAAAAACCCAGCAAGAATTATCACAAGTATGGAATGACTTTCACGTGAAAAAGGATAAACAGACTAGTTCTCTCTAGCCTAGAAAAAAAATAGCTGAGAGAGAACACAGTAGAGCTCAAAATCATGAATGGTATGGTGAATAGTGAATGATTTTTGCACCATTTTTTACAACACAAGAAGTAAGAAACATCAAATTCAGTTATCTGACAGCAGACAAGTATTCCTTCCATGCAGTGCCTAATTAAATGTAAAATTCTGTCATGAGGTGTTAGAGAATAATAATAATAGTAAAAGTCATAAAAGTGTAATTGGGCTGAAAAAGCAATTAAGTTAAAAGGGCATTTAAACAGAAAAGCGTTGATACAATTCTTGGTTCTGTTAGCTGTTAGGGTATATTACAGGAAATATCAGTGTATGCTTGATCTGTTCCTGTATTCTTTCCTAAATATCCGCCGTTGCCCACAGTTGGATGCAAACTACTGCAGATATTTGCTGTGACCTAGTACAACTAGTTTGTATGTTATTGGCTGTCAGAACAGCTCATCCTTTTTGTGACATCAGCTGTTTCATTCCCTGTTGGTGAAAACTTCTCCTTTACATAATCCATGTAAAAATGCTACAGTTCCTAGACAATTTTACCTTTCCCATTAGTCTTGTCCAGTTTTGGGTTGTTTTTTTTTTAGAAAAAAAAAGAGTTTGTAAAACAAACTTCACCATCATTTGAAGAAGTGAGTGTTTCTCACCAAAAAGGTAGGCAAAAAGTCTTGGAACTAGAAGTACTGACCTTACTAATTTGCAATGTCAGACACTGGAGTATTTGAATGACAGAAGGATAATAATATTTTCTTTCAGACCCCCCCAAAAAAAAAAAAAAAAAGAAAGAAAACTGGCCACCATTGATGCTGAACCAGTTTTCATGAGAAAAAGCTGGCCAGTAGTTTAATTCTTCAGTAGTATATGTAATTATAACAGAGACTAATTTTCACCCAGTGAGTCTTGAACTTGGTGTAAGCACAGAGTGAGAATTCAAGAAGCTTTCTATTCCAACCTCTGTCTTCCATTACATTCATTTTAAGTTCCTCTTCAGGTTTCCATGGAAATAGCAGAGAAGTGTGCTTATATTCTTGTCATTAAAATATTCATAAAAAGGAGATTGTTTATATGGCAAATGCTGTATTGTTGAAGCAGGCAGTCAGAAACTAAGTTCCTTGTATGTAGATGCTCATATGTATTTTGGGAGAACAGGCACAGAATGTATTCTTCACAGGGACAGAAGGAGGAATAGGTGGTGTAAATTTGACCTGCAGAGAAACTAGGAATTTCTATCTGAAATGCAAGACTTTCCAGAACAATGCAAAATAAAATCCTGGTAAGATTTTACCATTAGAAGCTGAAATCTTTCTCAAGGGAACAGAAGATGTTTTAAACTTGCTACAGAAGCACATGTTGTAACTTATGATTAAGTGTTCTAACAAAGATGTCTTTCCTAATAAAAAAATTATATGTTTTTTGAAACAGAAATTCTTGGGTTGTTGTCAACAGCCAATATATTAAAATCTTTAAACCCAAAGTGAAAATTTATCTTCTTCTTAGAGAAAATCATTTTATAAACCTGATGTTTGAGCAGACATATTAAAATCACATTAACAGCATTTCAGATTTTCCAATTTAAAATGGGCAAGTAACAATTAATTGCATTTATTTAAAAATAGACAGAAGCAGACTTTGATTTAAAATGTACATCTAGTTGGCCTAGTAGTTGTACTATATATTCTAGAAGGGCAATGAATTATATATACTGAATATAGGACTGATTCCTCTCTGAAATCTGCACATCAACTACTCGTTGTAGATGCATGCCCACAATTACACATCAGGACCAAAAGGAAACTGTGGGCCATGCCAGAAGGATGGTTTTACTTATCTCCGAATGCAGAATCATGCACTCTCCTGTCTTTCATTATGGATGTAGTAGGTTGGATGAGTCTGCCATTCATCCTGTATGCCCTTGCAGTAGCTTTACACAGGTAACGTGGAAGGTCTGCCTTAAGCCTTTCCTGGGTGATTTCCAGTATTGTCTGCCACAAGGCCAGATAAGATTTATGGCAGGAGTCTGAACACATACAGCTGGACTAAAGAAGTTTCAATCTGCTTACTGCCAAGGGCTCTTAAATATGGTGTAGATTGTCATTATCGTCACCTCTCTGCAGTCCTGTCTCTCTAGCATCTAATGGTATCTTGAGAAATAGTTCAAGACATCATCTGTTCTCTTAGAAGTGGAAAAATATATCTACAATTTTCAGCGTCAAGTCTTACTGTGATGCTGCATGTGTGTAAATAATTGTTGAAATGTGCAGGTATTGCAAATATAACTGTATGGCACTTGCTAAAATTTTCTGAATTTTTTTTTTTTTTAAGTACAATAACCTATATTACCAAATGCAGTTAAAAATCCTTGATGAATACAATATTACCTATAAAGAAAGTTTAGTGCATAAATCCATGCAACATCAATCGTGTCAGCACACCTACTTTAGAATTCCCCATGTTCAGATCTATATTTTGAAATTCAAACTGATTCTATATCTAGAGTGGGTTTATATATAGATGCACACATATATACATAAACACATATGACAAAATTAATTTTGCTATGTATCGAAATGGAACTTCAGCATTAAAATGACAGTGAATAGAAGAAATAGAAGAGAAGAACTTAGATAAAAATTCAAGGAAGCCATTTTCTTTGGCTGTAATATTCAGGGAACAGTATATGAAACGTCATTTGACATAAAACAGCATAAATTTTTGAAGGTGATACTACAACTAAGTAGAACATGATAAAAATTATTATATTTATAGTGGTGCTAAGGACAGTCTAGATTACTTTTTTTTATTTGTGTGTTTCAATGATTTATTTTTATATTGATTTTTTTTCAATAATATAGTTATTTATCCAGTTGAATTGAGGTGTAATATAAGGATAGAAATTCACTTTTCTTTCTTGTTTTTGCATTAGTTATAAGGGTCTGATGAAATTTACATATAAATTTGATTTGCTTTACAGGATGTTGAAAGAACAAATATAAAGTCAAAACTGCTTGGTTTCTAGTAAACACCCTCTTTCTACGATACGCTTATTTCTGACTTTCTTAGTTTATTAGCATTAGTTAATAGTGTGTTCTGCACTGGCACAGATGCAACCCTAATGGGACTCAGGAAGCAGCTGAGAAACCGCAACACTACTCTGTGTCTGAGGTCATTCACCATTTTCCAAAGAACAATGAACAAGGGATGTGTATATACACATCTATGCATTTATAGATCTATTTACTCATTTTATGATGAGTTTCTATGCTCATTTTCACATTCGAACACTATTCTTTCAGCTTAACTTCTGCCCATGGATTTAATTAGATTTATGTTTGTTTCAGGTGCCATTGTCAGAAATCCAGGTCTTGAAATAATTACACAACAAATCATTCACACATTCTGGCAGATAGCAACTATAGCTGTTTTTCCATTGACTATTTTAAAATAGAGGGAGGTAGATTGAGACTTGATATTAGGACGAAATTTTTTTACAATGAGAGTGATGGAACACTGACACGGGGTGCCCGGTGGTGGATGCCCCATCCCTGGAAACATTCAAGGCCAGGTTGGACAGGGGTCTGAGCAACCTGATCTGGTTGGAGAAAGGTCCCTTCCAATTCTAACTGTTCTACAATTCTATGATTATTTATATTCCTGTCATTATGATGAACTGGTATCGTACATTTATCATATGTCTTATAAGTGTAAAGCCTGTAATTCCTCAGTTTTCCAAGAATATTCATATTCATTTTTTCATGGTTTTTTAAGATCTCAAATAGGCAGTTTTAAAAATCTAGTTTAAACTAACAATAATCAGAAACTACAATTTACGTCACTGCCTTTTACCATGTATGTTATTTAAAAATTATTCTTGTTCAGAAAGTAAAGGAAGTGCCTTGGGCACATGCCATAATTTATCTAGGTATCATGGTAGACTCCACAGTAAAGGTTTATAATATGTGTCTATTTTATGCTACTCGGATTTAAAAGCTTCTAGAAAAGCACTGACACTCAACACTTGTGAGCCTTGATTTCAGAGAAATGGTTACAGGAAAGCTTTTATAATCAGTCTCCAGTGATGGCAGTGGTACAAGAACATCCCTGCATATTTCATTACAATAAAAAAAAAAAAAACCCAAAACAAAAAACCCATTTTTTTTTCATCTTACGTCTTAGGGAAGATCAGTCATTTCACCAGTGAAGTGGACCTCATGGGATGAGCACTGACTTGCATCTAGATTTGAAATACACTTTAGGATAGCAATTTTGCAATCTTTCGTTAGTTAGAACTAAGTTCCAGTGTGACAAGTCAGGCTCTGAAGATTGAGATTTGTGTAGCAGTTTTTTCTTTGGTTGGTTTTTAAAGTAAGAAGTATGGGTATTTCTCAAAAAAAGAAAAAAAAAAATCTCCTTCAGTGCTCTCTTCGCTTATTCACATCGGCATTTTTTGTCAATACATTTTCCTATTTTTAATATTCATGTTTTGAAGGAGGAATTGAATGATTTGAGTATAGAATGGCTTTTTTATTCTCAGAACAAGGTGACATTTCTTGACTCACTGTGGCCTTTGTTTTAAATTTCTTCTTGAATAGAATAGTGGTGGTAACATTTTAGAAAAGCTGCATCACTCCTTTTTACTTAGGACATCTCCACCTAACTTCTATTTAAATGTCATGTCAAAGAGAATTTATTAAAGGACTTCTTTACAACTCTTATAGATCACTGTGTGGCTGAAATAGTCTCAGGCTGAATCACTGGATATTTTGTGGAATTTCATGTCTGAATGGGAAAGACCCACTTTGGACACTGAATCCCATGCATTAGCCAATATGCAGATAGCATCAAGGGGAAATTACAATAACTCCTGTGTTTAGTCTGATAATATTATGGTGTCTATTTGTTGGGGGTTGTTAGTTTTTAATATCTTTTGCATTAATATTGAGGAGAGGGAAGGGGCTGGTACATAATAGTTACTAAGTATACAGTTTATTTTGTGAGCATACAGTTTGGAAATGTGAACACTCAATAATCTACAGTTTCTCTCCTTCCTCTACCAGTAGACAGAAGGTATAATTACACTCAGGGTAGTAATAGCTCTGGTCTTGACTGCAGATTAAAACAGCAAGAGCTGTTTAAACAAAATAACAGCATGAACATGAAAATATCATTTAAACTTCTAATATTTTTATAAAATTGAATTTTTGAACTTGACTGAGAAAAGACTGAATAGCTACTTTCCTTTGTATGCTACATTTCATTTTGCTATTAAGACTTACTACACCATTTTCTTTCTTAAAAATAGAGATATATTAATCACACCTACATCTAAACATCCCTGGATCCAAACATACCTCCTGTGTTTCCATGCCTCGTTCATAAGCCGGTATTTAAATTTGCTTTTAATTAAGTTTTCTTAGATATAGTCTGCATTTTCCTCGATTTTTAAAATTTTTATTCTGTGATATTGTGCTTCATTTTGTATCTTTGGAGATTCAATCTATCACCATAACATGTGGAAATACAGACACATTCAACTTCTCAATGCAGTTGTCTTTTAACTACAGCCAGAGCTGCTCCATATCAAGAACACATGGCTTTGATGCAACATCCTTGTTTTCATAGTATGATAATAATTAGTGTTGTATTGCAAGGGTAAATTTTGTGGATGTATGTTTCATATGAGGCTAGCTGCTGACCAGTGACAAATTATAATGTTGTCGTATTAGGCTATATCACTCCCTGATAAGCCAGTGAATCTGGAAAAGGAATTACCCTGCTCCTGCAGGGTAACGTCCCTCTGTTATGCCATCACATCTGCTTGTGAGGTCACACTGTAAAAGCGATCAATAGAACTGATCCAGCAAAAAGTAGCTCATTTCAGAGAATGTAAGCGAACAGAACAGGAAAAAAGACTGTTTGGAACTCTAAATTAGACTTGTTTCCAAAGCTGTGGTAACATCAGGCCTACTTCTAGGCATGAAAGAGATTGATACATAGTAAAATTAACATTGGATTAAAATCAGGTCTCTGCTATGTTTGTTCAGTGCAGTGGTAACTGTATTAGGTAGTCAGCAAATAGCACAAAAAACCCTCAAAGTCAACCTTCCCATTATTCCACCCACACAACCAACAGGATTTCTTCATATTTCTAAAAATAATATCTGAGGAAAATAGGCTTGTATCCCCACTCTCCCTTGCACCAGTAGAAAGTGTCTATTTAAAACCTAAAAGGTTGTTTCCTGAGATCACCTAGCAGTGGTTGTATAGGTTCGCTAGCAGGGACACGCCTCTCTTCCCCTTCCCACTACCTCGTGCCCTGAACATCTCTCAAGTCTGTATAATGGGTCCTACTACAATCAGCCAGATTCTATCTCCTCCTTTTACATCCACACTCCTTTTGATAATTCTGATGCAATATTTAGTAGCAGTTATATAGTTGTATACCTCAGTATAACAAAAGAAACAAAATTAGGACGACGAAAAAAAATACAAAACTAGAAGTACTTATAGGATTATTTTTGTAACTGAAAAAATAATTCACAACTCCAAACTACTTAATTAAATTTTAAAGTCTCACCTGTATAAAACTTTCGATTCCTTTCACTTACGGCAAATACAGCATCTGATACAAAATGCAATTAAGACTTCACCCTTCAAAAAGACTCTCATACATTTGAGCTCTGAGTACATTTAATGTTCAAAAACAGCCATTAAGCCTTAACATTCTTTTAATCATGTAAAATCTAATTGGAAGCAGGAAAAATACTGACTTAATTATATTTTTATTCACAACTCTTACTCAGAGTAACTATTTTGGTTATTTTATTAACTACAGACATTTGAATCCTAAGTATTACTGAATTATTCTAATGGTATAAACAAGTATGTATAACCTAGAAGGCCAATATTTCTGATTAAAAAAATACGCTCCAGTCCTTAAGAGACCATTGCGTGGGCAGACACCACTATAGCATTTTTAAAAAGACATGAAAAACAAACAGTAAAATATATGTAACATTTTAAATCTCACTATTATAATATTTACTATGTAGAAATTTAGTGTATTTTTCATTTTTCAAGGACAAAAGTATTTTTAAAGTCTATGAATATAACACTTCAATATGTCAAAATAACACTATTGTCACTTCTAGCAGTTGAAGTCAAGACTTGTCTGCATGACGTTATTCTCAAAAAAAAAACCTGCAAAGGCAAAGACTCATCAAAATGTTTATTAGTCTTTATCTATAAAATCAGCATGGGTTTTGGCATGTTTATAAGTAAATCCTTTTTTGAAGGGATTAAAGAAAGGATACTAGATCACTGTTAAACCTATTATCTCAGCTCTGCTTGCAACAAATACTCTGAGACATTTTACAATACAAAAAGTGTTTAAGTAAATACCTCATTCAAGAACATTTATATATATACACACACACACATATAAACCATGCACATCTGGAACTGAGAAAGGCAAGACAGAACAAGGAAGATTAAGCCATTGACGCAAGATGATAGAACAATCAAGAAAGCAGTTGAGATGAGGGTTTTATAGCACAGAGAAGTTTAAGAACTGTTGTGGTACAGTCACTATAGATAAGCTGTTTTGACAGCATCTTTCTGTGAAGTTTAATGAGTAAAACTTTAAAAATAATACATATCCTTTCACATAGAATTCTGTATTATAGTGTTGCAATTCAGACCTCAGCTCTAGGAAGTGGGCTCTGTAATGGAAATGCATGACAAATCCCAACACTACATAAAGAGGATCACATCAACAGGAACACCAAGGATTTAGAGGAAGCATGTTTTATGTGTATAGGTCTGATGAACAGAGAGACAAAACAGCAGGACACAAAATAGCTAGGGGAGGCAAGATACTTTGAGTAAACGCGTTAGGGGATTTAGAGAGCACTAGCTAGATCATTCTTTCTGGAATGTGTATTCATAGGTGTCAGTCATATTACACAGCTGTTTGCAAAGGCTGACTTTTTTTTTTTTTAACTTTATCTTCTTTGTGTCACCAGGAGCTGTTTGCAAAGGCTGACTCATTTATTTTTTTTTTTAAATTTATCTTCTTTGGGTCACTAGAGGTGCCATATGCCCTAGTCATATATATCTGTGTAGGGAATATGACACAGATACCACTTAACTTCTTTATTTTAAGAACAGTGGAAGTATTCTATGTCCATTCTATTACCTTGGAAAACCTTTCCATTTCCTTCTTAGACTTTTGGATAATAATGTAATTTCCCTATTGTTCAGAGAAGGCTCATCTTCATAATAAGGAAACAGTATTAAAAAAAAAAAAAAAAAAAAGGCAAAAAACCCCAGGCAAAATAGCAATTTAAATTGGCCATACACTTAGAAATTCCATGTGATTTAAAGTCAAACTTTTCACATTTTTGTGTTGTGGTTTTTTGGTTTTTGGTTGGTTTCTGTGTTTGTCTGGGTTTTTTTTTCCCCACCCACATTTACGTTTGCATACAATGAAATAACCACCACTAGCCCCTGATTTCTTTAAATAAAAAGTTTAGTGGTTCATGTCAGGCATGCCTTATTAGAAGATGATGTTTTAGAAGATATTTGTGGTATCTGATATGTTTTCTGTAAGTGAAAGAGTGGAATATCAATTACAGATTTATATAAGCTTTGCCTGTACAGAATGGACTGTACAGGAATTGGTTGTAGAAGTTTGTTGCGTACAGGAAAACCATTCATAAAGCCAGCAAAGTATACTCTGTAATGAAAGTGTGCAGGGGAAAAGGATTTTGAGAATATAAGAAGTGAAAAAGAGGAAACTGAGGAAATAATGTAGATGTATATAACATAGAATAGAATATATATGCAGATCACCAAAGTAAAGATTTCTCTGCATAGAAACAATACTTTGTAAGATTGTTGGACTAGATGATCTTTAAAGCTCCCTTCCAACCCTACCGATTCTATGATTCTAAGATTGTGAATTGATCGGCTTGTTTCAATGTACTTTTCTGTGAAGCTCTTTTTTCTACTTTCAAAGTTCAGCAATCTTATATTTAGGTTACCTGCTCTCTTTGTAAATATGTTTATAGCTGATGGCTCCAGTGTTTCATCTGGAATTATGTGACAGTTCAATTTCTCCTTCAATTTATCTTACACACTGCTTGAGCTTAAACCACTGTCTTACAAGGCTGCACATCCATACTGTACAAAAGCCTCCCTATCTATATTGTGTCTATACATTGAGCAATACAACAATGCCTGTAAAACTGGTTCCCAAATAGAAAAGGCAACTTTATGAATCAAAAAGCAAAGACTCCAACAAGATATCATCCAGGATCTATTTACCAATGAAGGAAACAATTGAGAGTGTGCAGAACTAATAAGGAAAATGAGTATTAATAAAAATTAGCAATTCCCTCATAGCAAATAATGAATACAAAGAGCACAGAAGTAAAGAAGTATTAATCATGAAAGCAAAGTCCAAAGAATTAAAATCTGGAGTCTGGCTTAGCTCACATTAAAATCAGTTATAATAATATTCTCATTCACTTTTGTTATTTGAAAAATATCATCATTAAAATGAAATCAGCATCTATAATACAATCTGCTGGAATTCTATAGAATTTCCTAATATTTATTCCCCAATAAAACAAAGTCTTCAAATATTAAGCCACCTATATGATAATATAAATATAATGATTTTCATCATCTAATTGTATATTTTGCAGGACTGTTTACTACACCATTCTCTGTTAATACTTTTTCTAATCTACTTGTAAGAAAAAATATAGCTGATTGCTCTAGCATCTCCTTTGGCAGTTTATGAAGTTCAGTATTTCTTACAATTTCTCTTATACTTCTATCAAGCACAAACTTTTCATTCCTTATCTTTGAAAAGTTGTTTTCACATCTTCTAAGACAGTGAATAATTCACTGGGATAAACATTATAACATAAAAAAAAAAAAGAGCATGAAAAAGCAGCTGCTACTAAATACCGGAATGAGGGAGGAGGCAAGAATAGGAGAAGGAATTAAATTTAACTGCATCCTACTACATATCCCTGATCTGTTTCATCCCTAAAAAATATAGCAGAAATTGATTGAGAACCTAATTTCTGTACAAAAACCCTATGATTCTAGTAAGTGATTGCATTTAGAGAATAAATTGTTCATATACAATTGCCTTATGCTATAACTTTTACAGAAGAAAATAAAAAGCAGCGGGTAACATTAATACATCCCATCTGGTAATAATGCCCTAAGCAGTTCAGAAAACCTAGCATTCAGTCAAATGCAGATATGGAGGTTTGTAATGTCTTCCCTGTAAACACAGTAGTGTAACTTTTCTATTTTTCTTTCCCAGATACATAGATAACAAATCTTATAGTACAGTTTAGTTATACTGGATGACTTAAGGTGCTCTAGCAGTTGATACATCAAAATGGAGAAGTCTGACTCATCTGCCTTTTGATTTTCCTCTACTTCTGGACATGAGATCCTGCTGTTTGCCTTATACAGATCGGGATCAGGATTCCAGCAGAAAAAATCAACCACATTGAACTAGTGGATAATTTTCTGATAGGTTTGTTAGTTTTATTTGCTTAGCAAAGGGCCCAAGGAACAGTAGAGCTGGCAGAAGTAATGAGGTAGACGCACACAGCAGAGATAACAGCAGTTGACTGAAGACTTGAATAAGCAGGAGGGAAAGAATAAGACCTCCCTTTCTTCCTAAGCGGTGAGCTTATAGATCATCTCAGCAGGCTTATATAACTTAATATATGCATTCATTATGCATTTCACCAAATGCATGCAATTCTGCTTTCCATATTCTATGCTGTTTCAAAAAACAAAACAAAACAAAAAAAAAAAGAAAAAAACAGACACAGAATCAGTTTATCAAGATGGGAGATCTTAAAATAGAAGGATTTAGCAGGAATGCATTATTTAATTTATAAAATAACAAAGCTATTAGTTGGACTTTTATTCTCTGTATAAATAAATATTAAACTGAGAGTATTATGGTAATCGGATCTTTTGCTCTAACTTCCATTTATCACAACTACGGTCATTCCCAGCTATTGGGTTTTCCCTGACCTAAGCCTAATCATTTGTAGCTGATAATGGCTGTTTGACTAAACTCTTATCCTCCAAAAAAGCTCATTCAACTGGTTCAGCCTCCTTGCTAAAATAATAATTTTATTTTTTTTTTAAAGCTACTTCAAGTTGGTATTTATCTGACCTAGCTTCTAGCCATTTGTTCTTATTTTGCCTTTCTCCATTAGATTATGCATTTCTTTAAGTTTTGAGCATTTTTTCCTCCTTCAGGTACTTTATACTAAGCAGGTACTTAGCAATCTTTTTAACTAAACAAAATGAATTAACCTTTTGAAACCTTTTTAAATACTACAAGTCTCAATCTGGATTTCTAGATAGCAATGACAGCCAGATGCTCTGCAGAACATTGCCTCCAGGACATTTTAGCCACAGCCACACTGCATTTAGTTTTGTCAGCCTTTGATTTATTTTTTTAAAACATATCTAACTTCCTTTATTAACCTCTTGCATTTTCAATTAATTTTGATTGTTTTCCTTTTTCCATGTATGAGTTGATGGGGTTTTTAAAATTTATTTCTAATTACTGCTTTCATTTGATCTATGTAGAATGGCAAAGGCACAATGCAAGCTGCTGGGAGAACCATCCATTTCTGTATCACTGCCAGGAGAATTGATACTATTGGACTACACCTCATACTAAAAGGCATTGTAATAATGCCTCAGAGTTTACTCTGACAAAACCGATGACATCCCTAGCCAGTATTATCATGGCACTACTGCATAAAAATTTACACCAGTGAAATTCCAACTGATTTTGGCAAATATTAATGGAAAGAAACACTCATCACTATGTCACAGTTGCAGCGAGAAAGCTCAGATTGCTAGGAACACTGCTAGCTTTGGCAGGACACAGCTGAAGCAAAGCTCATTGTTGACTGATATGACACTCTACCATGCCATGTTGCCAGGGAAACAGAAGAAGAGAACATAAGGTTGTGAAACTGGAGGGGTTTAAAAAAGAAAGAAGAATGCTCAGGGCCAGGCTGTCCTGAAGGAAGTGTAGCATATGTATGACATACTATCATACTATTCTATAAAATTAGTTTAGTCATAAGGTTTCTCCCCAGAACTGATGGACTGAAGGGTTCTTGCTTCTAAAGATGCTATTTTTGTAACAGATTTTATGTTAAATTGCATTAAGCTATTATCAATAATTTATTTCTACTGATGACAAAGGGTTGGGTGTTGGTTCCTATTCTTAAAGTAAAATATAACCAATCAGTAAATAATAAGGAAAAGTACATAGAGAGCGACCGAACTGTATCTTTTGAAAACAAGTTGTTTCAATCAGCTTAATAATATAAAGGAAGAACAGTATCAAGATTAAATATTTTTTTTAAAAGTGAAAGGAGTTAGAGAACTGAATTAATTGGAGTACAGGAGTGTTGTACTTTAGCCCTGCCCAAGACCAAGCCACAGAGTCTCTCACTCACTCTCTCCACCCTCCAGTGGGACAGGGAGGAGAATAGGTAAAGAAGAGGCAGCAAAACTTGTGGGTTGAGATTAAAAAAAAAGTTTAAGAGAACAACAGAAGAAAACAAAACAGAGATGGAAAACAAACAAACAAAAACCCCCAATAACAGAAAATACTGAAGCATGTAACTTACAGTACAATAGGTCACAGCAGATCATGATGCCCAGCTTTTTCCCAAGTAGCAGGAAGCTCCCCTCAGCACCCTCCTCAGTTATATACTGATCATGATGGCCCATGGGGTGGACCAGCCCTTTAGTTCATTTGGGTAAGATGTCCCAGCTGTTGGCTAATTAGTAACCTTTCCCAGCTGTGTACCTAGCCACCGATGCCACCAGGCCAGCTCCTCTCCCAGCTCAGGTGAAAATTAACTCTATCCTAGCCAGAGCCAGGACATCCATTACTTATCACAATTTTAAATAAATACAAAGATCCATCTAATGCAAAATCCCATGTCTTACACTGCCTAATAATAGATAATTTGGGGAGGGGAAGAAAATTAAGATCTGTGGAAACACATATACTTCCCTAGTATTTTATCCCTGCTTCTCAAGATCTGAACTCAGAAATTCCAAGTCAAAAGCACTATTTTGACATTTAATAAATCTTGATATACTTTTTTATTCCTTCTGAAGTTGTGCAGGGGTTTGGTATCACAAGATACTCAGGCAGCAAACTCCATAATTTCCCTGTATGATGTGTGATGCTGCGCTGTCTTTGCCTTTACCTTTACCTTGTTCTGAACATCTTAGCTACTAATGTAGTTCAATATCCTTGATTCTTAAAAAGACATCATAGACAAAGATCAGAAATCTATTTTCTTTATGCCAGGGGGAAAAAAAATCTCCCTCTATTGTTATTTGTCTTGAAAATATTTTGTACTTTAGGTCATACTTTCTCTAATTCCAATCTATTTTTTTTCAAAATGGGAGAACAAGAATTTAGATAGTATTCTGAAAGCAGACACATGCTTTGCATTTTATACTGTTTTCTTAATTTTTCTTAGTCCTTTCCTAACATCACTTGCTTTTTAGACCACTATTGAACACAGAATTGATATTTTCATAGACCAAACAGTTACAATTCTAAAATCTCTTTCTGGTACCTCCACTGTATGACAATGAGTCAACAAGATACTGCAATGTCTTAACAGTACCTTTAAAGAAATTGAAGTTCCCGTAAAAGCCTTGTCACACTGCCAGAAAAATGGCAGTTACCTAAGTGTTCTCAGTATTAGACACAATTATTTTTAGTTTAAAAAGCTGCTGGAATGGCAACACTGTAATGCAAGCATAAAATTACTTTTACTTGCACATGATTTGTCTTTCTAACATCTGACTTCTGTGCAAAAGAACCTACTCTTGAAAAGCCTATGTAGAAATACCACATCTCAAACAAAAAAAAAAAAAGTGATAATTCTGTAAGAAATGTAAGGAATCTTGCACTTACACAGGCAAAGGTACTAACACTAGTCATCATATTACTCTGGCTTAATTGCAGTACCACCTACAATGGGATGAGTATGCAAGTGGCTTATATGCATATCAACAATTGCAAGGTGACGCAAGTCTTGGTATATGCACCTTCCGAAAATTTATGCTGCAATATTCTGGGTTACTTGGCTTGCAGTACGCCTTGCTCTAATATACATTTAAGTTAGCTATGTTCAGGACCTACCAGTATGCAGAACTAGCTCAATTTTCCTTCATTTTTTACCATATTTGTCAATCATTATTAATACATCTTCAGTAAAGACAGAACTCATGCACAGCATTTATCCGCTTCTGTCAACAGAAACCACAGAAGTTATCATAGTCATATAGATCATTTGCTCAACTTTCACAGTTTGTAAATCAGCTGGATTCTTACATGCTCTATCAAGCAGTAAAGTTACATTTGGCAGTGGACTAGTTTTATTTAATAGTTCTCTTCACTATAGATACTACACCAGGAAGCATTTTAGACTCAGCAACTCTATTATTTGTAGGGCTTTTTTCATGAGCGGCAGTTTCATCACAGATTTCAAGTGATCTACCAACGTAGGTACTTCACATGGTTTAGCTATCGGAGCCATTTAACACTGTATTGTGTATTCAGCACACATGGAACATGCTATCTCTACACAGTAAAATTATGGATGTATGTTTGGATAAAGCATAACAGCCAAAGGAAGATAGGCCAAAGGTAACCTGTTCTTTATGATTATATACTCAGATTCCCTCTGAAAAGCTATTACTGTCCCTCTCCTTTTTGCCACACAAGCGGGAGTTTCAAGAAGACGACTGTTCTCGCACATTTAATCTGCATTCTAATTTCTCCACAGATTATAAAAACAGGTCTGCAGAATTTAATTTTATAGATGGGCAAATACTTGGATGGTGGTTGCATACATATGGAAGCTGAGGGATGATAAAAGTCTGAATTTCAATGCTGAGTACCCTCTATAAGCAGTAGCACCAAAGAATATCAGATTGTAGAAAAGAGATAAAAAGAGATCATAGAAGATTAGCCCTCCAGGCTGTTAAAACACTGTGTAAAAGTAGGCTTCAATGTCACTCTGAAATAACCTAGATGCTTACTTCATTTGATTCTAGATACTGGAATCAAAATTGATGCATATAAGGATTTTTCGTAGTATATTGATTTTTTTCCCCTTTGGCCTAATTCTTTTTGATTTTTAAATCTGAAGAGCAAGGCAGGAAAAGTCTAAAGAACTCCAAGAAATCAACTAGCTCCTAGTCACGGTCTAGAAATAAGAAAGATATGTTTTTCTTAATAAGTCTGAAAATGAAGATAAAGAATTAGGGGCAATGCTTCTCTTATGTCAAGAGGCGATTACTAAACAAAAATCAGATCTAGAAATCTGTTACAATAGGAAGGCACTAATGCCACGACAAGATTCTCCACACAATGAAGCATATGTCCATGTGTAGGACAGTGACTGGTGAATAAGTTAGTGAAGTACAGAGAAGAAAATGGAAGTGCAGTGGATAAGCTGTAAAGTCAATGCAGAAGATAAGAATAGGGAAATATTATATATGTCATAAGCCATACCAACAAAAAAGGGCCAATTCAAACAGTGCCAACAAAGATTATTGGAAATACCACATCTTTGCAAATATCATGTAAGAGAAAATTCCATGCTTGTAGAATAGCCTCAGACACACGGAGACAATGATGCAGGCACAACAGAAAGATCTAGACAAATCAAACAAAGCTACTGACAATTAGGTAACAATCTTATTTTTTTCCCCTAAAATTTCTCTGGTCTGATATTTCTCATGACCTAGTATAACTGCTTCTCAAACTTGTCACTTAGCTGCCTTCTAGTAAGAAAAATCTTTGTAAAAGATTTAGTACTCATAATGCATATTTCATTTGCAGTAAGATTCAAGAATTTCTGAAAAGTTTTATCAAAATTCAGCTTAGGTGAATATTCTTGACCATAAGTTTTTTTTTCCTTTGAAGAATCATAGAAAGTGTTCACAAAAGGGATTCAGCTATATAAAGTAAGCTTGTAAAACAGAGAGAATATTTTTGGAAACTGTTTTGTAGTCTTGGTTCAAATCTAAGTATAATTGCTTCTCAAACTTAGCACTTAGCTCCTTTCTAATAAGAAAAATCTTTGTAAAGAAACTGTATTGGCAACCAAAAGTACTGACAAAGGATTTTAAAGTACAAATTAGTTGAAATAATTTCACATCGCAGTACGAATAATCATAAGAGATTGTATAAAGTGATGCATAAAGAACACCTTTCCTACATGCATAGGATGTGAAGGGAATAGTTTCATCTGTTTTCTTTGGTGATGATCTAGTCTTGTGCTGGTTTGGAGGGGAGGAGCTGGTTGCAGAACCCAGAATTTGAAGAGACAAGATTTTACTGAGAGATATGGCAGTAAAAACAAACAAGCAATACTTCCTAGATTTCTGGGGAGTACTGCTCTGCAGATTTTGTCTGATATTTGTTTCTTTTATGTTCATGCATTTTTCAAATTGCTTGGAAGGAAATATTAGCATCTTCCTCCAACTCCCCCTCAGTGACTGCTGTCAACTTCCAATATAAACTCTTATAAATTCTGATCACTAGAATTGTGGAATCCACTAGGTAACTTGACAATATTTTAATCTGTACCATGATTCTATGATAAGCAATAATGTAGAAACAGCAGACTAGATAGGAGGCACTGAAGTTGTTTCAGGTACTGATATAGTTCACCTTGCCTCATGGATCTAATTAATGGCATGTGTCATAAAATATGCATAATTTTGGGGACGCTTTCGCATACAGCCATTAAAGCCATTGCAGTTATTCCAGTCATTATCAAAATCACAAATTTAAAGAGCACAGGAGCTCTCAAACAATTTTCAATTTAAAAAATCAGGTATGCAATTATGTTGACATTACACAAGTCCAGTACATAATAAACAGTGGTAAAGAAGGTCACAGTTGGCCCCTTCTCCAGGACAGGGGAGCTTTTCAGGGTAGAAAAAATTCACAACAGAGAGAGATCTGCACTGTGACAGACATCTCACGCAGAGCTTCAGTACTCCCTTCCATTGAGTCTGTCTGTGGAGGAAATTTCCCTTTCTCCCAACCTGTTCCCCCACTTTAACATTTTAGAGAAGTCTGCATAAGTTGGTAATCAGTTGTGAGAGTTAAAGGGTTCTTTGAAATTATTATTATAGGACAAAAACGGAAAAGGAAATAGACAGCTGCATATAAAGTGGTATCACACCCATACAAGCACTAGAGGATGTTATTCAGATGATAACAGCTCTTACACATACGTGTGCAGTGTATTACATTTGACTTAAGATGCTCTGTAAAGAAACTTTACTATAGATGTGTATACTATGCATAAATGGGGCAGGGTGCGGGCAGTTTCTGATAAGGACCAACAGTTAAGGCTGATTAGTAATCCTGTTCCATAGAGGACTGCCAAAACCAAATCATTAGACCTGGTTGAAAGATCTCCTCCTATAAACTTACTGAGATCCAGCTAGATTTGAAACATCATATAAGCATTTGTTGGAACAATTTCCTCCCCAGTACCACTTGTGTAATTCACCTGCTGTACAAGAACAAGGATTCTGGTGTTCTGGAGTACTCCAGAAACTGATACTGGTAAATAAGCTTTCCAAAATGTAAAACAACTGAAGATGTGTAAGGGAGTACAACAAAAATAGAAGCATTTTAAGGTTAACGTTCTGATTTTACAGAATAGATTTTAATTCTTCTTGAAAGCTGTCTGTTTTCAAACATAAATACAGCATGTTTAGGAACCACTAGATGATAGAATCATTATGTGTTCCTGCTCACAAACTCCCATCTCTTAAGCATCATGTTTTACAAGGCTGTCAAAAAGTAGGTTCAAATAAAACCCTGTAAAGGTTAACTGAGGCAAGCTGAATATGGTACCAAGCACATAGCTGCATATGCATAAGTGTTCATATATTTTTACA